>LS939308.1:160142-172131 GCA_900490955.1 Micoletzkya japonica
CTGAACGTTGGGTAGATTAGCTGCCCTAGACTGGTGTATCTCAGATTGACCGCGTGGTCGAGTGGCTAATCGTTTGCCCTCCCGTGCACCGGTCACGGGTTCGATACCCGACGGTGGAGCAAAAACGAGTGCATCAGTGCGGGGGTACCGTATCCCCGCACCACCATTTCGCACTAAATGTACCCCTGTAACTGCTGTGTATGATGTAGGTTGCCTGAAGCTTATTTTGAACAGTCTCGGGCGGGTTCCGAGCCCTCTGGTGACAGAATGTTGTCGCATTGTTGATGGCTTTCAAGTGTGGGGGGGCAGGAGTGCGTTGTTATCGGTAGACGACTTCGCCGTGATGATGGAATATGCCATTGAGAGATGAAGACGAGTGAAGAAAAGAGAGTGGGCTGAAAAAACCTTCTGGAAACATTGCTATTTTTGTTGTTTTCATACCTTGACGAGAGAGGTTGCGTAGAAGGAAGATGAGGAGCTCCGGAGATCCTCATAGAGGAAATCCTGAGAAAGAAGGGCTATTAGATATGCAATAAGAGACTTGAAACAACGGGAAACAAGCAGAACAACGAGAAATGAAAGGGGAGTGATCATAGAAAAGGGAGGGAAGATGGGAAGGAGGAGGGAATCGGGCGAGAAGAAACCTCCTTCCTTCCCTTGATCAATTGCGCAATTACCGTGCGCAAAACTTGGTCAGATACATGATCTGTAGCCCTCTTTCAGAGGATATCTCGCGAAATTCGAAAAATTACGAGAAAATGTTTTGTATATGTGAGTTACTAGTCTATACGAAGCTTATGACATGGAGATCTGTGACACTTTAGGTTCCCTTTAACCGTTCAAGAGGGGGACTGCCCGGTCACTTGACTTGAGTCTGTGTAATGAGCCACTGAACATGATCGACGATCGGTGAGACTCATGCGAAGAGTAAAGAACTAAACGATTAAGCCTTTGTTTATTTTTCACATTTTGGCATTCCCACATCTGTTACAATTGGGAGGTTCTAATGAACATTTTCTATCGTTTTAACGTAAAATTTGCGATTGAATCACGATTTGCTCATGCTCTTTGTTATTGGTGAAACGCAACAGAAACATTTTTTGTAAAGCTCTTACGTTTTCTTCTATCTCCACGGTATTCTGTCCCAATGCAAAACCTTTGGAAAGCGAAAAATCATTCTCTCATTTCCTAATACGGTAGATCGGGGTGCCGCACACCATGAATGCATGGTCATAAAGGAGAGGGGAAGGGCATGACGATAGACACTAAATCTAACATCTATCAACATCCAAGAGCTTCCTAGAACTCTGAAAAGATGACGTCCTTGTGATTTTCGCTTTCCAAAGGTCTAGGTAGGACATTGTGCCTCAGCCTCCTTCAAAATTCCATTTCGCGCATTCTTTATCGTACCTTTTTGTTGAACACGACGTATGAAAGCGAAACAAATCTCATCCCAGAACACGGCCATTGTGTTCTCTGCTACAGCAAGCTACTGACGTAAAAATCACAAGAGCAGTTTGCGGAGATACCGGGGAGTAGTGAAGGGTTTTGACAAGCATTGTCGTGCGTACCGGGAAGCAAGAGAACTGTGAGAAACACACTGGTTCAACTCTACAGCAGGTCGTGAACAAAGGCCATTCAACAAGTTATGGTATTTGGAGTAAACCGGAGCACACAACATTCAGAAGAGTGTTCAAAAACGTCGTTCAAAAATGATATACAGTTTATTGGCCGAGGTCTTAAGTTGCAATAAATTACAATAGATGCGTACAATATATGTTTAAATTATATATAGTGGAATAAACCGATCCGTCAGTTTCTTTCGCCCCAAAGATCTCTTGCCTTACATTCGGAATGATTTTTCGACGGATTTTTTTGTCCGCTCTACTCGGACTTATTGCGAAATAGAATTGAGTACGTTAGCTTGGAATCGCAAGCAATGCATACTATTTAGTTTGTTGATCAAAGCGAAAAACAACGCAGAAGAAAATGCAATTGCCTAGGAATACCAGTGCGTGTTGTCATAAATCTACTTGTATGTATGTAGCACATTTTGGAATGCATGATTTGTACGCGTTACGACCAAAGATATATGTTCAAGGAAACACGCAAGATTGTGCGGTCTTTCCACAAGCTCACAGCTACAACAGATACCCTGAAACGATGGAGACCACCGGTGAAAGGTAAACACAGTCAATCGACTGCTCGAGTCCGTGGTTAGATTTTCGCCAATCTTCGGAGTCGTTTCAAAGTCAAATTGAGGCTCGAGCAATCAACAATAAAAACGGAAAAGAATCACCTCAGTCGTAAAAGTTACCAAAGTTTATGAAACTAATGCGAAGGCTTGGTTCGTTTTCCGTTTCTAGACCCATAAAACGGCGCACAAAAGGAAGGATACGGGCCATCAGTCGGGCGGTGGAGGGCGGAAGAACTTGGCGTTTCGGCGGTGAAGGGCGCAGTTGGAGGTGCGGTCGTCGCCGGGAAGAGTGGGAGAACGGCTGGTAGGGGGCCGGTCGACCAGGATGGACAGTTCCTGCGAGGGAATCACATCATTCCTAGTGTTCGATTAGTTTTTATTTAAATTGGCAACTTTTCACACATTGTTATGTCCGCAGTGACGATAGATCACAGCGGTACCCGCTGTGATCTATCGGCACTGCGGACATAACAATGTGTGAAAAGTTACCAATTTAAATTTTAAAAAAACTTAAGCTCCTCCACATCAGTCCAAAGAGCTGCCAAAATTTGGGGGAAATTTATTTAGCCGTTTTGGAGTAGATTCAAAATTAGCGGCCAATTCGCTATTAGACACTTCCCCTTTCGGTCGGAACGCTGTGGGAGATTTATCTTTATCGAATACGCGCATAGCGTGCCTATTATGGTGCACCAGAAAGCTCACGACTACGTGCACAGAATGCTGCTTCTTCCCCTTACAATTAGCGTTCAATTAGAACATTGAAATGTCAACGAAAATACATAGTCGAGATGAAAGCACATACGCTGTTTTTTTCTGACATATGCTATTTAGTACGAGGTAGGGGCTCACGGATATCGAGGCGACGGCAACCACGCAGCCGTCCATCTCGGGCACGAGGGAGATGCGTTCAAGGGCTTCGTGGTCTGCTGGCGAAGCAGTGGCGGCGGCCGCCGGCTTGCGGCAGACGCTCCTGCGAGGCGACTATAGTACAGGTTCCACAGGAGTTGTCCACGAAAACGGAGCGATTTAATGCGTTTGATTGAAATGACAAACTATTCCCGCTGATTACGCCTTCCAATTGTGCGACAACACCAGGGATTAGTAGAATCGTAAGAAAATTAGAGCCGGAGAGGTGGATTCGCGCGCGCATTTGCATAGACAGTTCGCAATCGTTTGCGCACTTTTGGACAACTCTCGTGGAACTTGTAATAGTAGGCTAGAAAATCGGAACGTATATTTCGTGATTCCGCCGCTTTAGCCGCGATTTTTCGCGCTTTGAACCGGTGCCATTTCATTACAAGAAAAGATGTCAGAAAATGGATATTTCTTTGAGATCAGTGACATCTAGACCTTCTCATGGTACGCACTAGCAATTGATTAGATCGTTTTGAAAGGCACCGGAATCAGCGCTACAAACGGAACGATTATTTCTTCCCCTTTTCTCGACTATAGAATATAACACATCTATGCGACTTTCTAGAGCATATACGGCACAATGAGGAGGAAAAATAGCCGTACTTACTTAAATATGTAACTACAAAGCTAGCAGTGAGCGGCTACTCGATCCTGCGGCGAGGCGAGACAGCTACGAAATAGGAAAGACTGTACTAACGAAGCTCGTCAATAAGTTCTTTCGCGAAAAGAGCAAAGTATCCAAATCGAACCGTTTGTGATGCTTGCTGAAGACCCGCCACCAATGTCGGCGATCCTGCGAGCGTAGCCTGTAAATAAATAATTAATTATGGCACAGCAGAAAAATAATCGATAAAAAAGAATTTCTAATATTCATGATGATGTGACATTGCTTCAGAAAATGCCGCACCTGCTTCACCTACCTATGCTCTCTCACAACCGCTTTGCACTCTCGCCAGAAATATGTATTAGAAATATGTATTTAAAAAAGGCAACAGGCGGAATCTTTTCTCAAATACAAAAAAAATCCCGTGCTCTGGGAGCATTAATATGCTTTTATAGCGCAATCTATGGTGCGGTAGCTAATTGCAGGAAGCACGGGCATGCTGGGTGCTCGGGTTATGTACATCGACGACCCCTTTACACTCCAACCAATTGCGCCTCCCCATTCCACTTCCTGATTGACTATCCAAAGCGAGGGAACACCGCAGTTTGACGAATACGCGGAGCGAGAAGAGCGCAGAAAACAATCAGAAATACGCGTGTCTGGGAAGAATGCTGAACGTATCTATGTCTATCATCTATGAGATCTCGAAAACGATCTAGAGGAGGACTGTCTTGGAAATATACGAAACTATTTCTCGCGTGAATGCACTCCCCCCTCACTAGCAGCTGTTAGAGGGCACGGAGATGATAAACGGAAAAGCGCGCAGTTGATCAGTATAGTGGATTAAAAAGATCCCCGTCGGAAAATCATTCCGAAAATAAGGCCAGAGAGTGTGCAAAGGTGAGAGAATTAGACTCATTTTGGAACAGAAGAAACTGACGGATCGGTTTATTCCACTATACATAAGAAAAATATGTATAAAGGATTGAATGTATTGTGAGTAATGTATAGCTCGGAATACACAAATGTATACGCACGCATACATTGGACTAATCCCAATACATTCATTGTATTCTGTGGTATACATCAATGTTGTAAGGGTCTTCTTTTAACGCTTTCAATGTATACATATTTCAACATATTATACATATTTTTCTGTATGTAGAGAGCACTTTGCTGTCTGCTTCTCTTCATTCACTCTCGCTATAGTGGAATTAATTGATCCATCAGTTTCTTCCGTTCCAAAATGAGTCTAATTCTCGCACGTTTGCACACTCTCTCGTCCTATATTCGGAATGATTTTCTGATGCATCTTCTTAATCCACTATATTTCGGCTGATCGGTGCACCATACTTGCACTTTTCCCTGCCATTCTGCCAATACTAATAGAAACCAAGGTAATACGTACGCGACATTGCAACAGTAGCTAAGTGCCAAAAAAGATCAAGCTTCACCTTTTGACCAGAGCCGCGCAGAAGGGCATAGGCAAGAGAGGAAGAAGAGACGAGACGAGGAGGGGAGGGGTACGGGGTGGGGGGGGGAATTAAATCGAATCGCGAACTGACTTTTGCGAGATGCGAGAGGAGTCGATTGACACGGGAGCGTACACGTGAGGTACAAGGGACAAACCCGTTCTGGTTAGGGAAGGGGGGGGGGAGAACAAAGAGATGAGCAGGTGGGAATGTATTGTTAGCACAGGCAAGTTATTGTGGAATAAACCGATCCGTCAGTTTCTTTCGTTTTTCTCTACTATATAAACCGATTCTTCCGTTCCAAAAATGAGTCTAATTCTCCTACCTTTGCACACTCTCTCGCCTTATATTCGGAATGATTTTCCGACGGATCTTTTTAATCAACTATGCCTATCGGGGTGTAAATTTAGCCCGACAAGTAAATTAAATGCATTTTGGGAACTAACAATAAAAGAGACACAGACTAAGGAGAAGAGCAGGACGGGAGAGAACCGTTCTTCACTGCATAAATCATAAAAGGCACCCGATTCGCTTTACAGGAGAAGCGATAGATTGAAGCAGAAAAGATGCGCTAGTAAGCAAAAGAAACTCACGATCGCGTCCGACCTGCGAACATTGCGCGCGGGGAGGAGGAGCGAAAGCAGTCAATCGTGGAGGATTAAGAGTGATCTCGAGGGTACTGTAATGCGAAAAGGAATAGTTCGACGAAAAAGAGCAGAATAGTCACAGAAGATCAATGGAATAGGCCGCGGACGCAAACTGTCAATGGATAATGCGCGGGTAGCGAGCGCTTCGGTTGGAGTGGTTGGGCAAGCATCGATCTCGAGGGAGGGATTGCGAGGGATCGAGAGGGGAGGAGGAGAGGAGAGGAGAGGGGGGGGGCGATAGAAGGGAGGGGGAGGGAGAGAAAACGGTTGAAGACAGGGCGGCAAGGAAGCGTTCCCTAGCCGATCTGTGAGCACGAATACGCTAGAGAGAGATATAGTGGAATAAACCGATCCGTCCGTTGCGCTGATTCCAAAATGCGTCCAATTCTCTCACTTTTACACACTCTCTCGCCTGATATGCGGAATGATAAACTGACGGATCTTTTCATTCGACTATACACGCTTTAAAAAAACTCCTGGTTTCGCTTTTCTTCCTTGAATGGAAAACAATTGTCTGCAATCATTGTCTTTGTTTGTTCTCAGTTCCGTATGAGCGGGCAACCCAGAAAAAGGCACAATAAGAGAATCTTGTACCATCTCCGCGGAACGGAAACTTTGCAGCCCGCACCATGATTAAAGGTCGAATTCGAGCCATTCTCCCGCGTCTTTAACCCCCCCCCCCCCCCTTCGAAACTTTGTCTTGCGATTTAAGAATACGCGCGATTAGTGAGAAAAGACTGCGCCAGAGAAGGTTCTAGAGAAGTTTTCTGATTGGTGAATCACAAACAAAATTCCTAGAGCGCATCATTGCATCCCGAAACAGTGCTAGAGAATGAAAAAGGTGAGGAAAACGAATGCAGAAAACTAAACCCTACGCAAAGCTTTGCATGGAATAAGAGCTATGAGCTGCCCGAAAGTGTACTTTTAGGGCTGAAGAGAGCGCTACAAGTTCAAAGGAACTCCCAAGACACCATCACTCGAGATCTAATCTTGTAAATCGACAAGTCTCTACACAGGAAAACGCCTGACAATTCGAGAGGGAGAGAAGGGAAAAATAGGAAAACGAGGAACGGAGTTGCGTGGAACTGGGAGAAGAGTTTGGCGAACGGCGACAGTGGTCATAGACGATGCTGTGATTACAGCAGATTAGAAAGGGGAAAAGCTCAATGTCTATCAAAAATATTCAAGCATATATTATGCACTATAGGTGGATACTATTTAAAAAAAGCACGGAGCATGAAAAGTACCTAGAGCATGTGATTCGTGCCTTTTTAACGGTTATGCTTCACCCTCCATAGGAAAGTATGCCGTGGGAGCATTATTAATTGATCGTGAAACATAATCATGAAAAAGGCACGAATCACATGCTCTACTGATAAGTCCCACAATTTCTGACAGCGTCCCAATAGAATTGTTGTGATTCAGCACTCCTGGTGATGACACACACTACTACTAGCTTATATCTCTCCCCCTTTCGCCTCACTCATCTTCATGAGTCACACACACATCGTGAGTCAGATGGGAGGAGCGGGAATAGACTCGTCACATTTACGGATCACGGGATGAACGCGGAATGGTAGCTAAAAGAGCCCGCGAATTGATACCGATAGCCGATTTTCATCGGTTACGTTTCACTACCAAAACTGACAGAATCACATCTGCTAATACGTATGGAGTGAAACATAACCCTGGAAAACGTGCCTGGTTACCTGGTTTATCACCTTTATCAGGACTAACATTGGATGGGGGTTCAAAGGAGAGGTCATTTGATATAGATAGGAGAGGTCGGGGAGCTACTCGCCCCCGTGCTCCAAGTCTCCAGGGGGGAGGAGCCATCCTCTTTTCCGCGATTGAATAGGCGTGGGGCACTTGCTTGACAGACGAAAATGAGAGCCGACCACGCGAGAGGAGAACAGAGAGGAAGAATGCCTAATTGGATTAAATAGTATCGAGCTCTAAGTGATCCCTGATTCAGCTATCAACAGCGCTGTCCTAGCGCAATAGAATCAGTGAAATTTCACCACCATACAGCACCATGTGATTAAAGCCCGCGAATCGATACCGATAGCCGTTGTGTTTCACTACCAACATTCTCCGAATCACATCTCCTAATACGCACGGAGTGAAACATAACCCTGGAAAAGGTGTCTAATTGGATTAAATGGTATCGATTCGCGAGCTCTACTTGTGCATCATTCACCACACAAATTGTGCTCCATTCATCAGCCCGCTGGTGAATCGAGCACAATTCACCAGCGAGCGGGCTGGTGAAATTTGTGTGGTGAATGATTCACTACGTGTTGCATGGTGGTGAAATTTCGCTGAGTGTAGGGGTAGGCTACGAAAAGAAAAAAAAGAAAAAAAATACGATGAAATGACCTTGAATGAGATGAATATTTTTGCAGGACGCCTCACATAAGTATTAAAAGATCAAGACAGCCACCCTAATAATAAGCGTTTTACATTATGATCCTCTGGTGCAGGCACCCATCCTACATAATAATGTCCGATCGGACAATCACGCCCAAGTATGGAAATAGTCTAAGGTGATTCGCCGAACCGCAACGTTGTGCTGCGTAGAATAGATTCGTATGCAAATTAGGAGAGAGTGCAGGCGAGAGAGCATGGAAATTGGAGAGACGCAGAGACATTCGGAATTTCGGAACGCGGAAACTGGTCAAACGCGTCCCGCCCCAATGTTCACCACCGCCTTCACTGCAGAGTGCGACCACAGTGTTCTGATAACAGCGAAAATGTTAAGCGAACGAGATGCCCCGAAAAATAACCCTGATTTCGGTAGGAACTCTCGCACGGAAAAGACCGTATCCTAAGCATTTTGGCTCGTTCGCTTAACATTTAGAACACTGTGCGACTGTCGAATGAGAGAATGCGGTCGGTCACACACACACACACACACATACACACGCACACAGCGCCCCCGGGGGTGGGACACAATTAGACCTCCTGAATCGAGTCCGACCACCTTTGGATAGCGAAAATGGCAAGCATGTCATCTTTTTTCCCGGATTCTACGAGGCTCGAGGTGGATGGACAGAAGTTAGCTAAAATGTCTAACACCATGCACGCCCCCTCTTCGTTCATCCGTGGTGCGCGGCACACCGAACAACCCCTTATCAGGCATTGGCCGAACGATTTTTCGCGCGCTAAAGGTTTTGCATTAGAGCAGAATACCGTGGTAAACCAAGCGCGATTAGCGTATTTATCGTCTGACTCTCTTCATTCTTCAGTGCTCCTCATCGCTCTCTCATTCTCATAATGCGATTAAAAGGCTTGGTTTTCAAACCCTAGTGGGGAGTAGAGCGTTCCATTCGGGTCTTTTTGATGTATATATTTTTTGTATAATAACCGCGACGCGTCTCGTCACCAGAAGCAGTGAAACATGTTGTCCAAAAATCCCGAATGGAATGCTCTAGTGGGGAGGTAGGCGGAACATGCTTGACATAAACCACGAATTTTTTTAAACCATCTCTCATGAAACTGATATAAACCAATCATGAAACAGATGTAAACCACTGATATAAACCAATCTCATGAAACTGAGATAAATACTGATATAAACCAATCATGAAACTGATATAAACCACTGATATAAACCAATCATGAAACTGATATAAACCACTAATATAGACGAATCTCATGAAACTGATGTAAACCACTGATATAAACCAATCATGAAACTGATATAAACCACTGATATAAACCAATCTCATGAAACTGATATAAACCACTGATATAAACCAAGCATGAAACTGATATAAACCACTGGTATAAACCAATCATGAAACTGATATAAACCACTGATATAAACCAATCTCATGAAACTGATATAAACCACTGATATAAACCACTGGTATAAACCAATCATGAAACTGATATAAACCACTGATATAAACCAATCATGAAACTGATATAAACCAATCATGAAACTGATATAAACCACTGATATAAACCAATCATGAAACTGATATAAACCACTGATATAAACTAACTCCGGTCATGTCTAGATAACTGTGAGAGGCAAGGAACATCCAGTGGAACAGATTCCGGCTTTTATTTCACGGTTCTAATAGGAACATCCTGGAGACACAATTAAGCCTGCAGGAGATAGATACATACATACCTCCTGGAGGCAGAACGGGGATACATCCAGGAGCCAGAGTGCGCGCTCATGCGCTTGACTTTTTCATTTCGAAACTTCGTTATGTTTTGAGCATTGCTACTCCTGTATTCTATGTGCTACTTGTAATATTGTTAACATGCAGGTTGGCGAATAGTCGAACACGACATAATGAACGGACGATTTAGCGTCCAGACGATTTCCTATGCCCTTCAACATTTTGGTAATACATTATTCTTCGCTGTTTTTCAATGTCTACGACCGAAAGGTGAGCTATTATTTCGGGGTGGCAAGTCAATTGCAGAGATGCTGTACATATTTTGATTTTTATTACATAGCGCACGTGGAGAACGTCTTTTTCGATTGTAAAGGTACGTAAAGTTGTTCTCCTTATTCTAGTCCACCAAAGCTCTTATTGTTGTAGTTCGATTATTCTTTCCAAGATGATGATGCTCCAACTTGTGTTCTTTAAAGGGACGTGGAAGTGATTTTCAAGTGAAGCTTATATGAAAGATTTTGCCGTAATTAGTATAAAAACAAAAGGAAAAATTATAAAAATTAATAGTATTCGAGAAATGATTTTTTGAAATTTCGCCCAACGACGATGCTACTGTGTTTAGCGAAAGGAATTAAGTAAAAAGCGACGTTCTTCTTAACGACGGAAGCCCGGAACGAAAAAATATAACATGCGATTTTCGAGTTATTTCTTCGATTTTTTTATTGTGACTATCTTTTTCCGCACATTTTGAAACCTTAGAAAAATTTTCATCAAATTTTAAAACTTTTGGTTAGAGGATGCTTCCTCCCTTTAAACTTGATAGATTGGTGATTATACTAGCAATTGCTGACATGCATCTGAGAGGCAAGAAGGGAGCAAGAAAGAGCAAAGTATGCATCCAGGGAGTACGGAGGGTACCTACTGGAGACGCATGCATGCTACAGAACCGAATATATGCATGCGAACTGTTCCCCTGGATGTATCCAGACATGACCGGAGAATCTCATGAAAGTATCTCATGAAAGCGTCTACAGGTTACTTTATCGTCTGTACTCATCGGGGTGCTCGGTAGGCGGCCGCTTCTCACTTCTTTCGCTTCAATGTCGTGAACAGGCTCTTCGACTTCCTCGTCTTTGATCTCTGGTCTTTTTAATTTAAGAACGGCCTCGGTCAGACCATGACACAGTTGTGTTAATCCCCGAATTTCGACTTTTCCTTCCAGGTGCAGATTACTAGAAGGTAAAATGACTCGAGAAATGAAGAGTTTGTATAAAACGTTGATCTACGCCCTTACCACCGAGGAGCTCCTCGACTCGTTCGATTTCGGGCGCACAATACTGAGGCCCCGCTCGAGTGCTCGGGATACCTTAACGGCGATCTTTGACCTTTAGTTTTTGATATTTCGTTTTTGATCTTTGATCTTCAGTCTGCATACCTGATCCTGACTGAGCCGCTTTTTCGTGTCCTCCAGCCACGTGCTCTGCAATCCTTATTCTTTCAGCTTTCTGGAGAGCCAGAAACGGCACAGCATTTAATTGGTCATCATCATCATCATCATCATCATCATCATCATCATCATCATCATCATCATCATCATCATCATCATCATCATCATCATCATCATCATCATCATCATCATTATTACTATCATTATTACTATCATTATTACTATCATTATTACTATCATTATTACTATCATTATTACTATCATTATTACTATTATTATTACTATTATTATTACTATTATTATTACTATTATTATTACTATTATTATTACTATTATTATTACTATTATTATTACTATTATTATTACTATTATTATTACTATTACTATTACTATTACTATTACTATTACTATTACTATTACTATTACTATTACTATTACTATTACTATTACTATTACTATTACTATTACTATTACTATTACTATTACTATTACTATTACTATTACTATTACTATTACTATTACTATTACTATTACTATTACTATTACTATTACTATTACTATTACTATTACT
>LS939308.1:192773-203151 GCA_900490955.1 Micoletzkya japonica
CGTACCTCCTCCAAGAACGTGCCGGTCGCATAGCCCGCCGCTCCGACCGTCTCCTCCGCGTGCCGGTTCCTCAGCAGATCCGCAGTCTCCGTCCACGCGGTGTACGTCTCATCGTCGCTGCAACCCAATCACCGATCACAATTCACAAAATCTGTGCATAGTGCCTGTGCATAGTAGATGCTTTGCTTCGTTTTGACGCTCATCTTGACTCGCGATTCATTATAATTAAGCGTAATTATAATTAAGCGTAATTCAGGGAATCGCAATTGAAAAAAATCGACAAAAGCAACCAGAAATCTCGAATTGCCCAGGTTTTTAATGCATAGCCCAACTCATCATTTCTGATCACAATAACCCCCTCCCCCGACTCACACAATGTAGTCCGGCAGCGACGGGGCACCTGCGAGCGTGTCCATCTCCTCAAGCAGCTCGGGGATCAGATACCGTACTATGACCGGGCTACCGTATACCCCCCCCCCCTCCCCCTCCCCCGTCAACAACATCTCATACCTAACCAAGGCAAACAATCTGTTTCGCCGACACTCGTTTCTTCTCCTGCCCACTAGGGCTTTTTGGTTCTTCTTCTCGGTTATGTTTCACGCTTTTTCTACGCACAAATAGCTGGTTACGCCTACAGAACGTGAAAACCGAAGCATAAACCGAGAAAACGCGACACCAAAAGAACCCTGCTTCCCTTCACCTCCACTAGGGTTGGCAGAATGGGAGGAAAGGGGCAAATCTAGTTCACCAATAAGGCGAAATAGCGAGAACGAATGAGCAGAAACAGAGACAGCAGATTATGCATATTTGCACTCTTCCCGCTCCCACTCTGCCATCATCCCTTCGCCTCCACTAGGGTTCTCATTTTGACGCTTTTGCTCGGCTATGTCTCACACTTGCATAAATACCGGAGAGTATGCCTACAGAGCGTGGGCACTGAAACGTAACCGTGAAAAAGCGTCAAAAACGAGAGCCCTTCACCTCCACCGTCCCTCCTTACCTCATCCAGGGCACACCTCAGCGGCCGTGCCAGTTCCACCCGCACCCGGACCACCTCTCCGGTCTGCACCCGCTTGCCCAGGGCGGACATCGGGACGATTACCTGGAATTAGAGCATTGCATTCGGGTCGTTTTTGATGCATATGTTTCGTACATCATTCATAACCGCGTAAGGCTTGTCACCAAAAGCAGCGACACATATTGGTCAAAAAGACCCCCGAATGGAATGCTTTACATCGAACTCATACATGGGCACCGAGTATTATGGGTGGTAGGTCCTAATATTTTTGGAATCTTACTTTGGTTTTTTTTTCAAAATGAAACTGGGAACGTTGCCCACATATGCTGAAATAGCCCTACCCTCTCCATTCCCCCCACCTTGAGCGTAAACAGAGTAAACTAATTTTCAAAGGATCTTTAAGAAAAAAACGCGTGTAGAAAAGCGTCTATCAAGCAGCTACAGTACTTTGCACGAGTACCTGGCATAGCGCTTTCCTCTCCCATTTCCCCCTTGACAGTAACCTCCGCCGTTTTCAAAGCTTTTTTCAAAGAAGCCAACAGCGCAACTTCCATCAACCAGCTACAGTACTGTGAACTCACCAAGCTTTACAACCACGTTGCAGTGACGAACTCTATCTACACTATCCAGACTGGAGCTCGCGACTCGATACCGTTTAATCCAATTTGGCACTTCTTTCCAGGGTTATGTTTCAGGACTCCTTACGCATTAGATGTAATTCTGCCAATGTCGGCGGTGGTGGTGAGACGTAACCGGTAAAGAAAATCGGCTATCGGTATCGATTCGCGGGCTCTAATACAGACTCATCTTCTCGCCGAAATCAATAATCCCCCCTCGGATACCTCAATCTCCGCATCCCTCAGGTCCATCCTTCTCGTCAGTCCGGCCAACAACCGTACCCTCGCCCCGGCCACATCGACCGTCCGAACCTTGCCCACGAGAACGTCGCCCTCCCGCAGCCGGCCCTCCAAGGGGAATTCAAATTATTTATGAAAGGCGGGAAAATACTTTGAAACCCCGGTAATAAATTTAATGGCACAAAACCTGGATTACTGTAGATTTCATATTCGGAAAAGCGCGGGAAACAATATGGAGTGACCTCGAGTCGGTCGCGAATTCGTCGTGAGCTGAGCAGCGTGCCGGCGAACGACTCGAAGGGAGGCACGAGGTCGGGATCGCCGGGCTTCGAGGGCTTCTTGGAGGGCGATGACGTCGACGCGGACGGCGCGGACGCGTCCGTGTCACGTGACGCGGATGACGCGTCGCCGCCAAGCGGCGCGGGCGGCGGCGCGTCCGCGCGCCCGCCCACCAGCGCGCGCATCGCGTCCGCGACGCTGTCGAAGCGGCGCGGCTCGCGGTAGGCGCTCATCTGTAAAAGAGGAGCAAATTTCCGATAATCATTAACGCAATTTATGATTTTGATAACGGGTTTTTTTAAAGCAGAGAATGAGCGGGAAAGAGAGGTATTCCAAGAGCCTTGCAACTCATCTCTTCCAAGCTACCGTAATATCGAGGAAAGTAGGAAAGTTATTTATTCACATCGTGCACTTCAATACGCAAACCAGCGCCTGGATTAGTTTCGAAAAGAATTAAATGAAAGCCAAGCTTCTGATCCATATCAATACAAGGGCGAGTACAGTAAACACATCTCTGATAAGTGAGTAATAGCCAAGTTGAAAGACCAGAGTACGGTAAGAGGTCAGTTGTGTAAGTGAATAGAGCTAAACTGATATGGCCTGTGGCAACACACTAGCACGCTATACAGTATCGCGAAAGAATCTAGTCATGGCATAGCCTAAAATGTATTCACAAATATCTACAGTATATCCACACACGAGCCTAGGGGCTATCCTTAAAATACTATAATCGCTCTAGGAGCATCAATTGCACGCAATTCTTTACAATATTGACTAGAGTCTACTTAGCGACTTATACTGCGGCACAAACACTAGTAGTAGTTAGTTGTCTAAAAGGCTAAAATGGAAGCAAATCTAAAAACTATTCATGTGGTTCTGAACTAATCTGGATAGTGAGTGAATAGCAGAAAATGATTACGCGAGCTTCTGATGATTACGCTTCACGTTATATTCATAAAAGTCAGGTCAGTAGTAAGTGAAGCATAACTATCACAAAGACTCATTTGCCAATCTCTCATGATTAGGCCCAACCCTCATCGCCAGGCTCTATTGAGTAGTCCGGGCGGGGGGCGGGCGGGGGTCTTCTGGGAAGGGTTGCTGTTCCCGGGAGGATGGGGAGGTTTGGAGGCCGAGGAGGGCGGCGGCTTGAACAGCGTTTCTGGGAGCGCCTCAGGGCGAATCGGACGAAGACCCTCGGCTAGCAGCACGTGGCGGGCACGCTGCAAGGTTAAGTTTATAACTTTTTAATGCTTATAACAATTATTTAAAAAAAAATGTTTATAATTGTAATAAACGGGGCACTCTGCAAGATTCTCGGCGATAACTTATCCATGAGCGACAAGAGATTGCATAGTCCCCGTCCGTCCGTACGTGGGCAGTGTTCAACTTTTCACGGCAGCACGCCTGCCCGTGCACAGCAATGGCGTTATAGCACTAATTAGCAAAACCAGCCACGGTTAGGGAAAACTCTGCAGCGCCCCCTACCCAAGCACGGTATCAACCGTGCCCACGTCGGAGTCAGATCTCGAATCCTCTCGCCCCACTCACCGACCCGAAGTATTGGGTGGCAGGCCCACATTTCGTCGGCATTTTACATTGGTAGGCCTATATTTTCTATAAAAATTTTCAATTGGTAGCCTTGATTTCGTACACTGGTAGGCCCGTTTTTTTAAAAAAAATATTGCGGAGAAGTTTGCCCACGTATGCCCCCCCCGGCTCTTTGACAATTCCTTACCTTGAGCATCAAGGTTCCCAGCTGCGCCCGCTGCACGGGTGGCCAATGGACCACGCCCCCGTACAGCTTGCCCGACTGCACGTTCGTCAGATTGCCCAGTCCGATGGCCTCGATCAGCGCACCCTCCCGGGTCAGGGCCTCCTTAAAGGGGAGCCATTCACGCTCATACAAGACAAGGAGGATAAATACTGACGTCATACTGTTCATGTAATTAAGTATCATATATTTTTGCTTCTATTGAAAATGCTCAAATTCCCTAGTCTGATCAATGCCACACAAGTGTACGTTGCGGAAAACGACGCGAGACCTTTTGGCATTATTCAGACCGATCAGACATTATCCGAAAAAAAACCCTGGAACGGCCAACCTGATCGCATATGTTGTGCGAGATTTGCAGCGAGATCACGCCCGTGCCCGATTTCCAAATGTCCAGAATGCGGGCAAGCTTGGCGGTCAGCCGCTTAAGGTTTATTGAATGATCGGGGCAGAAACAACCTTCTAAAGCTCCCGTAAACTCTCCAAAAGATTTCGATTTAGGGGTTCAATCATTCATTTAGTCTTCTCGACCGGGTGATAAGGGGTAGAAAATATATAAGCAGCGAGATGAATATGGCTAGATGGTCGAGATCGTGCGAGCAAAATGTATTTTATGCAGATAACTACCCAAAACCAAGCTCCCCAACCCACCGGCAGCCTCGCCTCCCTCTCCCGCTTCGCATCGATCAGATGCTGCAGCGGCCGCGCCTTCGTGCCCTTGCCGACGTAGAAGACTGCCAAAGATCAAAGATCAAACTACAGAGTTCAAAGATCAATCAAAATTGCGAAAGAGGAAATTGAATTGAAGCGCACTCCAAAGCCAAAGATCAGTCTCAAAGATCAGAGATCAACTGACTCGCATCCACGAACTGGGTCATGGTCACGTCGTCCGCCCGCGGGGGCAGTATCCGAGGGTCGAGCAAGAGGTAGCAGAAGGCCGTCACGCCCTTGTTGATGAACATCGCGCTGCAAACACGGAAGATCACCGGTCCCATACGTGGGCACCGACCCGAAGCATGGGTGGTAGGCCCATATTTGTTCGGAATTTTATTATTTTTTTTGGTAGGCCTATATTTCTTACAAAATTTCAAATGGTAGGCTTGATTGCGTACACTAGTAGGCCCGTTTCTCAGACTATTGCGGGGGGAAGGTTGCCCATACGTGGGCAGCGTCTGCCGGTAACTAACTGCAGTGGTTCTCTCATACATAGATATCAGCCATTTTTGGACATTTCGCTTGTAAGATATTATCTTGCAGTGAGCTAGCCAATACAAGGAAAATGTTTGCAGTAAGTCACCCAACCACGGTACCTGCAACCGTGCCCATCTATGAGGTTGTCCGTGTATGATGACTCGCATACCGGCCCAAAATTACGAGAAGTGAAGTATTATATAATAAGAACAAAATATTTTCAAAACCTACCGTATACTCTCAAATATTTCAAAACACCTACCGCATACTCTCATCCGAGGCCACGGCCGCGCCCTCCTGCCACGCACGCCCTCCCATGGCCAGCTCCAGGGGCCGGGAGTACTTGTGACCGGCGATCGACGGGGTTACTGTAAGCGTATCGATCGACTGGCGAGCGGTGGGTTACTGTCAGCGAGGGTCTACTGTCAGCAGCATCTGTCGTCTAGCGAATCTCTTAGGCGTACGAGGACAATCCTTTTTTGTCATAGATTGTAGGGTTCTTTTTTTGGACGCTCTTCCTCGGCTATGTTTCAGACCTCTATAAATACCGTGATATGCTTACAGAGCATGAACGCTGAAACGTAACCGAGGAAGGAAAGCGTCAAAAGCGAGAACCTTAATCGATTGGCAAGAGTTGGCAGATCGCGCACAAAAGCTGCCTTCATTTACACGCATTACATGAACGTCATAGATGCAGCATAAATACCACAGCAGACAATCAACGAGTAAACCAACAAACAAACACAACAGACTCACCACTCGTCCCCTCTCCTCCTCCTCCTCCTCCCCCCGTCTTCTTCCCCTCCAATTCTCCCCGCTCCCTCCACGCCGCGACCAGTCGCCTCTCGTAGGTCTTCCTCACCCCGCCCCCCTGGGCTATCGGACCCGCATCGATGCCCACCGCACGCAGTTCACTGCAGAGCGAGGGCAATGAGCGCTAACAAATACAGCTTGAAATCAACTTAATTCTCCAACTTTCTCGCCAAAGTAGCTCATTTTCTCGAGATTATTGGTACCGACGTTAGCTTGTTCTTACATAGCCTGAATGCCGTAGATTGCCCCTAAGCACCAACCCTCCGTACCTCCTCAACTTGGCCTCACTCATGGCCTCGATCCGCTTCCTCGCCGACGCCATCACTCCTGTCGATGACGCCGACGACGTCGTCATCTTCGTGCCCTCGGGCGTCCGACTCCGCCTCGTCACTCCCGCCTACGTGCGAGCTATGCCAGCTATGCTGGGTTTAGCGACTACAGGGTGACCGTGCTTGTTCTGATCAGGCACAAGAGAAGAGCCCTTGTAATAAGATTCAAAGACCCTTGTAATAAGAAGGTGGAAATGACTCGAGGATAGGATTCGAGTACTGTTGATGCTACATTTCGCCCATCACATGATAGCAGGCCGTAGGTTTATTATCAATTGATCGTTAAGCATACGACGCATCAACAGTACCCGAATCGAATGCTCTAGAAGCCTTCTCACCTTGTCCGGCTGCTTCGTCACCGTTGAGGGCGACGGCTGACGTCGTCGTCGATTGGACGGAGTCCCGGGCACCCGATTCTCCTCGTCCTCCTCCTCTTCCGTACTCTGCACAAGATCGAACACGTCATGCCACGCTTTCGAAAGAAAGACAAATCGTTCCATTTAAAAATTGTGCTTTATACCATGCTCTCTTCCTTGCTGCACAAGCAACATGAAGTCAAGAATAAACAGACGTGAAACTAGTAGAGGTGTGCATGAGAGAGAGTTCTTTCGCTCAATATGTTTCATTTCTTTTGGTGACGGGACCCGTTGCGGTTATGAATGATGTACGAAGCATACGCATCCAAAAGAACTCTCATGCTCTCAACTCTAGACACTAGCTCACCTCTGCTCCGCCTCCACTGTCCTTGCTCTTCCTGTCCCGCTTCTCCTTCTTCTTCTTCTTATTATTCCTCGTCGTCACATTCTCCCTCTCTCGCTCGCGCATCATCTTGTCGATGTCGACCTCAAAACCACCGCTAATTCAGGAACTATTTCATAATATTAATAATATTGATAATTATTAATATATTTAAGCATAACAATACCTCGCCCGTGAGCAGTACATTGGGTGGAGTGGCGGGGCGGGCAACGAGAGGAATTGGTACATCGTTGCCCGCTCCGTTCTTGTCCTTTCTAGAGGGCGGTCGGTCAGAGGTCCTAAACACCTTTCATAAAGTCAAGCTTAAAGAAAGCCTTTAGAATCAATCTCCTTGGCAGCTTTTCATCAGCTCAAAATATACAGTTTATTATGTGTAGGTGACGCAGTAGAATGCTCTAATCAAGTCAAGAACGTTTACTGGCTTTTGTACTTGGGCCATAGCTGCAAAGTTACCTAGAGCCGGGTCGACTGCCCGCCTCCGGAACCGTGAAGTAGGAGGTGCCGGGCGTCGGAATGCCGGACGCGGCTCCGGTTCCGGATGGCCGCGCGGCAGCGCCGCTGCTTGCCGCACTGACTATCGAGGGCCGGGGCGTGGAGGTGATCGGGCTGAAATATGATGCGAACTTATACTTTAAATTTAAAATCTTAAAAGATCACTCAATAACTGAATAAAGCATTATGTACGCCTAGCTCTACGATTTCATCTAGTAGATTTCCAGGAAATCGGCTAAATTATAAAAATAAGCAGCAAAAAACGATTAACTGTTCAAGATCTAAACGCACCCGTTGACCGCGTCGCTGTCCGCGCGCGGACGCCGCGTCGGCAGCACGAAGCCGATGGTCCTGAAGGGAAGAGATATGGCTTCAACCGAATTATCATCGCATCAACCAAAGCCAAAACTGAGTCATAGCCAACACAGGTGGGCGGACTTGCCGACAATTATTTCAGTTTGGGGCCTACAGTGTAAACATTGAGATTTTGAATAGCCTACTAGTGAGGTTTCTGGTCTAATGTAATGCCTACCAAACTAACAATAAGGTTTTGACAAGATCAACCACCCGACCGTCGGGTCCACGCCCATGTATGATTGCCAACAAAAATGCAATTTAAATAGCCCTAAATTAGGCTCCTAATCTGAGCAATATATAATACTTCCTAAAGTAGACCGGTCATATAATAACGATAGGGAAAGGCTGTGTGCTTTGGCTGCTCTATCGGCCTCTAAATACGCACCAGCCACCGTCATAAGACTCCAATCGGTTTATCCTCCAAAAGGCTAATTCGATCTGGCTCTACGCCATAATTCGAGAGCACCCAGCTCAAAGAGCAACGGTGTTTACGCCCAGAAGCTCCTAATCGCAATATCTTAGCGAGTATTATGCTAAAAAAAATGCCTAAACAAGCCAATATAAAGGAGAAATGAGCAATAAACCGACTTTCGCACTCGTTTCCGCGCGCCTTTCAGTGCCTTGCCCAGCCTGGTCCCGAAGTGGAGCTCGAAAATCCTCCTCAGAACGGACTTCCTCTCCGGCTCCGTCTTGGCCTGCATGCGGTCAAGGAATCTGCACGGAGGGAGATATTAGGAACTGGAGAAAAACGTTGAAAAAAACATCTTCCCCCACTATCCCTTTCAAGATCATAACTGGAGCATGTCCATTCGGGTCTTTTTGACCAGTACAATGCGCTGCTCGTGGTGACGAGACGCGCTGCGGCTATGAATGATGGCATGAAACGTATACGGCAGAAAGGCCCGAATGGAATGCTCTAATCGTAACCATTAGAGCAAATGGAAATGTTTCGATTTCAACGTATATAATATTTGAAGGAAGCTCCCCACTTTTTCGTCTCGCCCGTCGCCATCGACAGCGGGGTCCGGCCGTTCAGGTCCTCCCTCAGGGGGTCGGCTCCGTGCAGCAGGAGTAGCTGGACCATCGCCAGGCGGTCCCAGTGAGCGGCGACGTGCAGGGGCGTCAGACCCTGGATCATAAATAAAGAATATTATCCAGTTTATCGCCATTATAGATACATAATATTATCATTATCAATAAATAGTATTGCTATCCAGTTTATCACCGGGACTAGCGTTGGATTGAGGATTCAAAGGAGAGAGGAATCCTTGATATAGATAGGAGAGTACTATAAAAGATGACAATAAGCGTAAACTGTGCAAAATGGATGTCGAATGTTGAAGCCGGGAATAAGTCGCTTACATCTTCCGGCTCGACGAGGTTGGCGTCGACGCCTTCGGAGAGCAGACGTTTGGCGACGTCGAGGACGGTCGGCTGGTCGCCTCCCGCCACAAGGTGGAGAAGGGGCGGACGGTGCCGGGCGGGCATCCGGGGATAAGCTGTAAAGTGAGAGAATTAATTTAACAAATTACATTAAGCATTAAAATAGCGTGAATTAGAACAACCTTAGCAAGACTGTTTCAATCCTAACATGGGCGGAATGTGCCTAGACATGAAAAAAGCGTCTTCGATGAACCTAGTGTTGAGTGACCAGGTAAGATGAAGAGAAAAACAGAAGCGAGCTCCTGGAGAAAATGCGGTGACTAATGCGCGCAGTTGTGCAAACTCACGCATTGCGAAAGCCAAGCAAATACCCGGAGATATGAGAAACTGCGAGAGTACCCCAGCCAGGCATGCATTTAGAGGCTTAGAGTGGAAAGTAACTAGAAAAAATGAGGAGAGGCATATGAAAGATACGCAAATCGCGCCTGGTTATTGGGCCCATTTCATGTTTGCAAAAAAAATTTGAACTCCTCAATCTAGGTTCCCGAATGAAGAGAGAAGGAGACGAGAAGTACCTGGTTCGGAAGATCGACGGTGTTGAGCCCTATGCTTTCCCTACAGATCCCAGAGAGGCAAGCCGGGAAATGCACGGAAAAGCTTCCCGGATGAGTGAGCGTCCTTTGCTAAATTTGAAAATTGAAGAAGTCGCGTCCGGTGGCGTTTGATTGGGTCAGATTCATGATTACCGAACTACCGTATATTTTCAAGAGCTTATTTACTTACACGGCAAGTCGAACAAGCCATTTTTGACGGGTTCATTTGGCTTAGAGACGGCACGGGAGGTAGCAAATTCTAGGGCGACGCTTGGAACAAAAAAATTTAATCGATGCAAGCCTAATTTTCCTATTATGTTTTCCGTACCTTTTCATGATTTTTTTCGTGGCACATGTACTTTTCCAGATATGTATTATCATACTTAGTGCACTGGACAGGTTATGGACTCCATACCTAAAATTTTGGAAAAACAGTGGACTGAAATCACGTTAAGGACATACAATATCGTCTACTCTTTCGATATAAAAGCGAAAGGAAGCTAAAACACGGAAAACGTAGCTGATTATGATGAAAA
>LS939308.1:211731-226034 GCA_900490955.1 Micoletzkya japonica
TGCCTGTTCCATCCTTTCAACTCTTATATTCAGATGCACTATAACTTGCTTCTTCTTGCCTCTCTTTTTGCTATTTCCCTTGCATTCATGGACAAGAGTGACTCTGGTTCATTCGAGAAATCACTCCACTATCACCATCGTGGAGGACATCACGGTAAATTTTTGATAAATTATTTCATTTCAAAAATTTTAATTTATCCATGTTAGGAGGGAAGGAGAGTGTCTTTAGCACCTGGATTTTCTATCTATCGTTAATCAGCTCTTCCATTTCTCGATATTGTATATTACAGGCCACCATCACCGCCGTGGTCCCTTCAGACATCCCGGACATCACTGTCGATTCCCTTTCCTGAAGAATGTGACTGAAGAGGAGAAGAAGAGCTTCTTCCAACTGGCTTTCGATCGAAATTCAACGAGAGACGAATCGAGGAAGAATGTCATGGCATGGGCTGACCAATACAATCTCACGGTAAGAGCTGTTCAATATGATTTATTGTATTTTTCTGAATATGAAAAAGTGAAATATAAATGCAAAAAACTCTATTCAGGCGGAAGTCACTGAATTTTACACGAAGAAGAGGGAGATGAGAGCGGAATGGAGAAAGAACACAACTGAAGCGATCGCACTACTTCCAGCTGCTTTTGAGGCTGTGAGTATTATTACAAAATTAACATCTTAATTATATGTTGTATTTAAGTATCCATAACTTGAACATTCCTCTTGCAGATGAGCCAAATCTTCAAAGACGACTCTCTGACTCGCGGTGAGAGATGGTCCAAGATTCACAATTTGATGGAGGGATACTCTCATGAACTGAGAAGACTTCTACATGCTACTCATCCTCATGGACACAGAGGACATTGGAGGGGAAAGGGAAGAGGAGAATTGAAGGAGAAGAAGGTGGAGATGGAAATGGAGGAGAGTATGGGAAGAGGAAAGACTGAGGAGGTTGAGGTTTAGGTTAGAGAAACGGTTATTCTTGCTGCTGTACATATTGTTTGTGATTGTTCGTTTATGATGACGAAGAGTAATAAATGTGCTCTGAAATCTGTGCTTTTTGTGTGCAAATAATGAAATAGTATTACTCATCCTTCCCTTCATCCCATGAAAATACCCCGCAAAATGTTCGATTACAAACATAAATTACAAACGAAGAGAGATAAACGTGCTCTGAAATCTGTAATTATTGTCTGCAAAGTATTGAATAGTCTTACTACTTCATCTTATGAAAATTCTTCGCAAAATGTTCGATTAGTATAACATTGAAAGCCAAGTTGATGGCTCGGTATAATCCCCGCTTCCCCTCGAGCACAATAGGAGGCCCTGACTCACTCACCGGGGAGCGATGCCTCGGGCCTTCGGTTGCCCTGCGCAACTTCCCATCTCTCCTCTCCTCCCGACTCTATCCTGTCTCCACTCGGTGTCGGGGGAAGGTCTCTCCTATATCAATTCACTACGTTGACTAGTACTCTTCTCCTCACTGCCTCTTCTACCTTTTCTTGTCAAGCATTCTACACTGATGCCTAATACACAGAGCGAAATTTCACTAGCACACGCTACCACCGCGAAAATTCACTAGCCGGCTAGGGAATGATTCCCTAAAAACCGTAGGGGGAGGCTAAATTTTTAGGGAATTTTCGCGTTGGTAGGGTGTGCTAGGGAATTATTCCCCAGCGGGTTAGTGAAATTTCGCTGAGTGTACACATTATCCTTATTATGCGGATGCGGTTGAGGAAAGAGATTTTTCATCAATAATAAATAAGTTCAAATCGATTCATTGAGACCTTCGGGGGCCTGCTCACACAGTGTTCTAACAACAGTCAAAATGTTAAGCGAACGAGATGCCGAAAAATAACCCTGATTTCTATACGAACTCTCGCACGGAAAAAACACCGTATCCTAAGCATGTTATCCCGTTCGCTTAACATTTAGAACACTGTGCTCATCGATCTCGCTACACGGAGCACGATCGGCCGCCCGCGTAAGCTCGTCGGGACGCGCGTGGATGCTCATTGTCAGGTGAACGATCGCTCATCGGCTATCGTCCAAGGCGCATTCTTCTGTTGTGCCCCCTTACGCTTGCTACTTCCTACCACGTGGACTCCACATTTTATATCCGCATTAGCTAGATCTCAAACCAAGTGCCGAAACACTGTACTGCAATATCTCTTTCGCTATCATTTCAGTTCAGATTGAAGCGCGTTGAGCTTATGAAACCGTAAATTTTCTTATCTCCAATTTCCTTGAATAAATCAATATCGTTGCAGCCATTCCCGCTGGTAACTGTATGCAACGTGAATCCGCTCAAATTGGACGCCGTGAGGTATGTGGAAATACGGCGAGGGTAGTTGGGCCGAAATCGTATGTAAACCAAACTCAGTACACAGTTGCCGTTAAATCCCGAATAGTTCTTGTAAAGATTGTCCGGAGCTTGTACCAACTCGATTTCAGGCTACTACGGTCCTCGTTTTTGACGCTTTTTCCCGGTTACGTTTCAGTGTACATGCTATTTACGTGGGCATATCCCGGTATTTATAGAGGTCTGAAACATAACCGGGAAAAAGCGTCAAAAAGAGAACCCTACAGGCTACCCATGGCGAAGCTGAAGAGCGGAATCCGGTATGCTGCTGGACGCTCGTGCGATGAGGTCGTAAGCGAGTGCACGATGGCGGGAGTCACCTGTTCATCGTGAGTCGCCCCGGCCTTTCTTCGGTATTATACAGATATACATTTCGTTGCAAGTCTCACGCATACATACCCATCAGCACAGTGTTCTAAATGTTAAGCAAACGAGCCAAAATTCTTAGGATACGGTGTTTTCCGTGCGAGAGTTCCTCCCGAAATCAAGGTTATTTTTCGACATCTCGTTCGCTTAACATTTTCCCGCTGGTAACTGTATTTTCACTGTTGTCAGAACACTGTGTCAGGCTGAAGATAATGTTTCGTCAGTTTCGTAAAATAATTCCTTCTAATGACGAGAGAAGGAACAGTGAACAGAATAGGAATAGAATATGAATATGAATATGAACAGAGTGCAGGCGATATAGTAATCAGGATAAATACCGAGAGAATTACGCCAATATAACAAAGATGCAACATACCTACTTCTCCAGGCTACTGATTGACTGAGAGAGCATTTATCGGGGTTCCGGAAGAAAAAAATTCCATTCCAATGGAGGGGTTGAGGAGATCTTCGTTGGAAAGAAATCTCCAGGCAGGTTCTGGTTTCTGGTTTATCACCTTTATCAGGACTAGCATTGGTTGGGGTTCCAAAGTAGGTGTTGTTTGATATAGATGGGAGAGGTCGGAGACTTCGAATCTTCTTCAAAACAACTCACTCAGTCCGAGGTGCCGAGAGATCTTGAGTAGTCCTCTTGATCCTCGTTTGGCGCATACTTCTCCCGAGCGCCAATTCGTTATGGAGAAGGATCAATTCTTCTCCATAACGAAGTCCAGGCAGGACTAACCCGTAATCATGCGTTTTGCAGCGCCAACTTCGGACTGAGGATGTTGATGATGCTCTACGTAAGCTGGTCTTTCAATATGTGGTCAATGCACTTTGGTCATATGCCCACCGTTAGCGGCCCATAAAACTCTAGCTAGTTGCCTTGAGACAGAGCATAACTTCGTCATTGCAGCAGAACCATCCCACGAACAAATCATTCGACCACTTGCCAACTACGGATGCTGCGGCTTTGTGAGTTAAAGTTTTTATGATGCGAAAAGATGATGCGCAGCCTGTATTGTAAATATAATTAGGTTTGGCCTAATAAACAGGTGCAAACATCAGTAGATCTCTTCCAATATGAGGCGAGAGAGTCTCAAAACAGTGAGACGATTAAGCGCAGTAGAACGAAAGGTGATTGGCAAACATTTTCTTCCACTATGCTATGCTTTTCAGGTTCATGCTCGTGCACGATGCTAGAGTATTCCCGAACTTTGGCCAGTACCCGATTAGATTAGGGAATGGGACGCAGACCTTCATGGCCAAGGTAATCAGAGTTCTTTGCTTGCGCGAGGAAAACTTTTCATAGTATTATTGTGGTATGGTTCAACATGCAACAACTATAGTGTCACGATCAGACTTTGTCGTGCCAAAATGTATTTGCCTGAGTTACTAACTTTTTCCAATATTGATTGTTTTCAGAGACCAAAGCTTAGTGAGCCGTACGGAAACTGCAGCTGGAACGAAACCGCCGACAGGAATTTGTACCCGGTAAGCATGTCTTCTCGTCAACATTACTGTAGTATACGGGCCATAAACTTCCTATTGGAGAGCTCTACCGAGCATAGATTGAGAAATTCTGAAATCACGATTTCGTTTCAGGAGTACAACTACACCGACTTCTCGTGCTACTTCACCTGCCTCCGAAATATAGCGGAGGAGCTGTGTGGGTACGTAGACGCCCTCTACAGGAAGTACGAAAACCAATAATTATACACGACTACTAGTAGCTATGTACTGATGCAAAGTAGAATAAACCAGTTTCTGTGGTTAGAAAATTTTCTCACTTGGCCCCTTCTTTCTGTTCGCAATGATCCACCCAAAAAGTTTCCATCCTTTCCTTTTTTCATAGCCTTTCGTCGTGTGCCATTCTTTCACTTGCCAATACATGTGGTGATAAATATGATTATTATTATTATTATTATTATTATTATTATTATTATTATTATTATTATTATTATTATTATCATTATTATTTTTATTATCATCATTCAATGATTGCAAAAACGTAGACAGTGCTCGTTGGCCCGATTTCGACTGACAATTATATGTCTCATCCCTCCTTCCTTGCAATTTGCACAACAAACTATTAACTATCGTTCTGCGATATATCGGGCACCGATATGTACAATCGTGTAAAACAATTGTGCCCCCGCTTGAGGTGTTCCAGATCTAAATTTGGATTGAACCTATATTTCCATTTGCGACAATAATATGCTTGATAACAATTAATAAAAGAAGAAAGAGACGAAGGACGAAGGGAAGGTATAGTGGATTAAAAGGATCCGTCGGAAAATAATACCGAATATAAGGCGAGAGAGTGTGTAAAAGTGAGAGAATTAGACTCATTTTGGAACGAAATAAACTGACGGATCGGTTTATTCCACTACCAGCCGGGCTACGAGCCGCTTCGCGGCGCTTCGCCCGACAGGCACGCCCAAACATAGGATAAGATACACTTTGTTTCGAAATATTGCGCATACAATAACAGCAGTGCCGCCCTCACGCACGTCGGACGTCCCTCCCCGCCTCATCCCCTTCGCGTTGCATACACCCTTCACCCACAATGAACCGACCCTTTCTATGAGGAGTGCCTCCCTTTCTGAACATTGGGATTGATCGTTCTTTGGAGTGGCTCACAGCGCTTTATATAATAGTATTGATAGCTAAAGCAATGGGTAGAAGAGTAAAGAGACTCGGAAAATAGCCGTTGACGATTAGTGTTCTTAGGGATAAGAGGAAGGAGAAGGGGCAGAAATTGTATATATATGCGCATTTATATTATATCGTAGATACAGCTTTCGTATGACAGGTTGGAGCAGATAGACTGAACAGATAAGACCCCAAGTTTCCCTGTTTAGCGGTATCTACCTATCTCCCAGCTCCTGTCACCAAACAACGATCTTTGCTATCCCCAGCACAGCCACAATGTTCTGACAACAGCGCAAATGTTAAGCGAACGAGTTGCCGAAAAATGCGCCTGATTTCGGTAGGAACTCTCGCACGGAAAACATTGTGTCCTAAGCGTTTTGACTCGATCGCTGAACATTTAGAACACTGTGCAGCATTCCAAGCGTTCGAATAGCGAATGGCGGTTTCCGCACATTGGATTTGATCCTGTGGGCGAACCAAAAATTCTAAATTTAAAAAACTTAAGTTCGTTACTGTGAGTTCCATAAGCTCTGATATTTTGGCGAAGATTTGTTCAGCCACTCTTGAGAAAATTCAAAGATAATGGTAAGTTCGCTATTAGACATCTTCACCGGGTGGAATGCTGTGCCAGGCTATGCGTAGCTCAAACAGTGGGACTTGTAGGAGAAGAAGGGGATGGGGACTTGTGAAGGAGCGGAAACAGCCTTTATCCGAACGTACAACTCAAAGAGTCCTAGCGGGTACTCTCTCCTCCAAGAGTCTTTTCATTTGTGTCTATGTCTCATTGTGCAAGATAGCACAGCATTCCGCCCGGTGAAGAATGTGTCTAATAGTGAATTGACCACTAATTGTAAATATTCTCAAGAGTGGCTGAACCAATCTACACCAAAATTTCAGAGCTATTAGAAATCGTAGTAATGAACTTAAGTTTTTAAATTCATAAGTTTTGGTTCACTTAGTCGCCTACAGGATCAAATCCTATGCGCGAAAACCGCAATTCGCTATTATGACGCTTGGAACGCTGTGAGCGGCATCCTCTACAGGACCAGCTACTACATAGCTGTGCCCAGATCTCCGGGTTCGACTAAGTTTATCTTTCCCTCATCTTCTCCCAAACAATCAATGAAGCAAAAACGGAGAACAGCTGCAATCTCTTAGGCGCTCAAGCTGTGATTACTGATACCAATCGAAGGTGATTAGTAAACTCCGCCGCGCCTAAAGTATTATAGTACAAAAGATGGGTGGTTCTGTGGATTGGAGGCGCGGCGAGTAAGCATGTCAACAGCAGGTTGAGAAATCTAGATTAGAGCAAAATGTTACAATAGGATGGGGTTGGAGAGATGAGAGGGTGGGTACGGGGTTTTAGGAGGAGTGTTGTGTTGCAGGATGTTTCCGACTGCCGCATGGAGTCGGTCGGTCCTTAAAGGAGCCGGACCACGAGTTTCTGACCATAATGGCTCTTTACGTCATTCAGTAGATCTAATCATCATGATCGGGTATTCCGAGTTTTATGCGATTTCATTCACGTACTGAAGGTCCAAAGAGCAACGCGCTTTCTACAAAATCGAATATATTAGCTGACTGAGATGAGATAGAGCTCTGATTCCTTTACACAACAATCTTTCATCATTTTGGCAAAAAGAACGATCGGAAAAGATGGGCGGAAAGGCATAAATTGATTTATCAGGGTAGCGCGAGAATTTAAATCCTACTGTACTCGTGGGCCGGCTCCTTTAATGAACTCTTTATTGTTTTATATTACTTTTTTCCGTTCTGTTCTCTCCTCCCCTTCTTACCTTATTCCTCCTTCTTTGTTCTCTTACGGACCGGCCGCAAACACTGCTGTATTGTCGCGCCACGTCCGAGGCACACGCTGATTGGAGACTGGTTGGAGAAGGGCTTTCTGTAGCGGCAGGATCTTGTCCTACTCTGATCTTCTTAGCTTGGCTCTCATGGCTTCTTCTGCCATCAGTTCGGCTATGCTCTCCATCGAGAGGACTCGGGTGGTAGGGTTGTCCTTCTTCGGTATCTTCGGTAGACATCACGCCCATGACGTTCAGGTCACGCTTCGTCATCTTCCTGAGGACAGTTGATCGACTGGGGGGGGGTGAGCTTGTTGATCGCTGTGTTGATGACGAGTTCGGCGTTCTTGACTCCATCACTGGCCAGCTGACGGACGACGGTGTTGACGTGGAGGAATGTAGAAGAGAAGGTCCATCGATCAGTACATGGGATGACGGAAGAGAGCCTCGTGCACCGTGTCTCTTCGTAACGTGTGCTGGAATGAGCGTTGCGGGAGTGCTGCATTGAGATGCTGTTCCGTCGCTCGAAGAGAACGTCTTCATCCCCCTCTTGAGTCGCTGGTTGTTGAGTACATGCGCGGTCGATGTCGATTCGAACGATGAGCGATGTGGTTCTTGCGACTTGAGTAGGCCAATCCGAGTCCTGATCTCTCCGCTCGTCGTGGGGATCGCAGAACGACGAGAAGAGTGGTGTGTAGAGGGCAGGTAGGCCGGAGTACTCCAATATACCTAGGCGGAGAACTCGGAGGTCGTGGTGTAGGTACGAATAGTATAGATAGCACTAGTGCTGGCCGAGAGATCTTCCCCTCCCCTCCCTCCCTCGATCAAGTGCACAAGCAGTGTTACACATCTGCTACACTGCTCTAGCTTTTGCCTAGGAAAATGGCTTCCCTTGCTATGGTAAACGAAAAGTTGAGATATAATCGATATAACATAGATTCTTCTGTATGTGAAGCCTGAGGTGTAGTGATCATTTCGTTGTAGAATAACATTACTTCAAAGATAAACATTTATCGATATGGCACTCTGTGCTCCTCACGTAATTCTTAGCCAAAATGAACAATGAGCACTCAGTCATCGGGTTGGCGAAACAAGGAAGGAATATTCGCTGGAAAAACATAAGAAAAGATGTTAGCAAAAATAAAACGACAGAATAATACCGGTACGTCGAAGTCTGAGTCAGGTAGAGCTGTAGAAATAGAAATTAGGTTATTCTTTTTTCTTATTAATTCAGTAGAACAACAAACAAAGTTAAAGAACATAATTTCCACAGCTCCGATCGCTAGAGGTTCCCTACTGAACAATACTAGAGAAAAAGTATTATCTACAATTACGCAAGAGTCCTATTCATTCGGCAAATACAGTTCAGATCTTGAGGGTGTCCAGTTGCTAGATATAAACTATTCTGTAGTTAGATAGATTGATCTTTGATCTCTATGAAACAAATATCTAGGCCTTCTGAAGCTTGTCCGGGAGTTCAGTCTTTATTTGTTTTCGGGTGAGGTAGGCGGTCTTGCGTAGTCGAGTACTGGGGTATCTGAAGCAATGAAGTATCATTTTTCCTAGATTGCTTTTGAAATACTGCATTTCTTTCACATATTCACGAATAGATACAAATGCATAGTATCTACCTGATAACAAAACGTGTTGTGAATTGCTAAATTCGGAAACAAGCTGTAGAAGTCTCTGTGGTCGTAGATGGGAGGCCATGTAATGTGTCGATCCTCGCATTCAAATTTGCGTTCCGACGATAATGATTCCGTCTTCCGTTGGTTATTTGCACTTTTGGCTGTGCATTTATGCTAAATAACGCAAGTCCAATCAAGAATGCGCGGAATGAAAATGTGAATACGAGCACCGGCAATAGGATGGACAACGCCGATCCGAATCGCAGACTGAACTCTTACCGAATGGTCTCCCTCCTCCGGACCATGGACGCGTCGGCTGCCAGGAATCGATGGGACAGCGCTTCGTCGGTTCGCATTCGCCGCCTCAATATATTAATCATTGATAGACAATTTCCTTCTTTTTACATTGCTCTGATAGCACTTGAAGGGTAAATGGGGGGTTTTTAAAAGAATTTTATGAGTCCAAACTAGCGAAATTATGAGCGAAACATTTCTCTATGTAGATGTACGGTACTCACATGGGGCTCTTCTTGAGGGCCCAGGTCACGAAGCTCAGTGCCTCTTGACTCGCCTGCACGGGGATGAGGTTGGGATCGCATTTCACCTGAAGATATGAATAAATATTATATTTTATGGATTTTTTTATTTTTTTATTTTACAGATGTTATATAAATAATTAATTCGCCGTAAATCGTCTCGAAAATAGAAGTATATAATAGATTTTTTTAAAAATTTCCGCCAAAGGAGCGAAGCGGTATGAAGAGAGTACAGACAAAGTAGGAATGAGACTATTGACGGAACGTGTTCCTCAACCATACCTTCAGCACGTTCTCCTTGATCTCGTCGTACGTGTCGTATTCGGAGGTGAACGGATGGAAGCCGCCGAGTCTGAATGGAGCAATATATTTTTCTTACCTTTCGCTTATTTGCGGAAGTTCACGAAAGATTAGAAACATCATCATACGCATAAAATAATAAATAATAAATAATAATAATAATATGCGTAAAATAATGAAAATGAAAAGGGAACGACTGACAGACAGAAGACGATCGTGCCCATGCCCCAGATGTCCGTCTGTACCGTAACCGTCGCGTCGTCGACGTAGAACTCGGGCGGCGCCCAGTTCTGGTCAAACTCCTTCGGGTTGGAGGGCTGAAATCAGTAATACTAATATATCATTTATTTTTCCTTTTTAGAGACTACTTACCATATGGTTATGTGATTTATGGCCCTTTCAAGAATACTTAGAAGTTGAGGTGTTAGAATACCCATATGGATACTGTTTTCTGATCTTTCAAGGAAAGCGGACCTTGTCCTCGATGAGAGCGGCATCCGAAAGGTCGACGATGCGGACGATCCACGACCGCTTCGAGGCGAACATGACGTTGTGCGGAGAGATGGACAGGTGGGCCATGCTGAACGTCCGTAACTATAGGTTCGTAGTACCCCTGGCACTGTCCTAAGATAACGGCAAACACAGCGTCAGTGTATGTTATCCGTTACGGGTTAGTAATTTAATTTTATCTACTCTTTATTTTCAGGGGTTGATAATAGACTGAATTGTTCCATAGTCAGCAAACGCTCATTCCTACTTTCTTACTCTCTTCATACGGCGACTGAAAGATAACTGAACTGTATTGTCGGTCCTCGTATTCACATTTTCGTTCCGCGCATTCTTGACAGGACTTGCGTTATTTAGCATAATTGCACAACCAAAAGTGCACATAACAAGCGGAAGACGGAATCATTACCGTCGGAACGCGAATTTGAATCTGAGGATTGACAATAGAAAGTCTTGAAAGAGTGCGATGAATTTGAATTTGAGAGTGTTTGGATTTGAGAGATTCCCTTCGAGTGCAAAATTTGGGAAATCGATTTTTCTCACCCCTTGAAGTGGAGCCAGTGCAGCCCCGCTGCCAGTTGCCGTGTAGTGATTGCGATCTGAAATTGCTCGTCGGTCAACCCATTCCTACTCCGTATGCACTCTCTTCGTAATGCTTCGTGCTCTCGTCGTAAATTGGAATGGCTTTAGTCGAGTCGAATCGAGTTTTTTTCAAAGTTACGTTACATGTACTAGAAATTGAATACTGTCTTGATTACTCCGTGCTAAATGTAAGATAACCATAAAAAGGACACGATTCGATGGCTCTAGTCTGCTCACCTGTTCCTCCGTGTAATAGTCCATGAAGGTAAACCGTGCGAAGACGTCCTCGAACATTCGCTCGACGAACAGGTAAATGAGGCCATCACTGCAATTGTCAATCTCTAAGGCTTAATTATTATTATTATTATTATTATTATTATTATTATTATTATTATTATTATTATTATTATTATTATTATTATTATTATTATTATTATTATAGTTGTTATTATTATTATTATTATTATTATTATTTCATATTTTACCACAATCCCCGTAACTTACTGTGTATACGAGGCCAGCAGGTGTTCGACGTTCTCGTGTTGAGCTTTTGACAATAAGAGGTGCTCCTTCCGCGCCTCCTCCGTATTCTCCACAATCTTGCACGCACAGTGCGAGCCAATCTGAAGTCAAATTATTGGCTCGTCTACTATATATACTTCAGATACCAATACGTTCAAGAAATCTATTGTTATATATATATATATATATATATATATATATATATATATATATATATATATATATATCTTATACTGTTTAAATATGTTAAAGGGAGGAAGCAGCCTCTAACCAAAAGTTTTAAAATTCGATGAAAATTCTTCTAATGTTTCAAAATGTGAGAAAAAACATAGTGACAATAAAAAAAATTGAAGAAAAAACTCGAAAATCGCATGTTTATTTTTTCGTTCCGGGCTTCCGTCGTTAAGATGAATGTCGACAAAAACTTTCATATAAGCTTCACTTGAAAATCACTTCCGTGTCCCTTTAAATTTAATTTAGCTTAATATTATATATGCTTTCGAGCTTCCATGATTCCTACCTCAGCCTTGTTGTCCACAGCATTCCGGATAACAGAGAACCGGCCACGCGTCAGGAGGGATTCGAGCTGAATCGATTGATTGACTAAATTATTTCAATATTATTGTTATTTTTCCTTCAATAATGTCGTTGTTGATTTTTTCAATTACATTATACATAACAATAGTATTGCAATAATGTAATGAACAAAATCCAATTCTAACAAGGTGGTGGATAAGAGGCGTAAAGCTGGGGTAATTCTTTCACAGTACATAGATATAGCTCACCGTAAACCGACTCTTCGGGTCCTCCGCCTTCAGAGAAATCTCGCCCGCGGCCGCCCACGCCTTTTCCTTTTCTACCTGGAAAAAATATTTTCACATTTTGCGGATGAAATAGCAGCATATGTATTATAAAGATGTTTTACTTCGTAATTAAAACATCTTCCAGTTACGAAAAATAACAAAAAAAATTAAAAAGAAACAAAAAGTACCTCCGCCTCGCTCTCTTCGCTCTCCTCCGAGATGCCCTCGAGACTCTTGCCGCCCTTGCCCTGGAAAGGATCAGAGATCAGAAATCAGAGACGAAAGATCATTGTAAATAAATACCTGGGGCATAGTCACGACCGTCAGCCGCTTCTCCTGCTTGAGCACATCAACCTGGAGCTTGGGCGCGCCTGAATATTTTTAAAAAATAGAAATAAAAATCATTTTGTTCTTAGTTTTTTTATGTTTCAGAATCCATTGACAATGACTCTATTGTTTTATAATCCTGAGCGTTCAATAATACTCATAATTTACCTACATGCACAGCATGAAGCGGAAAACGATCAGATAATACCCCTTGATTTCTTACCTCTCTGGTGCGTTCGTACTATGCGACTGGTCAGCGACGGCTCGCCGTAGCCGAACGAGTTCTTCGCGCGAACCTGAATCAAGGTACCTTTTAAATTGTATCTGGACATCTATCTTGATTTTATCTTTCGCCGTCTGATTCATCGCTTTCTTTTTTTTGATTTTTTTGTACAGCGCATCTCTAAGCCCATTTGTCTATTATATGTTCTATTTTGCTAATGCACACACTACACTCTGCCCTGACCCTGAACGGGGTTCGCAGTGATTCGGTGCTTTTCTATTAACTACTATTCCCACTTTTTTTCTTTTACACAATATTTGCGCAATTGTCCTCACCCTGAACTGGTAAATTCCCAGCGGTTCACAGTGCTTCACGACGGCTGCCTCGTCGTCGATGTCGTCGGAGATCGTGTGCCACGGCGCGCACGGATTCCCGTCGCCTGAGGGAGATTATGCAAATTTTGGCAACCGAAAGGAGATTATGCTTCACCCCCATTTGGGTAAATATATCGAGAGAGATAATCGTGAGACATGGCCCTTGTGTAGACACGAAACACAAACTGAACAGGCATAAATATCTATCTCACTCTAGGGCTCTCTTTTTGACGCTTTTCTCGGTTATGTTTCAGACGTCTATAAATACCTGGACATGCCTACAAAGCGTGAACACTGAAACGTAACCGTGGAAAAGCGTCAAAAACGAGAACTCTATCTCACTCTGCGGCCGAAACTCGAGCTTGTACGTGATGCCCTCCAGGTAGGTCGGGCCCTCGGGCGCCTCCCACGTCATGAACAGTTCCGTGTCCGACGACAGCTCAATATCCGGGCGGCCGGGCTTGGCCGGCGCGTCTGCGAAACAGGCTGTATTAGTGACGAAATAGTCCCGTCAGGCTAACGTCGATGCCACGCAGTAGACGGGGCAAAAGCGAGAGCACGCATTTGGAATAGAGGCTGTGCGGACGGGTCAACGGCTAACCTTCTAATTTGAAGCTCTAATTTGGAAGCAGAGGACACCGGTGAATCGGTCAGTTATCCGATGAATTATTCGGGCATACTATATTTGCATACCTCCCGAGGTCAGCCTGGCCGCGCTCTTGTCATGGCCGTACTGATTGCGCGCTTCGCACGCGTACAGTCCGATGTCGGTGGGCTGCGGGTTGACCAGCGTTAAACGAGCGACGCCTGCGAAGACAAACGGATTTAGGGAAAGTATGGTTGAGATACAAATCCGTCAATCGTCTCATTCCTATCTCTGCCGAGAGAACGAAGCGGTATGGCGAGAGTGCGGACAGAGTAGGAATGAGGTTACTGACGGAACCCCTTCGTCATCAATAATATAGTGGAGTAAACCGGTCCGTCAATTTCTTTCGTTCCAAAAGGACGCTAATTCTCTCACTTTTGCACACTCTCTCGCCTTATACTCGGAATGATTCTCCGACGAATCTCTTTAAAGGAACCGTGCCGCGTAAAAAGGATTACTGTAATGGAAATCCCGGATCGGGTCGAGCGGCCTCCCGCACGGAATAAATGGAAACTGTAGCCGTTTCAGTTTGCGATCGCCTGTTTGGCGTCTTTTCGAACTTTGTTTCGTTTTCCCATCGTCTCGTTGTTTTGCGTTTTTTCGAACATTTGTTCGCCTTTTATCGCGTTGTGTTAGATCTTGGCCGTGTCTTGCTGATATCTCTTGCGTGTGATC
>LS939308.1:231455-246010 GCA_900490955.1 Micoletzkya japonica
TTGTTCCGGGAATAGCTCGATGCCATTTGCCTCGTTACTATGCGCTAAACGCAGTAAGACTGCGCCTTGGCTGGGAAACGATTTTTAGGATATCTCGCGAAGTAAACATTTTTGTGCACTCTGATTTTAGTTTTTATATTATTTAGGCGATAAACTTTCATATGAAAGCCAATCTTTTTTGGCTTCCATGTCCCTTTAATCTACTATATCATGTAAAACTGCGTGGTACTGAAAAAGAGGCACCCACCATCGGCGTAAGTGATGATGTGCCGATCGTCCTGTGCGATGTTCAGATCGTGCAGCGTCCACGCAATCTGCAGTTTGCAAGATATGTACAGCGATCTTCGAAGAAGAAAAAGAAAACAAAAGGTAACTAACTGTCTCTGCATTGTGTCTACCGCTAGCGGCGATATACGTGCATAGTCGTGCAATCCGTCATTTGTCTAATATTAATGAATGACTATGACGGAAAGCCTACGTCGGGCGTGGGCGATCCGACGACCCGGCACTCGAAGACCGCGTGCTGGGCCTTGGCCAGGAAGGGCACGTCGCGCAGGCGTTGGGCGAAGATCGGAGCGAAGGCTGGAACGGCTATTTACTACGGTAAGCTAGGATTGATATTAGGGTTATTCAAGGAGTGCTTTTTGCTGCTATGTTAATTATAACATAGGAGCGAAGGCTGAACGAATGAATGATCAAGGGCAAACTACTGAAATGTAGAAGTTCACTAAATAGGCAGTTAATGGGTTGATCTCCCAGGAAACCCGTGAATGTGCAGAGCTTCTGGGTGACAGCTAGTAATAATAGAAGCACGATAAATATACTCACTTCCATCCTCGTTCTTCTTCGTGGCAAGCGGCACGGCCTTGGCGATGTCCAGCTTGATCCTGAGAATACCGTCGTTCAAAGACTTTAAATTTCACTATTCTTTCAACAAATTGCTAGACCATCAATAATTCGCAATAAATTTGGTCCTCATTTTCCTCTAGAAGCAAAGACAAACCTGTCAACCGCGGAATGCGAGGGACTGCGGAGGACCGAGGTCGCATTGTCGTTGACCTAAAGAATATCGATTTAACTTATCCTTATTCGTGACAGTGCGCCATGGAGAAGGCAACCTACCGTAGTCTCCTTGTCGCCCGCCGACTTCTCGCGCAGAATGTCTGTGTACCTAAATTTTAGCTCACTCTTGAGCTTTCCAGCACCTTGCATCATACAAAGCTTGATCAAGCAAATTATTTCTAGCAAACGGGACCAGACAGTTTTTTTGGGTTATATTTCAAGAGCCTGCTTGGCGTAGACAGTAACCGATCGTACGGCATCCCGTAATAATCTCACCGCCGGCGCTCCCGCACGGAGACGTCGTTGTTGCGGTATCCCAGGTAGCCCTGGGTAACGAGCGGTGCTCCGTCTCCCCAGATCTGCCGCCGGTAGTCGCGGACGCGCGCGTTGAAGGCGGGTCCGCGCGTCGCCATGAGGTAAGTGTCAGGGCCGATCTGAATTATTGCCGTTGAGACCGGAGTCCGACGAGTGATCGATCGGTCCGTGCATGCATTACGGCTCCCTTTTTGACGCTTTTTTTTTGTTCTCAGTGGAATGTTTCAGGCTTCTACCTATAAATACCAGGGTAGTATGCCTACAGAGTATGAAAATTGAAACGTAACCGTGGAAAAGCGTCAAAGAGAAAGCCCTAGAGTGCATCGGCAAAGAGCAGGAGTGAGATCAGTATTTGGAAACGAGACTCCGATTTCGCCTCGAGGCAATACGCTCACAGCGCCTTCAACCATTGCCTTTGATACCTTTGCCATTGTATTGGCCACAAGCTTGATGGTACTGGATTGCATAGAGACGGTGTCTACCTGGTAGTTGGAGTCCCAGGGCGAGTCGTCGATGTCGTAGGCGGGTCCGTCATCGACGTCCTCCTTGTAGAAGTGCTTCGGCCGGTAGCGTTCGAGGTCGTCCGCGGGCGCCTTCTGCAATGGGAACTGGCTAAGGTGGGGAGTAGATCCTTGATCTGACTGGAGACATGAGGGAATAAGAAACAGGCGCTCATGTGAATGTTCAATTTGGTGTATTTTGGGTAATCTGTTAAGCCCGTTAGATAGTTAAACATAATACGGGATCGACGAGAGTTGCAGAGGGAAAGCGATGAATCAGACGGCGAAAGATAACGAAGAGAGTGTACGAAAGGGAGACAGAGAGCATTCGCTTTCCGGCTGTTCAGAGCAAGGGAGCTTTCTTTCGCGAGAAGGCTAGCAGCGGGAGAGGGAGGGAGTGAAAGGCATGGTGTGTGTAAAGCTTGCGAGCTGGAGTAAATATTATTGACGAAAACGTTCCGTCCGTAAACGTCATTCCTACTTTGTCTGCACTCTCTTCACACCGCTTCGCTCTCTCGCCAGAAATAGGAATGAGACGACTGATGGAACGTTTTCCTCAACCGTATCTGAGGTCGGGAGATGATAAAGGGCCGCCGCGCAACGATCAAAGACCCTGTCGAAGTTTGCGGTTGATTTGGAGCCGACAATGCGATAATGTGACAAATTGCGCTGTGACAAATTCAAAAAGATGTCATACTAACATTGACAATTTGAAAAAAGATTAATTCTGATAAAAGAAATCCACACCCTCTTCTCCCGCTTGTCACTGTCGTCCTTGAAATCGGGATCCGTATGCGTCTCCTCCTTGGCCTGAACGAGAGATTTTAATAGTCACCTTGGTCTTGGTCTCGACATTTGGTCTTGCCCTTGGTCTGCCCGATTTGGTCACCTTGGTCTCGCGGTCCTTGTAGTTGGCGTCCTCGTCGTCGATCTCCGGTGCCTGCCCGTCGGCCGGAATGAAGTTGGGCTTGCCGCGCTTCGTCGCGATTACGACCTATTTAAACGCGAGCAAGTCAGTGAAGTCAATGAGTGAAATTGCTCCGCCATCGAGCCCTTGGGCAACATTTGAGCTCCGGTTTCCACTATTTTGCATAATAAACACATCCCGAAACTGTTTTTTTTAAATATTCAAAGCATATACTTAAATACGGTTTGAAAAGCCCCGCTGTCTCACCTCCATCTGGTGCTCCCGTCCGGGAGATAGGATGACCGGACTCTTGGTTCCGGCTCGGGACCTCCTCGGCGACCGGGGCGACTTGGGGGAAAGTGTGGCCGAAGCGCGGCCGGAGCTTAAGGGAGACCAAATAATGCCATGGGGCTCCGCCTTTTTGCCACCATCCATTAGAAAGACAGTATCCAAATAGGCTAATCTGGTCGGTAATCTGGTTTACAACAAGCGTATTGCGGGCAATTGCTATTGCCGAAGGGCGACTGCTCAGCCTAATATAAATCCTCTGAAACATAGGAAAGCGCGATCCTATAGAGCGATGCAACGGAGAGCCTCTGCCAGATGAGTCGGACGAAGCAGCGCATAAAGTTTACGGGGGCGCAGGAGAGTAGATAGGGGGGGGAGGAAGAGGAGGGAAAGGGGGGGGGGAGGCGTCGTGCCACATCACAGGTCTCAGTCTAGAGGATCAGCCTCGGGATTCTGCTATTGAGCTTGAATTGGGCCTCCTTTGATCACGGGGTGAACCCGCGGCTGCAGCCTAATGAGGAATGAAGTCGAGAGATGTTGCGTAGACTGGTCAGTGCAATGGCTATCTTTCGTGCATCCTGCTTAACCGCGACGTGTCTCAGTAATGAATCAGGCGTAATGAAACATGCTCGCCAAACTGACAAAGTCGGGGCAATTCTAATGCATTTCAGGAATTGTTCGCCCCATGACAGGGCGCCATATGCTGCGAAGGCGGAGGAGCCCCCCATTCGTCTAATAGGACGTTGTTGCGATGAATGGATGAAGGGATCGGAGAGGAATCGAGGGGGAGGGAGAAGAGAAGGGACTAGACGAGACGAAGAGATGCATGCCCAAGGCAGATTGCTTCCTCCAGGATATCAGATAGCGTTGTCACTGTCATTGACAGTGCCATTGACATTGTCACTGTCAATGTCGTCCCTCCCCACTATCCCCACTCACTCCAACCGATCTCGGCCGAGCCGCGGCAGCACGAGCAACATCGCGTCCTCCACAATGGAGGACAGCACGGAGACGAACAGGGCGGGGGGAGGGGGACCGGACGGGCCCGCAGCCGCTTTTTAGGAACGAGGGTAAACGCCCGGGCTTTTTGCCGGCTCCGTCGACCCGGAGATGAGAGAGAGGGAGACACAATCTCCCACTTGAAGTGATAACAGGAGAGGGAGACACGTGAAAAGCACTTGAGACTTCCGGAGATAGAGATGGAGAGAGAAACAAGGTGGAGGGAGTGAGTGGGGAGTCGGGATGGGTATGCGAAGGTGCGATGAGCCTAGTATCAAAGCACAATGCATAGTATGAGCCAACACATTATGGAAGGGTTGGGGGTACGGAAGCTGAGTACGGTAACTAGAGATCGAGTTAGCTCAGGTACCTTTCTACCTACTTATTGCACTACCAAGATTCACGCGTGTTCACATTTGCAGTATTACGATTCGCTCGAGAGATCTCGCCAGAGAATAGGGACTAGAGATGCTTTAGCGATTAGGTTTCGCATCAACCGAACGTGTACAGTCCCCTTGCACAAAGAACGACCTACCGCAGCGACGTCGTGTCGATGGTGATGTCCTGTCCGTGGAGGCCCTCCACGAAGAGCGGCGCGCCCACCGGTATGTTCGGGTCGGCCTCGGCCGCCGCCAGCACCTGCCAAATACAACGATCAAGATCACTTCACAGTGTTCTGACAACAGTTAAAATGTTAAGCGAACGAGATGCCGAAAAATAACCCTGATTTCGGTAGGAACTCTCGCACGGAAAACACAGCATCCTAAGCATTTTGGCTCGTTCACTTAACATTTAGAACATTGTGACTTTGACAAGACTACTCTAGGCGTCCCTATGAGTACCTCCTATCTTATTACGCAGTGCCTTCATTCCTATCTATCTTAAGCGTGCTTGACCGCTTCGGAGGAAACGAAATAAAAAATAAAAAAAATAAAATTATGCTTACTAGATTGGACGAATAGTCGTCATTCTAGCCTCCATGCTATTTCGTGCTTTTCGCTAGTGACATTGACATTGGCATTGACAATAGCAATGCCAACTTGATTTAGCTCCAGATTAGGATCATTGGCGATAGCACTTTCACCGCTGCAGTTTGTTGCGTTTTAGGTTTCTATGCGTATGACATATTATAGTGACAATGACCACATGTCCTTTACTCGCTGCAGCGTGCTACGTTTTTGACCGTTTTCTTCGGCCTATGCCATGTCAATGACACATGCCATATGACAACGACAATGACAGTGGCATATGTCCATTACTCGCTGCAGCTTGCTGCTCAGACACGAGATCTTCGTTCGGCCACCTCCTCCGGGAGAGACGGGCCGGCCCCTCTCCTTCTGGTCGGGAGAGAGACTCGGGAGGGGAGGAGGCGGGGGATCGATGATGACGGACGGGGGAAGCATCCTGGTTGGGAGGGAGATGTGACAGTGACAATGACAGGAGACAATGACAGGAGGTGTGCAATGACAGCAAGCATAATTAGCGATATTTGGGCGAAAGTATGGGGGGGCAGGATAAGGTAGTGATAACGGTAACAATGATAGCAGAAAGCGAGGGTTAACGCTTGACATAAAGCTTGACATATGCACCAAGTGAAAACAGGATTGTTACATGAACATTGATAATTGCATCGGAGAGAGACGTGAGTGCCGATTAGAAGAAATGACGATACTTATTAGCGACATGAAAGATATTCAAGCTCGATTCGCAGCATCCAACAGCTGTACAGCGCTGATGTTAGAAATGACATATTGCAACGAGCATGACAGTGACAATGACAGCCAAAGGCACTGCGTGAGGAGAAATAGCTATATAAGAAGCTTCAAGGTTTTTACAAACAATAGTAAACACAAAAATAAATTAAGAAGTATTCCAGAGAGGGAAGACGTAAGCAAAAGCGGCAAACAATCCTGGCCAAAAGAAATGATGCTAGACTACACAAGCCTTTCGCAAGACCGCTTTTTGAGCGCTTCCCTATGAAAAAAGGGTAAACTGTTATCACACAATAGCGCACTGAAGTGGGAAGGGCACCAAAGAAGTGCAAGGTAAATTCCACAGGCAAAGTCGCAGTAACTCTGAAAGAAGAAGAAGGAAAGCATGGCTGTGGAGGCTGGCAGAAACCGCGGTGAACAGGAGATCTCTCTCTCTCTCTCTCCCTCCCTCTACCTCTCAAGTATTTGTCGAGATAAATGAGAGGTCGAGAGTAAACTCGGGGTGGGGGGGGGGCTGATGTGGGGGGCGAGAGACAAGCGAGAAGCATGCGACAGAAGGGGAGAGCCGGGGAATGGTGAAAGAGCGGCAGAAGAACGGCCGATTCGTACCGGGAATCACGCCCAGATATACTTGAACCGGGAGTTAGCAAGCTCAGTTTGCGATCGGTTGAGGGGACCCCGTTCCCACAAAGCGAGAGATTTGCATTTCTACTCGCGAAAGAGCTGCGAAGCATGCTGTAGCCGTGGCAATTCGGGCCCCGTTTTGATGAAACCATTTTTCGCACTGCGCCCGATATCCGAACAATAGTTTATGATCTGGAAACGCAATCATGAAGAACGCAAATTAGTTCCCCGATTAGGCAAAAGAGCGAGAATGAGTGAGGAGAAGCATATTTGCATATTTCCTTGCCACTACAGTTAGTATTTCTTTTGTTTCCGTGTGATGTCTCACATGTTCCTCATATTCCTCTCATTATATCCTACCCCCCCCCCCCCCCGACAATGTGATGACAATACAGTGGTTTTCCCTACATATTCTACATTTCCCCCAGCATACGGGGTACCACCGCGAAATTACCCCAGCGAGCTAGGGTATTTTCGCTGCTCAGGGCCGGCATAGCTCACCGGCGTATTGTACGGGTACGCCTCGGACGGGCGGCCGTGCTCATCGGTTAGGACGACGGCCGGTTGGGGCGAGGGCGGGGCGGGCGAGGGAGAGGGCACGAGCAGGTCACGGGGGAGCAGCGGGTCGGAGGGAAGGGGCGACGCGGCGGAGGACCACGGATCGACGGCTGAATCCGCGTATAGTATAGGCTTCTCTTTCTGACGACCCTTTTTCTCGGTTATGTTTCAGGCTTCTGTAAATACCAGGATATGCCTACAGAGCATGAACCCTGAAAGATAAAGCGTCAAGAAGAGAACCCTAGTGCATAGGATAGGATAGGATAGGATGGTTTTATCGGTGTCATGGGTCATGCCAAGGGATGGTGTGGTATGGTCATCAATCATGCCGATCAAGGGGATGTATACACTCATGTCAGCGAAAATTCTCTAGTCGGATGGGGGAAATTTGGCCCTCCCTCTACTGAATTCTTGACAGTCTTTTAGGTCATTTTACACAGTAGTCGTTCAAGGCGATTGAAAATTCCCGAATCACATGCTCTAGGTGCTTCCACTTCGGCCATAGCTGGTCGCCTTTAGAAGAACTCGGTCGTGGGTCAGCATTCGGTCTTGGCTACGAATTTGGTCAATTTCTTCTTGGGTATTATTGGAGGAAAACGAACGTTGGGAAATCTTTGCAGCGCACTCCGCTAAATACAGTGAAACTCTCTGTTGGCAAAATGCCAGCTTAGGCTAATGACCGGCTCCGGCTCAAGCTTTACGGTGGTTAGCGGAAAGAATCGTGCAGTGCCTCTCGCAACGTTCGTTTTCCTCTAATAATATTTGGTGCCACCTGCTTCCATCGTTCCTCCCTCGTTCGCCTTCTCGTTGTTCATCATCGTCAGCGTCGGCGTGGAGGCCTCCGAGTCGGCGTGCGGCGTCGACGACCTTTGAGAATAATATACCTTTAAATTAATATATTTTATTATAATTTAATAAATTAATAAATATATTTATTTATTCATAAATATAAAATAAAATAAAAAAGCGAACCTCGACGAGGTCGGCGTCGCTCGGCCGGGAGACAGCGGCCGCTCCGGGAGGGTCGGGAGCTGGAAGGGGGGAAATATATATATATATATATATATATATATATATATATATATATATATATATATATATATATATATATATATATATATCTCACACAAAACACTAATAAATATTTAAATTTATAAATAGATAATTATGCACGGATAATGTAGTGGAATAAACGCGGTTCATCAGACAGTTTGACATCGAAATGCCCAATTCTCTCACTTTTGCGCACTTCTTCGCCTGGCATTCGGATTGCAGCATAATCACCAAAAATACCCGAAAATGAAATGATCCAAAACGTAGTTTCTATTTTCGAGGTCGGATATCGCATAGTATCCTAGCATTTGCCTATCGATCGATATCGCTTGCTTCTTACAGCACGCAAGGGGGAACTAGATACAAGAGGCTGAGCATACGATCACGAGTCCTCTGATGAGGTTACTCGATCGCACGGGAAACGTCGCACGAAATTCGCGTTTGCAGGCTTGGAAAACAGATTTTTCGTGTTTTCCGCTAAGTTGGAGACAGTGCTTTCCTAAAAAGCGGTACTTAGGAGACGGATGGGAAAAGCTAAGAAAAAATGAAGCATGAAGAAGCTGGGAGACAAGTTTTGCCGCAGGCGATCCTTCTCTCTAGGCGAGAAGAATCAGGAGAAGAGAAGACAAGAAGAGATGCTGAAGATGCGGAGATAATGTCAGAGAGAGGGATACGGGGTGCGATCGAATGTCGCCTCAGGGAAAGGGTAGAAGAGATCGATTTGTAGCATCGAGTATAGCCGCAGAAACGGCCATTATCATGATTGGACGCAATGTGCTTTTATATTGCAAATTCACTCGCACGTTCTCCCATCTTATGCTGTAGAAGAAGAGGATGCGCAACCGCTTAGCATAGATGCATGCGATTAGAAAAAAAAAACAGTAGATCATCTGAATCTGGGTGAAGTATAACGATGAAAAAGACGGGAATCCTATGTTGAACCTATGAAATAGGTAGATAACGCTTCCCAGGGGGGAAGGTGCTCATTGATTGCTGTAGGCAGAGTAGTGGATCGGGTCGAGTCGAGAAAAGACAACTGCTGTGGGGGCGAGCGAGTAGAGATAGAGATAGGGAGGGAAGGGGGGGGGGAAGGAGAGGAGCTTGTAGAGAAATGGAGGAGGACCGAGACAACATCTATTGATGATCAGCGGGGGTTACGAGGGTTGGAGGTATCCTGACACACGCAACGTGTGAGATGCAAGTCAGATGTAGGGAGGGAGGGGGTGAGAAGATTGTGAAAGATAGGGCTGAAATGACAGAATGCTGTGAAGATCGTGAAAAAATAGGGGAACATGTAAGCCTGGGGGATGGAGAGATCAGTGAACAACAGCTTTTAATGATCAGTATGAGTGGGGGTTACGAGGCTTGGAGAATGAATGAGTGGGCGCATTGCGAAAGGTCCGTGTGAGATAAAACGAGAGGCTAAGTCGTCGACCTTGGAATTATTGTAAATACATATAAATGTCTGTTTTTTTCGAGTTGCAACGGGGGTTTCGTAAAAGTATCAGTTTACGATTGGCATAATTATCTGCTGTGTATCGATTTACCAACTTTGGTAGCAAATCAGGCGATTGCTTTATGGAGTTCTCCTTTGAAGCGTTCTTAGGATCTTTTCTGCGCTTCCAGAATTGCAAGGGCATGCCTACAGTGCTTTAGTACTCTAATGTAATCGCGAAAGCTCATCGGAAAAGTTATGCTTATTATTGGCTTATTCGAATCGGACTTTTGCTAGTCTAATAATCGCTCAGAAGTAGGATTCTCACTGTATGCATTCGTGCGTTCTTCCGTTGTGTATGTATGCTTTGCTCTTCTTCTCCTCGCTTTCTTTTGCCCATTCTGCGTTTTCTCTGTCATCTTTCGCATTGGCAAAGAAGCTGATTTCCCGGGAAAATGAATAGCAATTTTAAAAAGAATACCCATAAAAAGACGAAACCGTTTAGTGGAACTATGTGAAATTATAGAAGGCGTAAGGGTCGTGCTATGTCTGTATTTTCCTGGAAATCAGCAGATCTAAATATGAGGGAAAGCCGCTGAAAGGGCCCTTCCAGGCAATATCTACCATATTCATTTTGGCATCATTGCATAGCTCTCAATGTCTCGAGTCTCATCCGCTCTCCTTTTTAGTTGAAACTTCGCCGTTGCTGAGAAAAAACTGTGCAAAGATTTCTGTCGCTGACTGCGTCTCTTCATTCCTCTCTTGTTTCTCATAATCAATCAACCGCTCTTAATTGGTTATGTATTAAAGTGAATGAGATGGTTGGAGGGGCCCTTTAAATATAGGGCACTAAACAAGCAGGTCTGTAAATCGTTTTGAGTGTCGAACGAGAGACTGAAATTCCGCGTTTTTCAACAATAAGTTTCACGACGCGTTTATAGGGCGCGAAGTGCACAGTTCTACTGCTCCCATTCGTGCCACAAATCCGCGGAATCTAAATACTCAAAATGCGTCGTAAAATTTCCTTACATTTGCAAACTATATGTCGCATTTTAGGAACGATCATCTAAAAAAGAACATTATAACACTTACGATTCTCGGCCGTTCATCGAAGTCCTCCATTGAGGCGAGGGAACCTGCCAGCGAGTTTTCCTGAAAAAATCATTGCAAATTTAATATTTTTAAAGATAATAATTGTGATTATTCCTAAGCAAATGATTACGCAATGAAACGCCCGAAAAATATCGCAGATTTCTGTGGTAACTTCGCAAACTTTTTTTGGCTCGTTGGCGTAACATGTAGAAGGTTGTGCTAACGCCGTAAATCATTCATTTCACTGTATATTATTCCGTTCCGTATTACTCCCTAATATTCAGCATAATATATAATACCGTACCACAATAATATAATTCTACCGTACCTCGGAGATGTCTGACAGTATCCGGTTGGCAATCTCCTCCTCGATCTCGCGCCTCTCACCGCGTATCATTCGGAGAGGCACCTAAAAGAGGAGAAATGAGAACTGCAGTTTCATACATATTTATTGATATCTAAGATTTTTATAAATGCCAGAAAAACTTAGTAACCGCTTACCACCTATTATACAATTGTGTATACAGGGGAACTCAGTTTTATAAATAAATAGTAATTAATTATTTTAAATGTTTTAGAGATACCTAAGGAGGATGGCAGAAAAAGTTTCATAAATCAATATCGATAATCTAAGACTTTTCTAAATGCCGGAAAATTATAGCAACCGTGTTTCAAGGGTGTGCAACGATGTTTGGAAGACGCAGAGCAATAGGTAATCGGAAAATGGGGAAAATAAAGCAATATGATTTATTTTTGAAAATATTCAATACCTCGATCTGCTTGTAATTGTGAAAGCGCGTGAACATGGCGCTTCACGTAGACGGTGAATTGTCCACAGGGGGGAAGGAGAGAGGGGAGAGGGGGAAATAGAGGGAAGGAATGGAGAGAGAAAGTGAAGAAAGAGGGAATGAAGAGAACGGGGAGCGATAGAGCGCGACGAGAAAGTATGAAAAATGCACAGATTGAGAGAGAAAAATGGAAAGAGAGATAGTGCGTACTGTGGAGAGGCGGCAAGGCCGGAGCAGTACGGGAGGAAAGATCATGCGAAATTGAGAGAACCAGAGAAAGAGTGGGATAGAGGCGAGAGGAGTGAGCACAGGATTCGGAGAGACGCAGACAGTCAGACGGATGATTAGAGAGTGTGGGAAACGAGGAGAGACGCGTGCGATGAAGAGATGTAGCTAAACAGTCGGGAGAGAAGAAGGAGGGGGGAAAGACCAGAGAGGTTGCAAGGGAAAGAGGGTATTTACTGTCTGAGAGGGGATACTGGTATACTGGTTGGGTATTATGACAAGCCTCAGGGGGGGATTTAGTGGATACATAAATAATTTCATGAAGCAATAATGATAGGGGGCTAAACCGAACCTATCTACACTGCGTCTGCTTCGCAATTTGCACTAAGTTTGGTCAGCGTTATCGTAATGCAGCTTTGCAGAGATATACAAGGTGTTCACAGCCATCGGGAAGACCCGAATGGAGTGCTATATTTATAGTGATGGGGGGCGATTATTTACGCTAAATAGGTTCTACAAGCGGCGCTAAATAGCAGATGTCTCGGAATGAGTCGGCTAACCAAACAGATGGGGCTACTGGTTTAGCCAGAGTGGCTAAATACCTAGCTGGCAGAGGGCTGCACAGAGTTTTGCTGATCGTTTCAGCCGCGCGTCCAATCTCATTCATTAATTGCGAATTAATGGTGGCCTCCTCGATAAGCCTCTCGTTTCTACACACTCTCTCGTCGTCGGAGGTCACCATTAATTGCGACTTAAAGGGTCCCTCCAACCATCTAATTCATTTCAAGAGATAACCAATTAAGAGCGGTTGATTGATTGTGAGAGACAAGAGGGAAATGAAGAGACGAAGACAGCGAGAGAAATCTTTGCACAGCTTTTTCTCAGCAACGGTGAAGTTTCAACTAAAAAGGAGAGAGGATGTGACTCAGGACACTGAGAGCTATCCGAAGATGTCAAAAAACACATATGGTAGATATTGCCTGGAGGGGCCCTTTAATCTCGACAGATTAGACGCGGGGTAGGCCCGGTTCAGTGATATGCTTCATCGATAGAATATAAGAGGAGGTTAAGCGCTTTGCACGGTGGTACTGGTACTGAATGTATTTATATAGAAGTCTTGAATGGAAATTACGGCACACCTTATTCTATTTAGAACACTTCATCCCGCCATTGTTGTATCTGTATGGCGGAATAAACGGCGATATGTCGGTTTCTTCCGCTAAAATATTAGTCTAATTCTCTCTCACTTTTGCATACTGTCTCGTCGTATATTCGGAATGATCTGGCGACGGATCGGGTTTAAATCCCACAGCATTCCAAGCGTCATAATAGCGAATAGCGGTTTTCGCGCATAGGATCCGATCCTGTAGGCGCACCAGTGAACGGATAATTATGAATTTAAAAACTTAAGCTCGCCTCTATGAATTCTACGAGTTCTGAAAAGTTGGTGCTGATTGGTTAAGCTCTTGAGAAAATTCAAAAATAGTGGTCATTTCGCTATTAGACACATTCCTCACCGGGCGGAATGCTGTGATCCACGATATCATACCAAATGTAACGAAACTTATGGTTCACCCGAATAGATAAACAATCTTAATAATATTAATATTTTAATAATTATTAAAATGTTATTGTATTATACCTGTTGCGTGCCCTCTCCCGCCGCGGGTGGATGGGGACTGACGGACCCCTCCGACGGAACGGGCGACTTGCGTGGCGCACACGGTTTCTCGCCCTGAGGGGGGGATGAGTATCGATCGGTCGGCAAACCACCATTTCAGCAACCACTTTTATGCAACGATATCTTCCGGAATGACCCCGAGTAAATAGTGATGAAAAGTAGAAGCAGACCTTTGCCTGAGGCAACAGCTGGCGCTTTTCGTAGGCGGCCGGAGGCGCTGCTACTGAAGCGTTGAGAACCGTTAGCGGGGAGGTTGAGCGTTGGGAGATTTGGGGGAAAATCGCCATTTCATCGACCGGAACAAGCATTTAATAATAATATTTGCTGACGAAACGACCGAAACGACGACGAAACAAAAGTAGTGGGAGATTAAAAAATTTTGGGCGGGAATTTTCGTGGTGGTGAATTATTCCCTTGTTGGTGAGGGAATATGCTGTGTTATGTTATAGTATTACCTCGTTTGGCGAGCTTTTCCACAATCTCTGGCGGGATGTTTCGCTGCAAAGCGTAGCGTTTCTTCCAAAAAAAACATAAGCAATCAATCATAAGCATAATCAATAAGCATAATCATGAGCACTCAGCGACATTTCATCACCATGCTGCACCTAGTGAACGGAGTGTACATCGTTGTGGAATAATGAATCGAATCTTCCTTTATGAACCTTTTGAGACATAGATCACTGATCTACTCTAAAAATCGTACGTCCACAAATACCACAATATGTGCCATCATCTCTTACAATGACAGAGATGTTTCTTTTCACGGAAAAGAGAAAATAATTCCTCAGGATTTTGGAAACCGAGCAGGTTACCTCACAACTAACTTAGGGTCTATATACGGTGCCCACCACCTATAGACTCGACATCAAACCTCTAACCTCATACGTTAGGATACCTTACAACTAATCTAGGGTGATGTCTATCACAGTGTTTTGACAACAGTCAAAATGCTAAGCGAACGAGATGCCGAAAAATATGCCTGATTTCGGTAGGAGCTCTCGCACGGAAAACACCGTATCCTAAGCATTTCGGCTCGTTCGCTTAGCATTTAGAGCACTGTTGCCTACGGTACTCACCAGCAAGTTTTTGTTCAGCTTGGGCAGTGGGTTGCCGTGTCCGTCGACCGGCGGCCCGTTCTTCCGCTCGAGGGGCCGACCCCAGTCGTCGTGCGGAATCCGGAGCAGGTCCTCGAGACGCACCAGACGGCCGTAGTCGTCGAGCGGCACTCTGGAAAGGGGATATGTAGCTATTATATTTTTTTCAGTATGATGATGATGATGATGACGACTGTGCCTTGATTGCTCCTCCTTATTCCC
>LS939308.1:264464-323811 GCA_900490955.1 Micoletzkya japonica
CATTATTAAAGGCAAATGAACTGCACAGTTCTGTCCGCTAACCATCGTAAAACTTCACCAGGAGCCGGCCATTAATTAGCCTGTTGTGCTGGCATTTTGCCAAGAGAGTTTCGCTGTATCTAGTGGAGTGCGCAGCGAAAAGATTTCTCAGCGTTCGCTTTCCTCCAATAGTAGATCGATTTGCTAATACTCACAAGACTTTTCTAGATGTCGATCTAAACATGAACGTTCCGTAGGCATGTCCACGTATTTATAGAAGCAATAGTAGATCGATCTGCTAATATTCACAAGACTTTTCTAGATGTCGATCTAAACATGAACGTTCCGTAGGCATGTCCACGTATTTATAGAAGCGTGAAACATGACCGAGCAAAATAGTCGGAAACAGGATTTCTTTCCATTTCAACGCCAGATATTCATTCATTTGTTGTTCTAAAGCTTCATGTATTATCCGCCCATCTACAGCTTACGCAATATCCGGATCCGGGTAGCCGGAGACGTTGAGGATGATCGTCAGCGAGTCGTTCTCGGCGCAGAACCTCTTGTCGTTCACGCCGGGTGCGAACCACGGCGCGCACGCTGAAGAAGGAAGGGATGATTGGAGGGGTGGAGGAAATGTCTTATCAACAACAACTAGTGTGCATAGAGAATGAATGCACGAGGAAGGTGAAATCGACGAAGCTTTAGGGGTACAATTTGCTAAATACGCGTCGCAGGTAGGCTTCGCAAACTATTAAAATTCATTCACTCGCTCGACGGCCTCCTAAATCGGAGACCGATGCTGGGATACGTAGATGGGCTACCGTAGTCTTCCCCCCTGCTTACCGTATTGCTCGGCGTGCATGCACTCGAGGGCGCGTTCTGCATACGGATCGAGCAGCGGGATGATCTTCTTGTTCTTGTCCATCACGGGCTGCGGCGGCGCCATCAACCTTAATTCGTGGGCACTACTATTTACCCGTCCAGTCTTTTTGTCGTGCCACGGAACCGGGACTTTTCAGGTCATTCATAAGTGTCGGTTGATGTATCTACAAAACGTGCATAACGAATAGAGGATACGAATCGTGTACTTTTGGACGGTTATGTTTCACGATCAATTCATAATGAGCCTCCTCTGTCTTATTATCTTCGGATGGGCGAAACATAACCATCAAAAGTACCCGATTCGTATCCTCTAATTATGAAAAGATCCGATTCTGCGGCACCAGTCTTATGGAATGCTCTATCACCGGAACGCGTCTATCGAAGCGAATGCTCAAACTTCCTTTCCATGCGGAAATTCAGCTCGATAGGCGCCTTCTTGCCACCGCTCTCACAACGCATGTGATTTGCACTAGACCAGCTACCTATCTTTGATGTGGCACCGTAAACCAAAGGCAGTATCCGTGGATGCGAATCACATGCTACCGGAAACCACGAACATGCGTTAGACGGAAATGACACAGGTTAGCCGAACCGGGACCGGGCAGGGGTATTTCGAACATATCATTCGGGTATTTTGGCGGTTGCGTTTCACCCGCCACAGGATAAGCCATCATGATGAGAAAAACAAAGCTTTATTCCTACAAGAATAAGGCTTTTTATAAGCAGTGGTCGATAAAGGATAACCGTCCAAACGAGCCAAATGACGTGCTCTATCGGGAGGTTAGGCACATGTAACACGTATTATGGAAGGCGAAAATAAAGTAAGGAAATAATTGTTCGACCTTTGGTACAATGGGGGGGTCTCTCAGTGTATCTACCTCTCTGTGGGCAGCAGTCGGGAGCCTGTTCCTAGGTATCGCGAGGGCCGGTATCTGAGCATCGACGCGGGAACAGCCGAGGTTACGCCCGCGAACGGATTCTCGAAAGTCCGCGAGCTCCGGCGAATCGGCGGATCCTCCCTCGTCGGAGACAACGACGTGTTGGCCGACCGACTGTAGAGCCCCGAGCCGGAGCCGTAACCGTAGCCGCCCCGGGAGGGCCGGGAATTAGCGGCTCCCAGGGAACTGGCGGACCGGGAATAGGACAGGGTGCTCGGAGAGAGGTAGCGGGAGGAGGAGGAGGTGAAGGAGGAGGAGGAGGTGGAGGGATCGGAGGACAGACTGAAAGGGACTGGACCGTGCAAGAGGACGAGATGGGTGGGAAACGTGATCCAACAAGAAATTTGCATGTGATTCGAAATTCTTGAGTCATTGTTATTGTTTGGTAGGTTAACAAAAACTATAGACTGGATCACGCACCATACTTGAATATATACATGAACTATCTAGACCAGACGGGACGGTAATCTGTTTAGTTTGGAGGCTTCTATACTACTTAGAGGAGCATCGGAATCGGTTCCTGATTGGGCCATTTTTCGTCGGTTCCAACGTTTTGATCTTTGCATAAAGTCGTAAATTCAGGTGCTCCTCTTGCTACTCTAGCGGTCTTCTACGACAATTATTGGAAACAGAAAATGGGACGGACTACATGCAGAGAACGAAGGACGATGTACTGTTTTACTACGACTTGGATCCTTCTGAGACCTCACACAGTTTCCTTGACTAGACAAAGTCAACCTAAAGTGCTCCGCAATCCACCCGAACGTTCAAAGTGGACGTTCTATTTTTGTTCATCGATTGGGGAACACCATATCCATCTTTCTACTGAACACCGCTAACTTATACATGATTAAATGATTAAATAATAAATCCAAAAAAAAGAAATACCTGCTGGGCGGGGAGGCGGGCGAGGGATCGGATATTCCGTAGATGTTCTCGGCCCGAACGCGGAACTGGTAGCTCTTGCCCAGTGCAAGATTGCGCACCTTGCACACCGGCTCGGGGATGTTGTAGTCCAGCTGAAGGGAAAGATTATAAAAAAAACCTCCTATCACAGGGCGTTTTGGTTGGAGAAAATATAGTGGCTAAATGGATAGCTGGCTCGAGAACGTTGAGGTCTAGCTGCAGTGGGGAGGTGAACTTCGGAAATAACGAAGCCAAAAAAACGTGGTTTAGATTTTATTAATAGGAGCATTTTTGTCTGCTTTTGCACGTGCCTTTCAGGGTCTTTGATTCTGATAATCGTCCGATCGAGTAAGAATGTACACAATCGTAGCGTAATTGTGTATCGGCTATACGCAATTTGGATGGCCGCCGCCGGGTACGTTTCACTGTTCATATAAACAGTCGATTGCTACATGTGTCTCGACTCTTCAATAGGCTGGCTAATCAATAAAAAAAAAACGAATGCTCCAAAACGTGTACCAGATTCCACTCCTTGTACGGGAGTTCGCGGATCTCGATGACGTAGGTCACTTGAGGGTAGCGGGGCGGCGCCCGCTTGGTCGGTATCCACGAGAGGGTCAGGTGGTGCGCCCCGACCTCCTTGATGAATGGACCGCGGTCGGGCGGGGTAGGCAGTTCTGAGAGGCACAGATCAACTCATATGACGATTCCTACGATTATTTTATATTATATATTTTTTGTAATTTTTGTTCTGAATTAGTGCTCATTGCAAGTATGGGTAATGGGAAGCCTTGTATGCGAAATGCTTCAGAGTCTTGGTAGCCATAAAAAACGAGTGCCGAACTCTGCCGATCAGAGACTACTCACTGGCGTAGTCCACCTTCTTGAAGCCGTACTCCTCCGTCAGATAGGGTGTCACGTCGATCTCGCCCGTGAACTTGATCGTATCGAGGTACGGGACTGAAAGTATTTATTTTAACTGTATATAATTTTAGATAATTATATATACTTTTAGATAAGATAAAAAAAAGTCAGCTCCAGATGGTACCTGTGACGTCCAGTATGGCCGAACTGGTGGCGGTTCCGTGCGAGTTCTTGGCAATCGCCACGTACTCTCCGGCATCGTCCAATTCCGTATCCAGGATGATCAACGCATGCGATCCGCCACCGCACTTCTGGATCTTGATCCTGCCACCCGGCACGATCTTCTTGCCGTTGTGGAACCACTCCACCTGGAAAGTAGAAATTCGAGGAGATAGCAACCACGAAATTATAGCCATAAATGAGACTAAAGCGGCCAATAGACTGGATTATTTATGATTTTTTTCATAATTATTATTGTTGAAATGATAAGCATACGCGAAGCATGAAGTGGTCAATAAATTCGAATATTTTTATTATTTTCGGATTATTATTGTCAGCAGTCAGAACATGCCTCAGGCGCGGGGAAGCCGACGACGAGGCAGTCGAAGATGGTCGGGAGCTTCGTGAAGACGTGCTTGTTCTTGAGCTGTCGCACGAATCCGGGCGGGAACGGCATGCCACCGCTGAAATATTATGCAAATTAGTTTATTTATTTATTTAGCGTTATTTTGTGACAATACGCAAAGTAAATAGTGATAGACACTGTCCAATCTGCTCCGAGAAAAGGCCAGAAATTGTGAAGCTACATCAGCATGTAGCTTCACAATTCAGTATTGATGAGTATTGATCAATACTGAATAGATTATGAACACATGATAATGACATACTGAATAGATAATGAACATCAGTATTGATGCTGTCCTGCCGCGCGATTAATCTCCCCCAAAAGTAGGTCACCGACTTTCAAACAGAGGCATGTAGTTCAATTATTTCTGAAGATATCAAAATGAAATTTGCAGGAGCCGTGTAATTCATACTGAGCTAGCTCTCTGCAAAATTTGAAATTCATAGCTCTTTTTATTCGAGAGTTATTCATAGCTGTTTGAAAGTCGGTGACCGGTCGCCGAGGGGGAATAATCGCGCGGCTGTTTTTGTTTTTGTAGATAAACTCACTGGTCGTCAGGGCCGGCCAGGTCGTAGCGAGGTTTGATGACGCTGAGCATGCCCTCGGTTCGCGCACTGCCCAGCTTGTTGGTGGCCTGAATGAGGGTACAATAAATAGATATAGAGATACATCGGCTACTCTTGCCTCGCTGTCTTACAGTATAACAGCCTGCAAGTTGTGAATATCAATCATGGAAAAATGGTGAAAAGATACAGAAGCTCGTTTATCCCAGAAGTCCTGTGAAACCACTGTTTTACCTACACATCTGGTTTCGGTAAACCCGATGATAAGGTGTACCTCCAGCGCGTACTCTCCCTCGTCCTCAGGCAGGGCGTTGACGATGATGAGGTGGTGGTTGCCTCGGTCGTCCATGCTCACGACGATGCGGCCGTCCGGCCCGTCGGAGACGATCTCCTTGCCGTCCTGAGGATTACGGTAGGGTTACGCCAGGAAGGATTACGGTATGATTACGGTAGCGATCAAACGTATCTTCATCGCTATCCCTAAGATACCTCGTAAGATCTTATAAAGCATCCCGGAAAACAAGAAGGTTACAACTACGTATTCCGAGACAAACAATCAAGTAGAGCTCTATGTTCACCTTGAACCACTTGACCGTCGGCGTCGGGTTGCCGGTAGCGCACACGACCATCTCCACAACGGAGCCCTGAAGGGGGCGGGGGACGGTTCTTTTACAAATTAACTTTAGGAAATTTGCATATTTATAAAGGACATTTGCGTATTCCCGTGAAAATGTGCATATTCCTCCGAGAAATTAACAAATTCTTCCAGAAAATTTACATATTCCTCCAGTAAATTTGCATATTCCTCCAGTAAATTTGCATATTCCCCTGAGAAATTAGCATAAATGCTTGCCTGGTGTATGCTCATGTTGTGCAGGCCCCTCCTGATGCGAGGCTTGCTCTCCTCGGGCGGACCCTCGATCACGGGCGTCCTGTAGGCGGCCATCCGGTCGCCCTCGACCACGAGCTCGGCCTGAAATTTGCATATTACCTAGGCTAATTTGCACAATTAATTGGTTAATTTGCATATTTTGTAGTAATTTGCATATTTGAAAGATGCCTTGGTCGAGGCGGTTCCGTGCTCGTTGGTGGCCACGCAGCGGTAGGTGCCCTCGGTCGCGAATTGGACCTAGGATGCCGGATGAGTCTCTTCCTTCCATCATTATTTGAATTCGTGTATGACTTTAGGCACTCATATCTTAGCAATCTAGTATAAGCAGCTGAATTCCCCTTACCGATGTATCGAAAAGGAGTCATTCTAGAAACGTTGCAGAAGCCTTTTTTCTTACTTTATTTTTTTTCTTTTTAACTTTTATTTCCATTTTCATAGACCATTCAAAGCTCACATCCTCCAGTATCAACCGCTGCACCCTGTCGGGTCCCTCCTCGGCGCGGATCTTGACTCCATCCGGCGTCAGCTCCAGGCCGTCCTTCAGCCACTTGATCGTTGGGAACGGATCTCCGTAGGGAACGCATCTTCAAATAATTAATTAATTAATTAATATCATAATTTGCATAAATTTGCAGAAATTAGAATATTCAGAACGTACTCGAAGGTGACGCTGCCGCCGGTCTTCGATCGCTTGGGCGTGAGGGGCGTCGAGAAGCCGGGGGCCTGAACATGGATTGGCGTGATTGTGTGTCAAGATTTATGCATTGATTTTGCTCCTGATCTTTCTTCATGTTTAGTTGTTGTGCTGAATTTTCACGCTAATAGCAGTGAGAATCGGATTAGCAGCATCAGTGATCGAGATTATAAACTTTATATATACTTTTTTGTATATATAAAAATTTTTTTTATAAAATAAACTTTGTATATATAAAAATAATTATGCCCACCTTTCCGCCCTTCATCGCCTCGTCGATGTCCGCAGAGATGGGCTTGCGGGGCGCGGCTGAAATATTTTTTATCTTTTTTTGTTTTTCGCTTTTATTCCAGTCATTTCAAGCCGCAGACTGCTGTAGAACAATGTCAGATATATTGTTAGGTTTAGATAATCTTCAAATACTAAATGATCCGAAGTGTAAAGGACTCACAGATGACGATGACGTCCCCGTTGGACCGGGCCGAGCCGTAAGAATTCTCCGCAACGCAGCGATAGCAACCGCCGTCCTGGAAGAGATTTATTTATTTTGTTTATTTGGCGAATACGCGCATAGCATGCGGCCATTGGGTAAATAGAGATAAGCCAATCACCGCATTATTACTAGAGTTATGCAATCGAGACCTTTTGATGCTTATGTTTCACGCATCGTTCATAACCGCGACATGTCTCGTGACCAAAAAGAATGAAACATATTGGCTAAAAACGCTCGATTGCAGATCTCTAATTATTACATCTTGAGGATTACTGCAGACTGCGAAATGATAATTGTAACCGTTACTATTGTTGATCCTCGCATTCAAATTTGCGTTCCAGCGGTAATGATTCCGTCTTCCGTTGGTTATTTGCACTTTTGGCTGTGTGCTTATGCTAAGTAACGCAAGTCCAGTCAAGAATGCGCGGAATGAAAATTTGAATACGAGGACCCACAATATCCACTTGTTTCTTAGTTTCGTATGTTTCACGTTACGAACCTGTCGTGTGGAGGACTCAACAACGAGCTCGCACCAGCCGTCCGGCAACTCGTTCTGAAAATGCATTTTTCTTTTTCTGCAATGCCATTTCCTTTTTATGTTTTCAGTAGCCCATATATTTATTTCACACATTATATACTATTTCGGTCGTGTACTCTTGATGCGTATTCCCGCATGGGAATAAATATAAAAAGGACATTACTACGAATATCATATATATTTCACCCCACTACAGATATACTCACGATCTGTAGTCGGCCGTAGGGGAATATCCGTTCTCCGTCCTTGTACCACTTGATGTTGAGCTTGGGCTCGCCGGAGAAGCGGCACCTCAAGGGGAAATACTTCATAAACGTGTGTCGACTTCTCCTTATGGTTAAGAAACGCGGGAATGAAAGAAACTCGAGTTTGTTTCTTTAGCGTTCATTTCATAAGAGGAACAGAGCAGAGAATAGAGATCGGGTGAAATATATATGAATCGCGAAGCATATGAAGTGGTGGGCGGAGAGTAAGCCCGGGGGCGTTGTGATTTTTGTTGTGACAGACATCTGGGACTGGATGCATTAGAATAACTGCCGGAAAGCGAGTGAATGCGCTCGCACAGCCCGAGATTTTGCTGCATAAACTTTCTTGCGATCTCCACTGGAGAGCTATAGTGGAATAAAAAGGCACTATTGACGAAAGCGTCGCCTTCACTTTCTTCTTACCCATCTTGTAGGAAATAGGAATGACAAGTCCCACTCTCCTCTCCCCACCTTGAACCGGATACCACGAATAAATGAATAATAATATTATTAACTTTCTTCCCCAACAATACCTGAGCGCGAATCGTTCCTTCTCGGGAATGCGGACGCTCTCCATGGGCTCGATACACTTGGGTGCCTTGCCCGCCTCGAAGCCTCCCTCGGCGGCGACCGGGGCACTGAGATATATATTTATATTTTGCAGATTTACTTTTATGGTGAAACTTCTAGGAGGTTCATAAATTTAAATAAATAGAAAAATAATTTTAAAAATAAAGTCCACCTGTCGCGGTCCTTGGGCAGCTTCTTCACGATGGCATTGCCCTTGTCGTGAGCAGTTCCCGAGGAGTTGGTAGCCACCACTCGGTAGAGACCCTCGTCGTCCGCAACGCACGATGGAATGAGCAGACGCGCGGTGCCGTCGGGGCCGAGGGAAAGCTGGAAACGGGGGTAACTGATGTCATTTATATATATACTTCATCATCATGCAGAGCATGGAAAGGTCGATTAACTATTATAGATGCCTTTTAGATGCATCTAGTATGGATTATGGTATGAGCAGGCCGACACAATAGATGATGTACCACTTATGGTGCGTAGATGGATTGAATTAAAATTAAAAAATGTAAGGATAATGAAATACCTGCAGCCGGTCGGAGGGTTGGATCTGCGCACCGTCCTTGTGCCACGTGAGCTCGGGAAGGGGGAAGCCGAGAACCTGGAATAAAATGGAATTACTCAATCATATCTTGAAATTACTTTTTAACCTATAAATGTACACAATGTAAGGAAATACTGGGCGCAAGAAATACCGTAAGGAGTAAGGAAGCAAACAAATGATTAATATTTTATTATTACATTAAGGATAACCGCGCGCTCACCTTGCACTCGAGCTTGAGCGGCTGGCCCTCGGTGGCGCGCGTGTCGCCCAGCTTGATCGTGAACTGCGGGGGCGAGTCCTGCGACTTGGCCGCGCCACGAAGGCTGCCGTCTGAATCGATGGCGATTGATTTTGGTGACTGTATTGCCGTTTTCAGGATTTGTAGTTTGGAAGCTGTACCGATACGCATATAATTCCGCAGATAACGTTGCATATTTTGCAGATTATTGCAACGCGACTGTTCCTCCAAGGGAACGAGCCAGCGTAATAATATTCACGAAATCTGCTCGACTGCCTATCTCTCACCGTCGACGGTCAGGAAGCCCTTGGTCGTGGCCGATCCGCTCTCGTTGGTCGCCACACATCGATACGTGCCTTCATCCTGCATCGTAGCCGACGAGACCTACAGGTGGTGGTTATCTGGGGTTCCAGCAGTACCGCGTAAAGCAGTATTTGCTGTCAAATAGGGCGAGCAAACCGGTTCTCTTTGGCCGATTTTCGTGGTTATGTTTCACAAGAAAGTTCGCGCTATATCTACTATACATTCTTCTATGCATGGTGAAACCTAATCCTGCAAAATGATGCGGTTTGCCAAGCCTACTGTAAAGCTACTCTGCGTCTCAGGATAGACCTACTACTCACCCTGAGGGTGTGCACGCCTCCGGCAACGTCGGAGGTAACGGTGTACCGCGGGTCGTCGATTAGTACCATGCCGTCCTTGGACCACTTGACCTGTAATCCGCCCCATTGATTTACCCTTCACAGACCCCCTCGCCTATTCTGACGAAGGTTGCAAATCAGATATGTATTTACTTATTTAGCTGCTTATGAAGGCATGTGATTTTATATTTGCGCAAAAATATAATAAATATAAGATATGCTATTTAGACGTACCTGGGGCATCGGCACGCCGGTAACCTTGCACTGCAGCTCGATCGCAGAGCCGGGCATGATGGTCGTGTCCTGAGAAATTGCGCATTCATGTTAAAGGGACATGGAAGCGACAAACTTTTTGAAACCGATTATGGCGATACTTGTAAGATATGTTTCTTATACGATAATAAGGATAATAGTGTTTGAAAAATATTCTTAAAAAATTTAAAAAAAAGAAATATTTATTTGTCCCGGGAATACCTCGATGCCATTTGACTCGTTACTATGCGCTAAACGCCGTAAGACTGCGCCTTGGATGGGAAACAATTTTTAGGATATCTCGCGATGTAGAAATTTTTGTGCACTCTGATTTTGGTTTTTATATTATTTAGGCGATCAACCTTCATGTGAAAGCCAATCTTTTTTGGCTTCCATGTCCCTTTAAGCTAATTTATGTAAATTAGGAAATTAAAAACTTTCAGGATTTCAAAAGATACCTCCAGCGGGATGATGAATCGGGGCATCTCGCCGTCGGGCAGCTTGGGCGCGTCGGACTTGGCCAACGGGACTGCGAGGCGGTTGTATAATAGTAATAGTAATAATAAGACGTCTTGGAGCGCTAGCCTTAGGGTTGGCAAACCGGATAACTTTCCAAATGTGTAAACTAGACACAGATGTCCTAAACTAGACACAGAAAAATGCATGAAAAAAGAACCGCCCTTACGAATAGTTGCCAAACGCTAGTGGTTCCCCTCTTCCCCTAGGGTTAGAGATACAATCGCTTCCCCCCACTCACTCTCCACATGAGCCGTAGCCTGCGTCTTCGCCTTGCCGTGCTTGTTCTCCGCCTCGCACCGGTACACGCCCTCGTCGTTCATCGTCGACTCCTGGAAGTTGATCTTTGGTCTTTGATCTTTGATCTATTGATCCCTGGTCCCCGATCTCACCTTGACCGTGCACGTGCACGTGCCATCGGGCGCGGTTTCGAGCTTGACCCGGTCCGAGTCCTTGAGCAGCTGGCCGTTGCGGTACCTGCAATATTTTCTTATAATATCCATTTTCAATCTTACATTTCCCATAGTAATCTAATTTTATACAAATAAATTATTTTAATAAAAATAAGAAGCTGTTACCACTTGATCTCCGGGAAGGGGTCGCCGGTTACGGCGCATTTCAGAGTAAGAGTCTCGCCGCGGTCTGCCCAGGTGTCCGTGAGCGACTTGGTGAAGAACGGCTCCTCGCCCTCCTTCTTCACCTCCGTCTTCGGGACCTGAGAAAAGATAGTTGCGTTACCTCGTGCAAATTGCCTTGTTTCCTAATTTTGGCACCCAAGTTTAGGCACCTATTGATGTCCAATATGAGCTTCAGTCAAACAAGATACACGCCAAAAATGCTGATAAATATCTACATTGATTTATAAAACTTTTTTCTCCTGTCCTCCTTAGGTACCTCTAAAACACTTAAAATAATTAATTATTATTTATTAATAAAATAGAAAAAAAATCTGTAATAATAGCTCGTACCTTGACGGTGACCTGCGCAGAGCAGTTGACGCTGCCGAGCGGATTCGACGCGACGCATCTGCAAGTCACCTTTCTCCCTTCTTCTTCTTCTTATTCAATGGACAACGCCTAGACTCAACTGCAGTTATCGAGCATAAAGGCTAATTCAAATTCATGGCTTCTCATCGTCAGGTGCTATACGTATTCTCTTCTTTTACTCCATTATCGCTTCCTGTTCGCGTTTAATTATGAACTGATTAATTAATTAATTAATATCCAGATATGCTCTCACCTATAAGCGCCGGTGTCTCCCTCCTGAACGTCGTTGATGGTCAGCGAGCAGGTTCCATCCTCGTTGTACTCCAGATCATGGCGGTCGTCTGGCCGCACGGGCAGCCCGTCCTTGTACCACGACACACCCGCCCGCGGGATCGCGTCGATCTGAGGATTGCTCTTTGATCTTTGAGCTTCGGTCTTTGATCTTTGATCTTTGGTCGTTGATCTCTGATCGCACCTTGCACGAAAGCTTGACAGCCTTGCCGGCGGGGCCGGTCCAGTCCTCGAGGGGTGGGTTGAACCGCGGCGCGTACTCCTTCTTGTCCACCTTCTCCTCGACGGTCGGGACTGGAATTCACATTGTATTTATTTAAATTATTTATTTATATTATTTTGCTATGCTCTTTTATTCAGCAGATAGCTCTTCGTAAATAATCCATTTTTTTGGGCCCGTTATATATATATATATATATATATATATATATATATATATATATATATATATATATATATATATATATATATATATATATATATATATATATATATATATATTGTTACAATGAGTGGCCGAGGCTATGTATGTTTCGCAGAGTATATATATATATATATATATATATATATATATATATATATATATATATATATATATATATATATATATATACTCATTGCAACAATACGCTGCGAACCCATCATTCACTTTTTCTCGTGATAAGGTAACACTGCAAGGTAGTAAAGTTGGTATTTAAGATAAAGATGAAGACACAGACTTACTCTCAACGTTGTAGTTGGCCCGCGTATCGGCAATACCGTGTGTGTTCTTCGCAATGCACTGGTACACGCCGGTGTCGCCCTTAATGCGAATTTATTATTATTTTTGTTATTTTTTAAGCAGTAGGATCTTAAAGATGTTAAAAGTCGAGAATTCGCAAAACCTAACCTGTCCAAACTTGGCGATGGTCAGGCGGCACGAGCCGTCGGTCGAATTGTAGATCTCCATGCGGTCGGTCGGCTCCGTGATCTCGACGCCGTCCTGGACAATGATATTATATTTTATTTTATTTATTTACGCAAGTAAGTTATGCCTTTCTAGTATTCATAAATCGGATAGCGTATTACGCATTTCCGGACAACGTTATTTCGTTTACGGTTTCAGGATGTCCGCGTATGTATATATATTTTGGAGGACCGGGATATTCGACACAGGTCGTCAACATAATCACTAATATATGGCCGACGACTTATAGGCTGGAAAGTGTGATGAGGATCTTTGGGATAACCTTGAACCAGGTGATCGTAGCAGCGGGCAACGCATCCACGTGGCACTCCATCGACATGAAATCGCCCTCCGGGATGCAGCTGAATCACGGGATGTAAAACATTGATTTGAGTATAGGATACTTATTTTCAAACGCATCTTTTCACAACATAAATCATTATACAAAATTACTTAGACTTAGAAAATATAATAAAACCATAACTCACCGGTCCCAGAGCGGTACGTTGAAGCGCGGCTTGTAGCCGTCGCCCTCGCGGTCGCCCTTGATCTTGTCACCTGGAGGAGAGCGAAACTCGTCCATCAATTACTTATCTATTCAGTGATCGTGAAGGTTCTCGAATACTGCCCAAATTGCATGGGAAGCGTTATGCACAGTTTACCATAATGACCACGTTTCAGAGGCTTGGCGATACGAAAACCTCCCAACCACTGTCGTAAACCGGATATATATAAGAAAAAACTCAAAAAAAAAACTATAAAAAGAAATGAGAACTGTAAAAAACTAACCTTGCAGCGCGAACTCGGCCCCGCACTCGTCCTCTCCCAGCTCGTTCTTCGCTCGGCACTTGATCGTCCCGAAGTCCTCCTCCCTCACATCGGCAATCGTCAGCGTGTAGTTTCCATCGCCCATGTCCTCGACCTGAACACAATAAAAATAATGATGTAATAATAATATTTATCGGCCATCGCGAAATAATTCCAATTTTAATAAAATAAAGGAAATGCAGTGCATTTTTCGACTTTTCACGTGCAGAAGGTGGTATATTTGGAATAACAACAAATTAAATTTTTTGGGATAAAATTACCTTGACGCGGTCCGAAAGAGGAAGCGGCTTGCCGTTGAGCAACCTGCACAATATACTCTTTTTTAATTTAGGAACAAATAATAAATAAAAAAAATATAGCAGAAATCTGACCATTCGAGCGCGGGCTTGGGGAAGCCGCGGACTTTGACGGCGAACTCCTTCTTCCCTCCGAGAGGCGCCTCGCCCGAGCGAAGCGGAATGACGAAGTACGGCTTGGACGGCTCCTCCTTCGCCTCCGTTACGGTCACCTCAAAATCCGGGGTTCATTTCTTTTCCTTTTGCATATTGTTGCTGGAAGACACAATTTCTTGAAAAAAGGACGATCTTTTCATTACATCTTCGCTCTCTAGTTGGTAATAGGTAGTGGACAACGCAACGCTTTCCTCCATAGGCCCATTTTCGGCGCCACTGAAGTGCTCTCCAACATTCTTTCTCTTCATTCTTCTCCTCTCTTTGGTCAAAATATAATCTATTATTGGAGGAAAACTAACGTTGAGAGAGCTGCCCAGTTCTTTCCGCTAAACACCGTAAAACTTCAGTCGGAGCCGGCTTTTAGCCTGAGCTGGCATTTTGCCAAGAGAGTTTCACTGTATTTAGCGGAGTGCGCGGCAAAGATTTCTCAATCTCAGCTCTCAGCATTTCATGTGCCATTTTTCTCTTCTCTTCTTTTCTGTATTTTTTTCACTTATTACTCGGATTTCTTAGTGATATGCAATAAATATCTATCTATCTATTCCTCTGGGCGTACCTGGCAGTCGGAGCTCTGCTCCCCGAGTGCGTTCTTGGCCGTCACGCGGTACTTGCCAAAGTCCGCCTTCTTGACGTCGAGGATCCTAAATACAAACGGCCCTTTCAAAGCGCATCCGTAATATGACTTTTAATCATAGCCTATTATAGCAAAAAAGGTGGGCAAAAACATTTCACACAACAGATGCTTAAAGATAAAGAGTGGCTGAAGCGTATTTTTTCGCACTCCGCGCCCGCGTAGATACACTCAGCGAAATTTCACCACCATACCGCACCTAGTGAATCATTCACCACACAAATTTCACCAGCCCGCTGGTGAAAGGAGCACAATTCACCAGCGGGCTGGTGAAATTTGTGTGGTGAATGATTCACTAGGTGCGGTATGGTGGTGAAATTTCGCTGAGTGTAGGTAGGTAGGCATTTGCAGCGTAAATACGATGGATTTTTTTTTACATTTTAAATGTAGCAACAATTTTAATTTCAGAAATTAGAAAGTAATCATTTTAATTTGGAAAGGTAGCAATTTAAGACTGGCTAACCTCAGCGTGATGGTTCCGTCGAGGGCTTGCCTCATCGAGACGCGGTCGTTCTTCGTCAGCGGCACTCCATCCCTCTCCCAGACGATCTCGGGGAACGGCTCGCCGCCAACCTTCAGGACAACCATTTATGATATTAATATTTTTTCCAGGAAAAAATATTAACTGGACAAGCAATTACGCAAAAAGAGTAGTACCTTGGCAGTCAGCGTGAGAATATCGCCCTCCGCCACCTCGGTGTCCCTGGATTGTTCTCGTTTAGCAATGGTTAGGACGTTGTAGGTAATACATGTTCGCCAACATGAATTATGAATATGAATATGTCCAATATGAATATTTCCATTTCCTCCTCTGCCAACTTGCCTGAGGGGCGTGAGGAAGCAAGCGGGCGCGTCCGTCGTCGTCTTCGGTGCCTTGACGTGGGCCAGGGCTCCGGTCGAGACCTGAGATCATGGAATTTCATCATCGATGTCTAAGTCTTCCCATGATTTAATAATAATGTTTATACGATCGTTCGCCTACAGGATCGGATCCTATACGCGAAAAACCCAATTCGCTATTAGTACGCTTGGAATGCTGTGGTGAGATTTGCTATTCGTTACCTCTCCGTTGTCGTTGGCCAGCTGCAGCCGATAGGCGGCGCCATCGGACTTCTCCGCAGCCGGAATGACGAGCGAATACTCGCCAGTGGCCGGATTCTCCTCGAGCTGCAATATGCAAATTTCATTCCTGAAGCTCTGTTCTAGTTGCACTATTATTACGAGATCAAGGGCGAACCTTGAGCTTGTCCGAGGGCTTGACCTCGGTTCCGTTCTTGAACCACTTGATCGACTTCGGCGTTCCTTGGACCTGCATTTTACACATTTCTTTCAAACTTTATATTTAGTTCATTCATTCGTGCATTTATCATTTTCTCAGCTGGAAACTGTAGGGAAACGAGATATTCCGAGAGCTTTACGAATTTTGCCGTTTATGATATTCGCCTACCTTAGCCGTGAGCTTGATGGATTCGCCCTCGGCGACTTCGACGTCCCTCGGGCCCTCTAGGATCTTGAGGATGTCCTTCTTCGCGACTGAGAGAACGGCAGAAGAGTCGCACTCGCCTGCGGCATTGCCCAAGACGACCTTAACGGGGTTGAGTTGAGCTTGATCTAGGGTGTGGTCAATCACGATACTAAGGGAGACGTCGGTAGGATATTTACGATATTTTGGCAAAATATTTTGTAAAAGTAAGGGCGTTGGATGATTGAGTAATCAAGGTAATGGAGTTATCGTTAATCCCGCTATGCTTCCCTGTGTCCTTAGCCACCCATCCAGCCGACCTTGTACGTCGCTCCGTCGTCCAGCTTGGCCTTGTTGACCACGAGCTCGGCCTTCTTCGGCCCGGTCTGCTTCAGCTCGAAGTGGCCGTCCGGCTTGATCTCCTGGCCGTTCTTGTACCTGCGGAGGGCGTATCCTTAGAGCTGTCAGCATCGAGTCCCTCTACTTCGCATATTCTTTACTTTATAACCGATTACTGATTTTGTCACCTTATCAAACAAACGTTGAGGTATTTAACTCCGCATTATCTTTCCTTGTAATTCGCTCGAAGTGCAACAGCAAAAAAAAGAAAAGCAAAAGCAATTCTTTGCATGCATACCACTTGACGGATCGGACGGGGGCCGATACCTCTACCTTGAAGACGTGGTCGTCCTTCTCCTTCACCATGCCGTCATCGAGACCCTGAATCGCACAACATGCGTCCTGTTTTCTCCTTTTGCACGCGCCCTCGCCTGATGGCACGCGTTCCTTACTGACGTATCTCTTTATTTCAATAACTCTAATTAGTGTCCTTTCTCTGCTTACCTTGACAATCTCCGGCTTCTCGTCGACCTCTCCCTTGGCCTCGGAGGCGGCGCTGCCGGCCTCGTTCGTCGCCACGACGCTGTACTTGCCCGCGTCGCTGACGTCCGCCGCGGGGACGGTCAAGCGGTAGCTGGAAAGCGCAAGTCATCGTCGAAGAATCGTCGAGACTGTCTTTCTCGCTAATAGCCACATATCATTCTGGAGAGTCTTCCTGTGTCTTATTCATCTATAAATTTTTTTGTATGCCGTTTCATGCGCAAGCATGTCCATAAATATATATTAAGAAAGTAGACCAGACGCCGAATACAGCGCTGGCCATCACGAATGCGAACGTTGCATCAAATGTTTGTTGATACAATATATCGCTCACTATCACGTTCTTAGAAATAAATTGAAAGCAACAAGCAGGAGGCAACTCACGTCTCGTCGTCCACCTTCTCCATCTTGACGGAGGCCGAGGCGGCGAGGGGCACGCCGTCCTTCGTCCACTTCACATCGGTTGGCTGGCCGCCGATCTTCACCTCGAAGACCAGCGACGCGCCCTTGGCCACGACCTTAAGGAGGCTAATCTTTAGGACCTAAGGACCTTAAGGAAATCCTAAAAGGATTCGCTAGTCCTAAGTCATGCGCTTAAGAAATAATCAGAGTCTTCAACCATCTTATAAAAGGCCTTCACGAAGTGAATCTGCACCCTTCAGACCTGATCTTCCAGTCCCTTGATGATCTTAGGCGGAGCGCCGGAGGGCTTGACGGTCAGCGAAGCCTCCGACTCGGCGGTGCCCGAGGCGTTGGAAAGGGCGATCTTGATCTTGCCTCCGTCCTCCTTCGAGGCCTTCTTGATCCGAAGCACATACTTCGTACCCTTTGAAGCGATCTCGATCCGTGCTTCAGGCTTGAGTTCTTGGCCGTTGCGGTACCTGAATGCATGATAATACATGATAATACATAATCCCCACGCCCCCTTCCTTACTTTGATGCGATATGTATGTATGTATGAATAATTAGATACAGGAAGCTCTCTCTCTGGAATGGAAACTACAACCCATGTCCACATCTCAATTATTTTCCTGATAACTTCACAATAGTCAGTATTCCTAGCCTCGTACTCACCACTTGACGTCCTTGACGGGAATGTTCGTCTCCACCTCGAAGGTCGCATCTTGGCCCTCGGCGATGGTCTGGTCCTGGAGCGGCTTGAGGAAGGTCGGCTTGGGCAGCTTGACCGTGAGGGCGGCAGACGAATCAGCCTCGCCCGCGTCGTTCGCGACGACCACCTGCAACGCGCTTTGTGCTTGCATTGCGCTGATCTAGGTATATTTGGAGAGATAATGGCCATATTACATCCGTTTTCATAGATACGTGATGGCTGATTCATCTCTCACGAGTGGAAGACGATTACCTTGTAGTCGCCTTCCGCCTCCGGTTCGACATCCGGCAGTTCGAGAGCGTAGACTCCGTTGCCGAGATCCCTGGTCTTGGCGTTGGGAATCTCCTTGCCGTTCTTGTACCACTTGACCTGCTTGACAGGGCCGTCCACCTGAAGAAGCTACAGTCATGAAGCTAATCCGCGTATTACGCGCGCTTATACGCCTATGAAAGCCGACCTTGACTTTGAAGGTAGCGGTGTCGCCCTGGTCCACAGTAGTGGGCACGAGTCCTTCGACGATCTTTGGCTTGTCTCCCCTTCCATCTCCCTTGTCGCCCTTGTCTCCATCATCATCCTTCTTCTTGGGAAGTTTGACAGTGAGGGCGGCCGAGGAATCAGCGTCGCCGGCATCGTTGGAGGCGACAACCTGCAGTTGTTTCATTACCATTTCCCGATTGTGGGCTAACTAGCTCATATTTTATGTTGACTCTAGGATCAATAACGTCTCTGGTCCATGATAGAAACCCAAATCCCACGAGGCTGATATAAGCTCTACTCTCCAAACTGTATTCTCGCCTTGTATTCTCCTTCTGCTTCGGGTTCGACGTTGGGAAGCTCGAGAGCGTAGGCGCCACTTCCGAGATCCTTGGTCTTCGGGTTCGGAATCTCCTTTCCGTTCTTGTACCACTTGATAGCCTTTACCGGGCCCTCGATCTAAAAGACATGCATATATTCGCAGCCAAAACAACACCTGCGAGGTACCTGCGAGATACTAGGTAGTTACTATATCATACCTTGACTTTGAAGGTGGCAGTCTCTCCCTGGTCGACCGTAGTGGGAACAAGTCCTTCGACGATCTTTGGCTTGTCTCCCTTTCCGTCTCCCTTGTCTCCCTTGTCTCCGTCATCCTTCTTCTTGGGAAGTTTGACGGTAAGGGCAGCAGAGGAATCGGCGTCTCCAGCGTCATTCGAAACCACGACCTGAATTGTAGGGTTTTGTTAAGAACTTAATACAATTAGGAAAAGTAGGCTACGAAAGTTCCGTTCTTTCGGTTTCTCACCTTGTAGTCTCCTTCAGCCTCGGGCTCCACATTAGGAAGCTCGAGAGCGTAGACTCCATTTCCGAGATCTTTGGTCTTCGGGTTCGGAATTTCCTTGCCGTTCTTGTACCACTTGACTTGCTTGACGGGACCGTCAACCTGTAAGAATTGGAAATACTATTGTGACGGTTGTTCGAAGTACAAACCTTGACTCGGAAGGTAGCGGTTTCTCCCTGTTCGACGGATGTGGGAACAAGACCCTCAACGATCTTCGGCTTGTCACCCTTTCCATCTCCCTTGTCTCCCTTATCTCCATCATCCTTCTTCTTGGGAAGTTTGACAGTAAGAGCAGCTGCGGAATCAGCATCTCCAGCATCGTTGGATACAACAACCTTAAAATCGAATAATAATATGTGGTAGTTAAATTGGTAGTTAGGCATCTGACATCTTGCGTACCACCGCAGTTTACCTTGTAGTCTCCTTCAGCTTCGGGCTCCACATTGGGAAGTTCGAGAGCGTAGACTCCATTTCCGAGATCCTTGGTCTTCGGGTTCGGGATCTCCTTACCATTCTTGTACCACTTGACTCCCTTGACCGGTCCATCAACCTATTCAAATCGGCTGAATATTTGCTTACTACCGTGTTTTACGAACCTTAACCCTGAAGGTTGCGGTTTCTCCCTGCTCAACAGAGGTAGGAACGAGTCCTTCGACGATCTTTGGCTTGTCTCCCTTTCCATCTCCCTTGTCGCCCTTGTCTCCATCATCCTTCTTCTTGGGAAGTTTGACGGTAAGGGCAGCAGAGGAATCAGCATCGCCAGCATCGTTGGATACCACAACCTTAACGCGTTCGTTAATGATCTATAGCGTATCCTTTGCTTACCTTGTAGTCTCCTTCTCCATCGGGCTGAACGTTGGGCAGTTCGAGAGCGTAGACTCCATTTCCGAGGTCCTTGGTGTTGGCATTCGGAATCTCCTTGCCGTTCTTGTACCACTTGACGCCCTTGACCGGTCCGTCAACCTATAAGGGAAACTCATCACGACATCAACTCCATAGTAGTATTTCATCCGATATAGGTAGTAGAATGCAACGGTTTCATTGACACTCAGTGTATGGAGAGTTATGAGGGTTTTATCATACCTTGACTTTGAAGGTCGCGGTTTCTCCCTGTTCAACGGCCGTGGGTACGAGACCCTCGACGATCTTCGGCTTTCCGTCTCCCTTGTCGCCCTTGTCTCCACTGTCGTCAGTCTTGGGCAGCTTGACGGTCAGGGCCGCCGACGAATCGGCATCTCCAGCGTCATTAGAAAGAACAACCTAAAGCATTACATATAGAACCACCAAAATTAGAAGATATATTGTCTATTATAAGTCCATGATCTACGATGATTAGACTGTAAGATTACCTTGTAGTCTCCATCGTTCTCCACATCGGCGTTGGGAATCTCGAGTTGGTACGTTCCGTCGCCCAGGTCCTTTGTCTTCGCATCCGGCAGCTCCTTGCCGTTCTTGTACCACTTAATGCCCTTGACGGGTCCGGCAGTCTGCAATAATTTATGTTTATATAATACATAAACTTATTTTATGACTCTTGCAAGATAATACTCTTCATATAGTCTGGAAAATCGGAACGTATGATTCGTGATTCCGCCGCTACGGTGTTTAGCGAATTTTTCACACTTTGAAACGATATCATCTCATTCCAAGACAAGATATCAGAAACATGGATAGCTTTTTGAGATCAGTACCGATTAGAGTTTCGTATGGGACACACTAGAAGTTGACTAGATCGTTTTGAAAGGCACCGGAATCGGCGTTACAAACGGAACGGTTATATCTTTCCATTTTCTCTACCATACCTTGACAGTGAAGACGGCAGTCTCGCCCTTGTTGACGGTAGTCGGTACGAGACCCTCGACGATCTTCGGCTTGTCTCCCTTTGCGGCGAGATCGCCGGCTGTTTCCTTCCTCGCTCCGCTGTCGTCTCCGGCAGCGGTGTCCCTGAGAATGCAACTTCTCCTAAGCCCTATGAGAAATATGGGGCCTCATCGTTCCCTCGATAACTGCATACGTGAGGGCCACGACCGCTTAAATCAACGCACACGAAACATTTAAAATGCATAGCGAGTGGCGAACCGCGACGCGTACGTGACGCGTATTGAGAATGGATTTTTAAGCCAAAATCTGACTACGGCATCGGCTCTCTAAAGGGAAGCGCTGTCCCACAGTTAGATGTAGGTTGTAATCGTACGTGAGGGCGTGATTGCTTTGGTACTCACTTGACGGTGACGGTGCACGATGTCTCCACACTGTCCGTTTCCGTCGATAGGACGACCCTGTAAGAGGGAGTTTATTATTTGCAGTGATTTACTAGCAAGAAGTAAGCAAACCCGACACATAGCCAAGTATACGCCCCCTTTGCAGTAACCAGTCCTACCTGTAGTTGCCAGAGTCCGTCAGCTCGGTCTTCTGCACCTCCAGACGGTACTCCATGTCGGAGACCTGCTCGATGGTGGTCGTGCTGAAATTTAATATTTATTGGTTTTTGAAATACATATTTCTGGAAAAGCTTTAATTGGCCAAAAACTTACCTCGACGACGTAACCTGCTCGTGGCCGCGGTACCACTTGACCGTCTTCGGCTTGGCTCCCTCGACCTGAAAAGAAAGATAGCCTTAGTCATCAGCCTATCGGTATGCAACTTTCAAACAGAATAGTTTAACGGACGGAATATGGACCATACCTCAACAGACAGCTGAAGTTTGGTGCCCTTGTCGAGGGTCTGGTCGGTGAGGCCGCGCTTGAGCTTGAGCGCTCCGCCGGCGTCTGAATCATGTAATGTGGTCGGAAGATCAATGTGAAGCCGGCTTCGAAATATTATAGCAAATAGTGTTTTGTTGCAAAAAGTGTTGCCGAACACTACAAAACCAGTGAAGTAAAGTGTACCCGTGACTGTCAGCGGTGCCTTGCTGCTCTGCGATCCGGCTGGGTTCGTGGCCTCGACGCGGTAGTTGCCCTGGTCTTCTGGCTTGACCGAGTCGATCTTGAGTCTGCAAAAAGTTTTGCTCTCTCACAAGATCTGCATAGCGTACGCCAATGAGGGCTAATTCACCATCGCCTTCATTATGTCTCTTCATAATGTGGAAAAGCTAAGGTCTGTTTCTCGTAGACCTTAGCTTTTCCAATCTCACTTGTTCGTTCCATCGGGTTGGCTCTCGATCTTGACGCCGTCTCCCGGCTTGACCTCTTGGCCGTCCTTGAACCACTTGACCTCGGGCTGCGGGACGCCGGAGACCCTGCAAGGAAGTGAATTATTACCCGATGCAATAAGCAAGAAGCTAGGAAGTGAATCTCTCAATTATCTTATTTAATAAGTGCAAAACACATTCCTCCCAGCCGTACAAGCTGGGAAGCGAACTCACTTGCACTCGAAGGCGGCCGGCTCGCCTGCCTTGGCCTGTACCGGCTGCAGGTCCTTGCTGAACTCGGGTGCGGTTCCAGAGAGCACGTCGGGCTCCTTCTCGGCTTTGGCTACCTGAAACATAATGGAATGACTACCATTCAGACACCCGTTCATCTTGTTATCAGTATTACTCAACATCGAACTGTCTCGGCTTTTAGAAGGTGTTTGATATATCCGATACCTTTGCTGTAATCAAGCATGCGAATGCCCACCACCACCATCATTTCCAATCCGCTGAACACCTATGGACCAGGGGTTACGGTATACCCGATACAGGTAAAACCATACCTTGAGCGGTGCCATGGACTGCGCCGTTCCTGCGACGTTCTTGGCCTCGATGCGGTACTCTCCGGCGTCCTTGATGTCGGCCGAGTTGATCGTCAGCTTGTAGACGCCGTCCATCTCCGACTGCACGTAGCGCGAGTCGGCCACGTTAAGCTCCACCTTGTCCTGGAAGAAACACAAGTTATTACTACTTTTTTAAATTGTTTTGTACTACATCTTATAAATCTGAAGCAAGGCTAGAAGAGGTGATAAAGCTGAATTCGCGGGAAGCCATCATGTCATCAAATCGGTCATTTCGTCAAAAGTGATCCACGCACAATTAGTGTTGATTAAACGACCAACTTGATGGTTTCGCGAATTTTCAGTCAGCTAAGGCTTACCTTGAACCACTTGACCGAGGGCTTGGGCTCTCCGGCGATGGCGCACTCGAAGATGACGGTGGCGGCCTCGCAGACGCGGATCTCAGTCAGCGACCGCAGGAAGTTGGGCGCCTTGGGCGGCGTGCCGCCCGACTTCTCGCCCGATTCCTTCGCTGCAATCAATTGGTTGGTGCTTCACGACTAGAGAATTCCATACGGGTCTTTCTTGATATGAATGCATAAAAGCGTAACTAAACTAATGTATTATACGTTGAAGAAAGGCAATATCACGGAACGTACGGTTGACTTTGAGCGTGACGTCGCTCCAGACGTCTCCGTAGTCGTTGGTCGCCTCGCACCGGTACTCGTCCGTGTCCTCGAGCTTGCAATTGCTCACGGTCAGCCGCTGCGTGCCGTCCTCGAGGTTCTCGATCTGAATCAGGAATTTCGTAGCTGAACTGGAAGAATTAGAAGCTTCTCTTCCTTCAGATAATGCATTTGGAAGGTATCTTATTCATACATACTTCGCTTAGAATTTTAAAATTAGAAAACGTTGGCTTAGAAGCTATGCACTAGAGCTTCTTTCTTTGTAATCAAGAAGCCCGTAGCTAACCTTGTGGCGCTCGTCCGCCTGTAGCTCCTTGCCGTTCTTGTACCACTTGATGTTCGGGCGCGGGCTGCCGCAGGTCTTTCCTTCCAGGACGGCCGTGTCGCCCTCGTAGACCTGAAGGGGAAAACCCGTTTTGAGCTGCTAAGCAGACTTATGCGGACGAGTCAACTACGCCAATTTTTTTCAGTACTTTTTGCGACAAACGGTGATCTTTAGAACAACGTGATTATTCGTAAACTCCTTTTATTAACAGTATGCATACCGTTGCGGGTCGAACGGGCGCCAGGAAGTCGGGTGCCTCGCCGGGCGGCTTCGGGGCTCCCACAGCCGTGACGACGATGGGACCCTCCGTCCAGGCAGAGCCGTACTCGTTCTCAGCAAAGCATCTAAATAGAACAACGGTGATAGTTTTTAGGGATGCTAAAGAATGTACAGCTGTCTCCACTAAATTTATTTGAGCCAAAACATTGCAAAAAGCAAAGTGCGGTAAAACAGTCTATAGTAAACATAAAGGTTCACTTATAATATATATTTCCACTTATTGTACATGACGTACCGGTACTCTCCAGTGTCTGCCTGCGTCACGTTATCGATCGACAGCGTGATCGTTCCATCGGCGGCGAAGTCGGATCGGATGTGGTTGACGTCGACCTCTTTGCCGTCCTTCGTCCACTTGAGCGACGGACGCGGCTCGCCGATAACCTTATTAGTCACACTTTTATATTTATCCAGGAAAGAAGCAAAAATTACTACACAAATTCTTAATAAATAGTGCCTGCGCTGAGAAAAAAAGCATACCTTGCAGCGGATGAACGCTCGTCCTCCCACTTCTACCGTGCACGAGTGCAACAGCTCCACAAACTCGGGCGGGCCTGCCCTGCCAAGCGTGGCCTGGCGCATGCCTCCTGAACAGATATATTATCTCCTTACTAAATTAGGGTTGGCCTAACCGGGTTCTCATTTTTCATAGCTGTTTTCTTGCTTCTTTCTAATGGTAAAGCGATATGTTGGCAGAAAGTCTAATCCTTGAAACGGACCCGGTTCACCAGCCCTACTGAAAATCTAGCAAAGCGTTGTCGTGGGCTGCTTCGGAAAGATGCGTATGCGTGTGGTGGTAGTGCCAGATAGAAGGGCGGAGGAGCAAACGTGAATGGGGTACTATCGCTTACATACGTGTTACCAATCGTGCTTACATGCTGAGAGCTGCTCCGTTGAATCGGGTGATTTTCATCTTACCAGTTTAACCGAAGCCTACCCGATTCTACGACTCCGAAAGCCTATCAAACAAACCAGCAGTAATGAGTCGGGCTTCCGTCCAGACGCTCTGTCCATCAACCACCGAGACAGCGGTGCACTTGTACGCTCCGTCCATGCCCTCCTTCATCTCATCAATCGCCAGTACGAGCGTTCCGTCCTGGTTAGCGGCCAACTTCGCCTCGGGCGGCACCTTTCCTCCGTCCTTGGTCCACTGTATGCGGACGTGCTGCTCGCTGTAGCCCTGTAGATGGGCCTCGAAGCGGCAGCGCTGCCCCAGGGCGATGGTCTGGTCCGTGAGCAGTTTCGTAAAGGCCAGCTCGCCCGTGTACTTCTCCTGGGTCGGCTGCTGCACCGCATAGCTGAGCATCACGGGTGCCTCGGTCTTGGCCGAGCCGGCCTTGTTCGTCGCCTCGCACGCGTACTTTCCTACGTCCTTGCTGGCCGCATTCGCGACGGTCAACGTGATCACGCCGTTCTCAACGCTCGACGGTGTCGCAATCGGCTGGCCGTCCTTGTACCAGCGAATCTCCGGCTTCGAGTCCGCGTTGACCTTGCACCGCAGCACGACCGTCTCGCCCTCCTTGACCGTAGTCTCGGTGAGCGGCTCCTCAAAGAAGGGCTTGACCTCCTCCTCGGGCACCTTCTCGAAGCCGTACTTGGGCGTCTTCAGCGCGCCGATCGTCTTATCGGCTCCGGCCGAGTTCTTGGCCTCGCAGCTGTACTGGCCAACGTCGGTCTCCTGGACCTGCTCGATGACCAGCTTGTACGAGCCCGGGCCGATCTTGACCTCGTTGGCCTTGGTCGACGTCGAGACGAGCGTGATGCCGTCGCGCATCCACTTGATCTCCACCTCCTCGCCCTCGACGTGGACGGACAGCTCGGCCTTCTCGCCCACCTTCACCTCCGTCTCGAGAGGGAGAGCCTGGGTGAAGTGCGGCGGCTGCAGCTCCTTGACTACGGCAAACTGGGCCTGGCTCATGGCCACGCCCGCTGTGTTCGAGGCCTTGGCCGTGTAGATGCCTCCGTCCTCCTTGCGTGCGTTGTCGATGACGATGGTGTGCTCGCCGGAGCCGTTCTCCTTCACGACAACATGAGTGCCGTCGGCCTTGACCACCTGGCCGTCCTTGAACCACTCGACCTTCGGCTCGGGATTGCCCGCAACCACGACCGACTGCGTGATGGTCTGGTTGACCTTGACCTCGACCGTGCCCAGCTCCTTCGTGAAGCTCGGCTTGGTCTCGGCGGGCGCCGCCTTCTCGACGGTGACGGGCGCGGAGCTGTTGACGGTTCCGGCCGGGTTCTTCACCTCCACCGCGTACGTCCCCGCATCTTCGGGCTTCGAGTCGTCGATCGTGAGCACGTACGTGCCATCAGGTCTCTCCGAAACCTTGATCCGGCCATCGGGAACGATCGGCTTGCCGTCCTTGGTCCACCTAACCTCGTCGGGCTTGCCTCCACCGACCTTCACCTCCATGACAATCGGTTCGCGTTCCTTGACATTCTTCGACTTGAGTCCCTGATCGATGGTCGGTGCGGCGGGCGCCGCCTTCTCCACAGTAGCGGGCGCTGAGCTGTTGACAGCTCCAGCCGGGTTCGTCACCTCAACTGCGTACGTGCCCGCATCATCGGGGCGCGCATCATCGATCGTGAGAACGTAGGTTCTGTCGGGCCTCTCAGCGACCTTGATACGGTAGTCAGGCTCGATAGGTCTGCCGTCCTTGATCCACTTGACCTGGTCTGGCTTCCCACCGCCAACCTTGACCTCCATAACGATCGGCTCGTGCTCCTTGACATTCTTCGACTTGAGTCCCTGTTCGATGGTGGGTGCCGCCGGACCCGCGGGCGTGGGCTTCTCAACGGTAACGGGAGCAGAGCTGCTGACGGCGCCCGAGGGGTTCCTGACCTCAACGGCGTAGTTTCCAGCGTCTTCGGGCTTGGCATCATCGATGGTCAGCACATACGTTCCGTCAGGCCTCTCCTCAACGCGGATGCGGCCATCGGGCACGATCGGCTTGCCGTCCTTGGTCCACTTGACCTCATCCGGCTTGCCTCCTCCCACCTTCACCTCCATCGTAATCGGCTCTCCCGCCTTGACGTTCTTCGACTTGAGTCCCTGATCGATGGTCGGAGCGGCGGGGCCAGTCTTGGCTGCTTCGGCTCCCTTCTGCTTCAACTCGGCTTCCGAAGTAGCCGAGCCCCACGTATTCGTGGCTACCGCTCGGTACGAGGTGAAACTCGTCGTAGTAGTCGAGTGGATGACCAGTCTCCAGTGCGTATTGGAAGCATCGTGCTCGACAGCATGCGTCGACGACGTCTCCAACTTGGTCGATCCGGCGAAGAACTCAACGTGCGGCTGAGGATTGCCCTTGACGGAGCAGCTGAAGATGGCCTTCTCTCCAACGTTGACGCTCTGCTCGGCCAACGGCTTCGTAAACACCGGCAGGTCGCCTGTAAGTGTGGTTAGGCTCGGGGGGTGGTACATGCTGGTAAGGAAGTGAAATGAATGCGGTGAATTGGGAAGTGGAAAGTTATGCGTGTGTTGTGTGCCAAAGTGCGGCCCAACCTGTGCGACAGGATTTCCGAGTTTGTGCTGAAGGTGGAACGCATTGAACGAATGTGTAAACTAAGGTGGATTTCGATGAGTGAACCGTGAAATGAGGAAGAGTGAGTGGTAGTGGAAACGTGGGTAACGAAAAGTGGGTAACGAACTGGGCGTGAAGACTGCCAGGCGGGACTCCGTCTCGGCCTTGCCAGCCTCGTTGACCGCTACGCAGCGGTAGGAGCCGGAGTCGATCTGGAAGTTATGATAGCATTCAAGAGGCCTAATAAGCTATGTCGTCCATAATAGACTGATGTAGTAAACTACTACTGGCTGGCTTCTGTAGAAAGTAGGTCACCGTACCACTAGGTACTATTCCTTACAAATGCAACCCGTACCTTCTCCGTCTTGTTGATCGTGATCCTCTGCACCTCCTCGATCGTCTCGATCGTGTACTTGGTGCTGCTCCTGATCTCCTCCTGCTCGTGGAACCACGTGATCTTCGGCGCGGGCTTGCCGGTGACCTTGCACTCGAGCACCGTCTTCTCCTCGACCTTGACGTTCTTGTCGGCGAGTTTGACGATGAACTCGGGAGCTTTGGCGTCCGGTTTCTCGAGCGTTTCTGCAGTAATAACGACTTCTCAGTCTTCCATAAGTATGCTTCAAGATTTCTATAAAAGAAAAAGTCGTAGACGCTCATAGTAAGAGTAAATACTAAAGTTATAAAGTTGCGCAGAGCGGTCACTTTGTCTCATATATTTCATAACTTTGCCGACGAGACGCGTCGCGGCTAAGAATGATGCATGCATCATGGTCTTTGTACTGACGAGTCCGCACATCTGTAGTAAATACGGTATGCTTACCGACGACGTTGAGGTTGGCCTCGCAGGTGTCGCGGCCGGCGCTGTTCTCCACGACGAGCGTGTACTTGCCCGCGTCCTCCGGCTGCACGTCGTCGATGATGAGCTCGTGTGTGATGTGGCCTGCATGATTTAAGTAGCATCAAACCAAACCCCATCCCGATTCCCCAGGAATGATTTGTACACTAACGATTTGCTCTTAGAGCCACAGGAAGAAGAGGGAAAGCCTTTAGTGGAAGGCGTAAGTAGAGGAGCGAAAACAATTCCCCGGACAGTCCCACCTTCGGGTCCGGTTCGCCTCTGGGCCACGCGAATTCTCGCGATGAGCTCCAGCTCCTTGCCGTCCTTGAGCCACTTGCAGACCACTCCCTTGGTATCGGGCACGACGCACTCGAAGACCGCCGAGTGCCCGCGCTTGGCCCGAGTGTCCTTCATCTTCGTGATGAACTTGGGCGCCATCACGGGCGTCGGCGTGCGGCGGATCTCCTCCGGCAGCGACTCGCGCTCGCTTAACGGACAATCAGATAACTATTATGCATTTTCACGCTTTATGCAAATTTATCGCTTCTATTATTATTTCATGAAAACTGATAAAAAACGCATGCATTTTAAGCTTCGAGTTCAGCTTTTTTTGATTGAATTAATATTTCAGTTTTTTTTGAAAAGTTTCACTTTAGTTTATGGCATGGAGAAATCACAATGACTACTTTTCACGATTACTTTTAAACTTCTTTTTAGTACCTGAGCTCAGTCGCGTCGTCCATCGCAGTGTCCTCGGCCTGCGCGTCGGACTCCGACTCGGAGAACATGTCCGAGGTGTAGGCCGCCATGTTGGCCGTGCACGAGACCTAACAGTGGTTTTTGAACATAAAAAATGGGGAGTAAAAGCTTTACGAAGTGCCGCTTTGGATTTGATTCTGAATTTTGTTTGAACAGGCTTACCTCTCCCGCGTCGTTCTCCGCCTTGCAGATGATCTCGCCGACGTGGACGTCGGGGTTGAAGCTGTCGATCGTCAGCGTCGACGTATTAGCATCCGTCTTGATCGTGATGCCGTCGACGCCGTCCTTCACCTAGAAAGGAAAAATCTCCAGTATCAGTATCAAATCATACTGAATGCAAACAATGCGTGGTTCAAGTAGCTTCACAACGGAATAAGGCATACCTCCTTGTTGTTGATGTACCAAGTGAGTACCGGGCGTGGATCTCCCGTGAACACAACCTTGTGCACGACCTGAAGCAGAATTTATTGAAAGCCGTCTCTAACTTTATGATACTAGATATGATAATATTTCAATCGCCTTATTTTATAATCGTGCCAACCTTGGATCCGAGCCTTGCACGGACGTTGCTGAGCCACTCGAGGAAGTCTGGCGGTTCGCCTCTCGGGAGGACGAGGAGCATGGCCTCGGAGGAAGCGCTGCCGAACTCGTTGACTGCTTCGCAGACGACCTGATCAAAGCAGTTTTGCTTAATATTCCGTCATCCATCTATTATAACTATGTTGAGTCAACGACTCATAGTGTTAAAACTAATCTAATGCATTCATGTTTGTCAATCTGCGAAATAACAGATCAACAGAGGACTAATCCGTACCTTTCCCGAGTAGTCGCAGGTGATGTCCTTGATCGTCACCGTATAGGTGCCCTTCTCCGCGTGGATCTTGATGTTCTGACTCTCGACCAGCTTCTTACCGTTGACGTACCACGACACTGTGGGCGTGGGCTCGCCGAGCAGCACGGCCTGAATGTTTGCGTATCAGATACCTTCATTTTATCGTCAATCTGGTTTCAAACGCTCTTATGAGAAAAATTGATTACTTTATTAGAATATCGATGGGTTTTTCTCAGTTTTACAACATTTAGGCTATCCAAGATGGACCAATGAGCCTGTAGTACCCACCTTGAGCTTGAGCGTATCTCCCTCGCGGCAGGTCGCATCGCACAGGGCCGTCTCGAACTCGACGGGAATCGGCGCGACGACCTTGAGCGGGCCCGTCGTCGTCACCTCTCCGGCCTGAACACATATTTCTGTATCCTTCGGTGCTTGGTAGATACGATTCCAAAGGCAAGTTGCTTCATCACATAATACATATTTATTAGCAGTTCAAAGTACTTCTCTTGGAAACGCATCAATGATATATAAGAAGAAACCAACGAAAACCAACCTTATTGTAGGCGGTGCACTTGATCGTGCCGGTCATATCTGTGGCGACTCCGTGGATGGTCATCGAGTAGACGCCGTTCTCCGCCTTCAGTTCCGTGTCCTCCGTCTGGCAGACCATGATGTTGTTGATGTACCTGCATAGATTACTGTATCTCATGATCTTTCCATAAGCTTTTATTTCTTTTTTTTTCTACAAGTGCGTCCGTTTTGGCAATGCTCGCTCTTTTGGTTATGCTTCATAATGAACTGGTAATGCTGTGGAGGGTGAAACGTGACCGCTCTACTTCGCATGTAGATGTCATACCATTTAACCAGCGGCGCGGGGTCGCCGGTGATGAGCAGTTTGACGTGCAGGGAGTCGCCCTCGGACAGGTTGATCGGGGGGATGTCCGACTGGAAGGCCGGCTTGGAGGCGGGCCGGGACTTGGTGACGCCAACGGAGGCAGAGCAGTCTGCAACGGGCGGATAAGGGGAAAATACTAAAATATAGTACCTAAAAAAAATATTGCTACCGTTTAGGAAAATATCTCAAAGTACTAAAGCAACTATAAAAGTGGCATTGGTCGGTAAGTTTAGAGTTGGTAGTAGTAATGCTCACCGGCCGATCCGAAAGCATTTTCTGCATGGATGGTGATGCGTCCCTTGTCCTCCACCTTGATGTTCTCGATCTTGATGCGGTAGATGTCGCCCTCCTGCGCAATAGATCATTACATCTATTTTTTTCTCAATTTTTATTTGTCAGAGTGCAAAGTATTTTATGTAAAAAAACCTTATCATAGTCTACCTGCGTGATCTTGATCCGGTCATCCGCCTTGAGCTCCGCGCCATCCTTGGCCCACGTTACCGTTGCGGGCGGCTTGACCTAGATTTTAATGTAATTGAATATACTTAAAATAATTAAAAAAGTAAAAATAACAATCTCCAAACCTTGTTCATCTGCGCGTACATCTCGATGGTCTCGCCCTCCTGGGCCAGCTTGTCTTCGAGGTTCTTGATGAAGATGGGAGCTTCGCCGGTCGGTTTGACCATGAGAGTAGCGTTCTGCTTCTTCAGGCCGATCGCATTGGTCGCCTGAATTTTTATTTTTATTTTTTTTTATTTTTTTCTTTATTTACACAATTTCGGCTTCCGAAATAAAAAGCGAGATAAGCCATTTTTGCATGAAATTGAGCGCTAACAAGCTTTAGATTGAATAAAGCTGCTAACAATTTGCTAATAAGCTAACAAGCTTTTGTAAGCTTTAAATTGTCTTGTGCCAGAGGGAGTAGATATTGGTGTGGCAGACCCACCTGACACGACAGTTCTCCCCGCTGCTCGGGCGTGATCTCCTTGATCTCGATGACGTACTTGTTGTCGCCCTCCTTGCTCGTCTTGACGTTGCTGCAAAAGATGGTTGACGAAATCCTTTCTCCCTCACCATCTTCCTTTCTCTCCTCCGCCTCCTACCGCACACCTCACGGTGTATTTGATAAATAAATAGATAAATAGATACAAAATATATATGTAAAATAGTCCGAAACTTTACCGACGGAGCATTTTCCTCAATTATATTCGTTCATTCGTGAAATGCAACAAATCGCGAGAAGATCAATAAAATTAACATAAATAAATTAATGCCGACTAACGGGAAATTCTTGACAGGAACGCCGTTGATGGTCCATTCGACTTCTGGTTCGGGGTAGGCCTCTACCGTAGTCGAGAACTTTACGGTATCGCCCTCGTTGACCTGCCGATCGTCCATCGTCGTCGTGAACTTGGGCACCTCAATGAGAAGCTACGATTGTAGGGGAGCTAGGGGTAATTCGTGTCTTTTTGAAGGGTAGGTTTCCCGGTCCATCTAAGCGACAAGAACGAAATTCTCTATCTTCCCGTTTTCCTCTTGTACCTTTTGTACTGCATCATCATTGGTTGTGAAAACGTTTAAACATTTCTAAATGCCGAAAGTCTGCACCTCCTTGAGCTTGTCGACTTGTAGCTGGGCGGCCGCCTCTGCGGAGCCGGAGGCACTCTCGATACGGATCTTGACCTGACATCACGGAAATTGGTTCTCAACTAGTGTATTTTTTGGGACTGCATATAATTTCCTTCATGAAAAAGTCAGTCGACTTATTAGTAGCTTAGCAGAATATTCAGCGTCTTATGAAATACATGTAAAAAGCATATTCCAAAGCATTTAGGCATTCAAGAACAGCTCAAGAAAATGATCGTGCTTCACTTTTCTTTCAGCCCTTATCCCCTTTTATCTCCTCACTTTGCGCATAGCAGTTTATAATAGATAGGCAGAATTATGTACATTACACTAATACCTCTCCAGCCTGGTTCAGCTTCGCGTTGAAGATGCGGAAGGAGGTCTTTCCGGTCTCCGGCTCCACCGGCTTGACCTAAATTTCACAATGATCTCTCATTTTAGTAAATTAATAAATAATAATAAAATCATAATAATAATAATAATAATAATACTAATAATAATAATAATAATAATAATAATAATAATAATAATAATAATACTAATAATAATAAGTAAATATATTCCGTGCCTTGATAAGATCGGTCGAGACGAGCTTCTCTCCGTTGAGGTACCAGGTAGCACCCGGGAGGGGCGAGCCGGAGACGATGGCCGAGAACTTGACCGACTCTTCGACCACCACCTGATAGAGGATTTAGATGTGGGCTAAGGTCCCCCCCCCAAAGAACTACCCGCGATTTGCACATGGTGAGTATTTAGACTTATCCCCAGCCCGTTGGAGAATAGTTCCCCAAAAGGTCCCCTTTCATCAATAATAAACAATTATTGCTGAAAAAGCAACCGTCATTCCTACTAGCGCTACTCTGTGATAAAAAAAGGCAAGTGGAAGGGGAAAATTTGCTCAACCATACCTCGTGGTTCTGCGGTCGCTGGACAAAGTCGGGCTTGAGCTGCTTGCCACGAACTTGGACGATGGCCTGCTGTTCCGTCGAACCCGCCTCATTCTCGACCACGACCTAAGAGATTACGGTAATACACAACGAAAGGAATGATTAGTGAAAGGCAATTATTATGTTGTGTATACTGCCCTCAGCAAAGTTAAACATGCATATTCATTGATAAGCTCTTTCGAGCGAAATCCTACCTTCCTGTGTGATATGTTTCAGTTTGTGTACAAGAGCATCTACGCCAACCAAAAGCAGTGGAATTCGAACTAGATAGTGGTTACACGATAAGAAGAAAAGAAAAAAAAGTCATATTATGGTTAATGTATTATCGTTATTCTCATCGGCGTGAAACATACGGAGAAATGGACGAGCTTTCGACTGTCCAAAGCTACCGTACCTTGCCCAAAGCTACCGTACCTCGCCCAAAGTTACCGTACCTTGCCCAAAGCTACCGTACCTTGACTCGGCCGGTCATCTCGGGCCTCGCATCGGCGATCACCAGCCGGTACGTGCCGTCGCCGCCGTCCACCACCTAAAATAAATAAAAATGTTTTTTTTTCAAAATATTAAAACTTTATTAGTTCTATGTTCTTAGTTTAGCACATCCAAGATAAAATAATAAATACCTGGCAATCGGGAGACGACTGGAGCTCCTTGCCGTTGAGCAGCCACTTGACCTTGACAGAGGGATCGGGCTGCGATAGCTTGAAGTCCCATCTGCAATTGCATTTACTTCGTATTATTATCAATGTGTTCCAGTTAATTTCTGATTATCTTGCATTGTAACAAGATCACTCGATTGATGAGAAAGCAAAGGTCTACCATCTACCAGTCTACCATCAACGAGGTTAAATTCTAAACTCGTAGCCAACCTCAATGGGTCGCCCGACTCGACACTCCTGTCCTGCAGGACGCCCTCGATCACCGGCTTCACCGGCTTCTTGTCCACCTCAAACCAAAGTTTTAGGTTCATAAGCGGTTGTAAAGTGATTAGAAAACTATATAAGACACAGATCGAAATGCCGCGTTGTGCACTGTTCGTGTATATATATATATATTAGAGTTCTGCATGGGAGTTCTTTTGATGCCTATGTTGTTTCATACATCATTCATAACCGCGACGGGTTTCGTCACCAAAAGAAACGAAACATATTGACGAAAACTCGCAAACACATCTCTAGTATACATACTGTATACAAATAAGAATACGGGTAAGTACACTTGTACGGCACGCTGACCTTCAGATCTGCTGTCGAAGTGTCGGAGCCGCACGAGTTCTGCGCGGTCACCTGAATGCATTATTATTATAAGATATTATGCGAATACCCATGCTCGAAGTTGCGTAAAAAGAGCCTTTGCACTATCATCTTATCCCATCATTGCTGTGGCCCCACAATGACATTTCCTTAGTTGTGAGGAATTTCTAACCTTAACCGTTCCCTGATCGCCCGGTTTGGCTCGGGTGATCTTGAGGAAGTAGTCGTCTCCGCTCTTCCACGTGTTCACCGTGTCCAGTTGCTCGGCCGGCCTAGATGGAAGGATATGAAGACGAGATTAGGCATAGATGGATTTTGCTCATAAAATGCATAGTTCATGGAACTAGCCAAAACACGAAATCTTACTGGTCGCCGATGGTCCACTGCACCGTAGCCTTGGGCTCGCCGGTTATCGTAACCTTCAAGATAATACTGTATTCCGTTAGACGCCTAGACAAGCTTAACAATGAAAGAGAAAAAGTTGAAATTAATATAATAATGAGTTAATATAATAAGTATAAAATACCTTGAAGGTTGCGTCCTCGCCCTCCTTGATGTGGGCGGGTGCGAGGGAAGAGGTGATCTTGGCAGCCACTCCTGCAAATAGGGCATTCACTGCTTTGTCTTCTAGCGTTTGAAACCCAAGCAATTTAAATTTTTATTAAAATCGCATTATCAGACCGAGAGATTGAGGTAGGGAAGAGGAGAGACGTGGTTTTTAAACATAATGAATTGTGGCTCGGCTTTCAGCAATATTACATAATTAGCTCACTATGTCCAAGAAACTGACCTTTCGGCTCGACCCTCAACCTCGCTTCCGTCTCGCCTGTGCCAGCCTCGTTGGTCGTGCGGGCCACCAGCTTGCCTAGAAGGGAATTGTCTTTGCTTAGGTTGATACTTGAAAGCAATCTACTGCCTATAGAAACGTTTCCACAAGAATTTCATAAATGCATGTTGAAAGAATATGTAGGAATTCCGAAAACAATAAGATTCATACCGCTGTGCTCGGGCTTGACCGCGTCGATATGCAGCTTGCTCTTGTTGCCGTCCTGTGTTATCCGCACGCCGTCGACGCCGTCCTTCAGTGGCCTGCCGTCGATGCTCCACTCGAAGGCCTCGCCGTCGAGGGCGATGACGTCGATGTCGAGCTGAAGCTTCGTCTTAGAGCCCTTCATTTGTGCTTCTCTTTTATTTTAGTTTTGGAACACTTCTGTCCTTGGATGAATGGTTATGCTTATACTCCATTCGGATCTTTTCGATGGTTATGTTTCACAGACATTTGATAATGAGCAAATGGCTTTCTTTCCAGTCGTTTGGTCTTCAGAACGCAATGCTTATTGGTATTTATTTGTCTATAATTTTTAGCATAAATTACTACTTATCAATTTGCTCTTCATACCGGTTGTCCCTCCTTGACGTCGACGTCGCGCAGTTTGTCCGTAAACTCGGGCTTCTCCACCTTTCGCTTCTCGATTACTGTGAGCGTGGCCTGAAAACGAACATGATGTGGACAACGGAAAAAAATGTTTGTTGATGAATGCTCAATCAGCGGGCTATCAGTGGCGAAACATATCACAATGCCTAAGCTACGGAAAACCACTATTTCATCAAAGCTATCGTTTATTCAACAATTCCACCATCCATCACGTTTCATTTCCGTATCACCTCATGTCGTTGCTCGTTCGCTCGAAAATAAATCTTTTTTTTACATTGTTAGACATACATTGCTCTCGGCGCTTCCGCCGCTCGAGTTGCTGCCCTTGGCGACGATCGTTCCCTTGAAGACGGACGTGTCGAGGGACAGCCGGAACTCGAACCGGTCGTCCTGCGAGATCTTGACGCCTGCAAGTGCTCTTCCTCTTGTATTTATTGATCTAAATCGTCAAGGTATTTAGCTAAATCGCACTTTAATAACCTGATTTTTGACAATCACACTATGGTAAGAAGAAAAAATGGCAATCTTGAAACGGAAAAAAATGTCTAATTGGGAAATCGTTCCTACACTCGGCGAAATTTAACCACCAAACAGCACCTAGTGAATCATTCATCACGCAAATTTCACCAGCCCGCTGGTGAATTGTGCGTCATTCACCAGCGGGCTGGTGAAATTTGTGTGGTGAATGATTCACTAGGTGCTGCATGGTGGTGAAATTTCGTTCAGTGTACCTGGCGTTGAAGCGTCGACCGGCCGTCCATCGACGATCCACGTGACCTTCGTCGCGTTCTGGATCACCACCTCGAAGTGCGCCAGGTCGCCCTGGTTGACCGTCTGGTCCTTGAGGGGTCGCGAAACGTTGAGTTTCTGAAAACAGCCCGTAAGCTCCGCCCCTTTTCGTATCTCACTGTGTTAGCCACGTGCGGTCATTGTCATAGGAAAGGGCTACCCTGTCTCATCGATGGGATCCATCAATGAAGCTAGGGTACTCGAGCAGGGATAGAGAGAGAAGCGAGGGTTGGTTGCGATAGAGTTGGAGGTGCCGGGGGGAGAGAGCGGGGGACAGTCTGAGAAGCTGTAAGGGAAGAAGTAAAGGGGTAAGTGTCTGGCGTGCGAGGGGGGAGTGAAGCACTGGGGCTGTACCTTGGCGGCCTTATCCTTGGCAACGGATCCCTCATCTTCGACGGTTGCCTTCTTCTTGGTCTTCTTCTTCTCGTCGCGACTCTCGTCTACCGTACTCTCACTGAGCTCGGACACGCTTCTCTCGTCCTTCTTCTTCGTCTTCTTCTTGAGCTCTTCTGTTTCGGCAGCGGAGGCCTCGCTGAGCTCAGAGCCACTGCGCAGCTTCTTCTTTTTCACCAACTTTTTGTCCTTCTTGTCCTCAGAGGCCTGGGATACATCCTTTTGCAATTCTTCCTCCTTCTTCGCATCCTTGGCCTTGCTGACAGACTCGTCTACGAGAGTCCGATCAGACTCGGCAGTCTCACTCCTCTCCTCCTTCTTCTTGATCTTTCTCTTGGAACTCGTCTCCTCCTCCTCATGGATAGCCTCGAGTTCGCTTCTCTCAGAACTGCTCCGCTCTTCTTTCTTTTTCGCCTTCTTCTTGGTCTCATCCTGTGTGGTCTCTTCTGTAATCGACCCACTCTCGCTAACCTCGGACGTACTCCTCGTGTCCTTCTTCAAGAGCTTTTTCTTGGTTGTGGATTCCCTGGACTCCTCAATCAGTGAAACCTCGCTGATCTCTGATCCACTCCTTTCCTCCTTCTTCTTCATCTTCTTCTTCGAAGACGTCTCTTCCACCTTCGTTTCCTCTGCGATCGAGACTATTTCACTGATATCAGAGGAGCTTCTGTCCTTTCTCGTCTTACTCTCCTTGGTCTCTGAAAGTTCGTCAGCATAAGTTTCAATCTCGCTTCTCTCAGAGATGGTCTGGTCCTGCTTGGCCTTCTTCTTCGGTTTCGTCGCCACCGACTCGTCGACAAGGGTAGCCTCAGAGGTGTCGACTTCACTCACTTCTGAGGTACTCCTCTCCGTCTTCTTCTTCAACTTCTTCTCCGCCTCGTCCTTCTTGTCCTTGTCGCTCTTCTCCGAGTCGCTTCGGAGTTCCTTCTTCTTGGCCTTCTTCTTGAGCGAAGTCTCTTCATCCTTCTTCTCGGCACCCGTTTCGTTCACCTCTGACCCCTCCTTCTTCGTGCCACCTTCCTCCTCCTCGATGCATTCAAGCTCGCTGATCTCGGAAACGCTTCGTTCCTCCTTCTTCTTGGTCTTGGTCTTGGTCTTGGTCTTGGTTTGAGACTCGGCCTTGGAAAGATCGTCGACTTCGCTAACCTCAGAAGAACTCCTCTCGTCCTTTTTCTTGGTTTTCTTCTTCAGCGTGGTGGACTCTCCGTCTAGCTTATCCACATCAACCTCACTCCTTTCCGACTCACTCCTCTGATCCTTCTTCTTTAACTTCTTCTTCGCTCCGGCATCGTCTTCTTTCTTTTCTGATGCCTCGCTTATCTCGGAAATGCTCTTCTCGTCCTTCTTTTTGAGCTTTCTCTTCTCTCCAGCCTCCTCTTCCTTCTTTTCAGAGACAGCATCATTCTCGCTTATCTCAGAAGTACTCCTCTCACCCTTCTTCTTCGACTTCTTCTTGGATACCGTATCCTCTTCCGCTTTCTGCCGAGTTGCTGCCCCCTTGGCCTCTTCGACACTTTTCTCGTCGTTCTTGGTCTTTTCCCCGTCATTGTCGTTATCACCACCGAACTCCTCCTGTATATCCTTGGCTATCTTCAGCAGGTTCATCGCCGTCTCATCGTCAATCTTCTCCACAGCCTCAGTCAGGGTCTCAGCCTCGCTGGCACTCCGACTCTCCTTCCTCTTCAACTTCCGCTTGCCCACCACGTCCTCCTCCATCTCTTCGCTCTTCTGCGATCCACTCCTCTCGTCCTTCTTCTTAAGCTTTCGCTTAGTACCTTCACCACCTAGCGATTCTTCAGTTCCACTTCTCTCGTCCTTCTTCTTGACCTTCCTCTTGCCGCCCTCCATCGACTCCTCCGTACCGCTCCTCTCTCGCTTCTTCTTCTTCGGCTTCTTCTCCTCCTTGGGCTCATCCTCAACCCTCTCTAGAGGAGGAACAGGCGATCTCAATAGCCGTTCAATCGAGTCCAACTTGGACATTATACTCCGATCGTCCACCTCCATCTCGTCGCTCACGATGCTCTCCTCCTCGATCACATCGACCTGTTCATTGGCTTCCAGCCACTTCTCCACCTTCTTGATCTTCTTCTTGCTCTTCCTGTCTACCTCGCGCTCCTCGTCCATCGTTGCATCAGTCAGCGTCTCCTCAGCGATGTCCTTTAGTCTCCTCTCCGACTCGGATTCCTCCTCCTCCACGCCCGAACTGCTCTTGAGCCGGTCCTCGACTGATAGTAGGGACTCCTCTCCGCTCCTCCTCCTCCGCTTGGCCTCGTCCCTCTCCTTCTCCTCCTCCTCTTCCCTCCGCTGCTTCTCCCTCTTCTCGTTCTCCTCCTCGTAGGGCAGCTTACGCTTGGTGTACGTCTACAGAACATTTTGTCAATGATAAGCCTGTTTATTACCATTATGCCGTAGCATGCTTAGCGCAAACACATATAATAAGATGATCCTGAAACGCAGAGCTGTGGTGGACAAGCCAAGCGATTTTGCATCACAGTAGCGGTGCTTCGCGTGCGCTGGAGATGTGGCGAATATGCGGTGCTGGCTGTGCGTGGGGGAATCTTTGCGTTCATGAAATGCCCTTGCACCTTGCTGATGCGAGAAATCGCTTTGCTACGGTTTGGGCTGAACAAGTGATTGCTGTCCAGAGTAGTGCCTTCCATTCGGGCCTTTTTGATGTAATATATGCTTCGGTCAAGAAGGCCCGAATGAAATGCTCTAGTCCCGATCCCCCAACCCCCCTCACCTCCTCAATAGTCATCCTCGCGCCCGTCTCGTCCATGCCCGAGTTGTTCTCCGCAATGACGGACACCGTAGACGAATGGGCGATGATGTTCGTGTCAACCTGCCATTGTCATTGTCATTGATACTGTCAACGTCATTGTCACTGGCATGCAAAATATCAAAGGCTTTTCATAGCCATAATGCGGAAGGCTCACCGTCAATCTGGCATTGTTGGCGTGCAGCACTTCGGAGACGGCACCGTCGAGGCTCTCGCGAACCTTAAGCTGACCTTAGCACGTCTTAGGGCCTGCCTTAGTCCTTAGGGACCCCTTAAGGACCGAGACAGGCGGACACTCGAAGGACTGGACACTATTCCAGTGGACAGCGGACACGACAGAGGAGTGGGCACAGAGATTAAAGATCATCAATCGATGTAATTTCCATTTTTAAGAAATTACATGGAAAACTGTTAGGCGTGAAAATGTGGCTCAAGGCGCATCGATTCAGGATCGCAGACAGTGCAGAGTGAGCAAATCATATGTTCCATCAGGATTTCGACAAACAACCCGTTTTGCTCCAAGCTATCCGTCTGATGGAACCACTAATGTGACTATTGTGTGTGACTTTGGAAACTTAGGAAGACACCGACACCCTTGTATCCCGAAACACACGCAGTGGTTATGGGTGTGAGTACTGTGTGATAGGCGAGAGGAAGCTTCTCTGCCCTTAGGGTAGATACTGCGAAGCCTGGCACAAGCTAGGCGAGATCTAGAATCGGAGAAGTGAGGCGAGAGTGAGATATATAATAGAGACCGGGGGCCAGACACGGCAGGCGGGGCTACCTCTCTTTTAGCCAGCATAGCCATCGCAACAGCGCATTTTCGGATTTGTAAACTACCTAGTCATAACTATTCAAAAAACGTCACTGCGTCTGATGCTCGCGAAGTGTAGTGAAATGCCTGGTTATATCTCCTTACTTTCAGCATATATTGAGTGATGATTCTCTGAGAGTGAGGTATCCCAGCCAGCCATGCATATGCTTGGGGAGTGTGAGTAAACAGCAGTCTTCACCATCACGACAAGCAGAGTGGACACCTTTCGGCCGTCGATGGACCACTGATAGGAAGGCTCGGGTTCTCCGGTAGCATGCGCCTCGAAGACGGCCTTGTCGCCGCGGGTTACGGTAGCCGACTTGGGCTGAAGAAGATCAGGGGCACTTCGATTCCGTCACCAGTGCCATAGTGAGACAAACACCGGATTGGTCAGTTCTTTTCTAGAGGTCTGCATGAGAGTGCTTTTGATGCTTGCGTTTCATACATCATTCATAACCGCGATACGTCTCGTCACCAAAAGTAATGAAACATGTTGAGCAAAAGAACACTCATGCACACCTCTATTCTTTTCCCACGTATACATGTCTTTTCACAACTGATTTACTGGCGAGACTTTTGTTCCACAATAGTATTCGAAGATAATCGTGAGGTGCTAAGTATGCATCTTCCTTGTATTTCTTTGTTCGTAGCTCATAGTTCGAAAAGAAGAGGATTAGGTATATGTTTCAATTCGTTCATATAATCAGCTAAAAAAGGAAAGCCTCAATACATCGGCGAGCTTGGAATTCTGAATAAGCAAAAACAGGTCCACAAATTACACCTAACGAATAATTCCCCCGGCCGTGGGTCTAAACCTGGCCGGGGAATTTTCGCTCTGTGTATTGCCCCACAATACTCTAAGCCTTCGATCAAGGAACTCAGTACTGCCAACTCGCTATGTCGTTTCATGCGCTGCATGTCGACAACGTATTTGTAATATCTACCTTGACGTCGAACTCGGGTGGAGTGGGCTTGCCCGTTACGATAAGCTTGGCGGTCGAAGAGGCCTCGCCCTCGGCATTGCGCGCGACGCACCGCAGTTCGCCCGCCTGCAATTGCTCGGTTGTTTTATCGAACCTTCGCCATAACGGCCATATCAACTACTACAGTCGATTGGGGGCCCCCTCTTTTTAGAGCCGTGAGTTTGCTGCATAGGTTTTAACCCGCTCGGCCTCAAAAACTCGGGAATTAGGGAAACCTATTAGAGTATATTGAGATCATTTGCTACAGCTAACCTGCTCTTGCCGCACGCGGAGCAGTTCGATCTTCGACGACCCGTCGAATTCGCGGATCTTCACATTCTGCAATGAGAAACGTTTTTGGTAGAGCATGTGATTCGCCCCACGATTCGCCTCTCGTTCGCCCCACGCGGCAAAGAGTGGAGGATCAAATCGCCACACGGATAAAATGTAGTGGTGGGACGACTGAATCATTCGCCCCGCGAGGTGGGGCGAATCGGTTGTTCGCCTCACGCTGGTCTATTGAGTGAATGAATTGTTTATGAATAGAGAACCAAACATGAAACAAATTAGGCCGATTTGCACTTAACAATCTTGTATTATCCATACAATGGCATATACATCTTTGTTTATTATTCTTTTGCACTAATAATTAGAGGTTGGATTAAAGGGTCCGTGAGGCGAATGGTGGTCATATGCCTAACCATTCTCATGGGGCGAATGGGGGGGGGGGCGAATGAAAAAGAGGCGAATGAACAGACTCAAAAGGGGACGAGGGGCGAATCAGATGCTCTATTTTTTGGGCCTTCACTTTCAACTGTGCTATATATTTTGTCATTCGGGCCCTGTGCGTAGGTTAAGAACTCAACATAGAGCTTATTGCAGTTCCTCCTCAACCTCGGATTTCTGCTCTCATTGAAGCATAAGCGAATCATTCATGCATATGCTTCTTCAACGCTAGATTTGGAAAATCAAGCAGGATTCGCGCATTGTCTGGTTAATGTCATATGTCCGAATCTCCAATCTGATACTGCGATTGGAATTGCTTGACTTTCACCCTATTCAACGCTCTGCCTCCTGCAAATTCCTGGCAACCCACGCAGCTGTTGTTCTCGTCGCATCTACACCACGTCCTCCTCCTCCTCTGCGTCTCTGCCCTCCTCCGCCGTCTCTCCGGCGCGCGTCGCTCTCTCGTCGTGCTCTCGCCGTCGGCGCTCTCTCCACGCCGGCCAGCCTCTCTCGCTGATCCGGCAAAAATAACTGGCGCGCTAACACACTCGCTTGATCACTAAACGAGAGGCATCGCCCTTTTCTGCGCAGCGAACAAATGTGCAATTTGTTTCCGCGAATATTGAGTGAGAATCTTTGAAGCAACAGCACATATTATAAATATATGATAAAAAATAAATAAATAAATAGGTAAATGACCTCTCCCTCGGTGAGCCGCTGGCCGTTGAGGTACCACTCGAAGGACGCCGCCGGCTCGGCGTCCACGCGCACCTCGAAAACCGTTGAACCGCCCTCGACTTCCCTGCGAAAAAAGGGGAATTATTTATTAATTCATGTTTATTCATTTTTATTCATTTCTGCGGGTTAGATGACTAGATATAGCAAGGCTACTGCGATTTATTTATTCATTTGCGCCAGAGCGGATAAGAATGATTATGACGAGGAGAGTGATAGAGCTCGGACAGAAGAACAGTAGAGATGTGCGTACGAGTTCCTTTGCCACTAAGTTTCATTATTTTTGGTGGCGAAACGCGCCGCGATTATGAATGATGTACAAAACACGAGATCGAAAAACTCTGAAGCCCAATGATTAGGGAGCAAGTTTCCGATTGTTCGCATGGTATGGAAACGACGCGATATTGTGAGCACTGTGTAGCATAGCCTTTACATTCCTGGTAAGAATATAATGCAATCAAAATGGTGGATAGAATGCAAGAAGAGGGTAATGGTGGTTGATTTCGCTTTCGTGGAGCAAAGCGAGGAATAAATAAGATGAACTCATGCAGTAATTAGAGTAACCATCGATTTGAGTGGGAAAAATATTACAATGAATGTGAATGTGATAAACAAAGGAGCAGCGAAAATAACTCGAACCTACTGCATGAAATGAGACAGAATAAGAACACATCCTCTCTTTTCCTTTGCCAATAAAATGAGCAGAGGAGGTAGAAAAGAAAATTATCGTGAGAAAATATGATCTAAAGGATTACACTGAGCGAAATTACCCCGCCATGCAGCACGTGGGGTAGCATTTTACCCCAGCCCGCGGGGGTAAAACTCCGAACTACCCCGGCCGGCTGGGAGTAAATTCCGAACTACCCCAGCCCGGCTGGGGTAAAATGTTACCTCAAGTGCTGCACGGCGTGGTAATTTCGCTCAGTGTAGGAGCACCTAAAAGTAGCGAGCAGAATAAATTCGAAAAGGTGAAAAAGAAATGCCAGCAACGTAGCCATCGCTAAACGGAAGAATGAGTAAGCGGTTCGAATTCATGAGAGCTGTAATGGACAATAGGTAATGGATTGAGATGAGTCGGCATGCGCAATGTCATTCTTTTATAGACAACTAACAAAATAATGAATACAGGGAAGCCGCAGACCAGCAATCAGTCAACCACAGAAGAGTCGGCTGGCAAGATGCCGAGAACAAGGCGCGAAAAGGCTGATACACAAATAATTTGGAATTGATGAGAGTGTGGCAGAGCCGCGGAAATCAGAGCAGCGTGAAGCGCCAGAAGAGAAATGTATCTCATAAAGAGATGAATGCGCCTGCAATAGAGCCACAACATTCTAGACCTTTAGAAAGCGAATATCATAAGCATCTCGGATCATTGCCATTCTGACGCTAGATAAGTTCCCAATGCAGCATAAATAGCGATGGTCCCTATCACATCGCCCTTCCTCTCCCCTGCCTTATTTATGATTGGTGGTGTGCAGCACAACGAACTTCCGTATTGGTAAATGTCGGAATGATTTTTCGCTTTCCAAAGCTTTTCCATTGCGGCAGAACGCTGTGGTGCAAATGAAAAAAGCCAATGATCGAAATTTAACAGAGAAAAAGAATTTGGCAATGAGACGTCAGAAACGGGTGGCGATAAACAGATGCAACACAGACTGCGCAATAAAATCGATGATCGCCTCAAGGCCAACGCCAATGCAATGGAAAGAGGTCATAACTTCTATCAAATGAACAATCGCAATAATATTATTAGAGTTGTCGCGTAATCATGAAATGACTTTGCTGCACTGGCGAACGGGAAACGGACCAAGTTTTCGGTTACGCTTCGCCTCCCTTTATAAGCTGCTGGTGTCTATACACACTCAGCGAAATTTCACCACCATACCGCACCTAGTGAATCATTCACCACACAAATTTCACCCGTTTCCCACTAACTACTCTGCACAACTCTTAGTATTAAGCGGCTACTCACTTCTTGTCCCGCAGTTGCTCCGTGAACTGCGGCGCCTTCTTCGGCTTGGCCGCGGCGATGATCGACAGCTTGGCTGAGGTTTCGAACCGACCGACCGAGTTCTCCGCTCTGCAATAATTATTATATTTTTCTTAAAAGCTAAACCTACAAGTTTAACTATTCTGCCATAAGCCCGTACAAGCTGTTAAATTCTCGTAAATGTCATTTTGCTTCACCTATAATAATAACGCCAGAATCTTTTTTTGTTATGCTGCTCTTTTTTCAGTTTATCTTCTAAATATAGTAGAATAAATCGATCCGTCCGTTCCTTTCATTCCAAAATGAGTCTAATTCTCTCACTTTTGCACAATCTCTCGCTGATATTCGGCATGCTAAACTGACGGATCTTTTTATTTCACTATATAGCTTTCCACGATTGGTAGATGCCATTTGTGCAACCTTTGCTAACCTGCACATGATGGTGCCCGCGAAGCTGGCACTGTCGATCACGAGCTTGTGGTCGTTCTGCGACGGCGACGACATCTCGACGACGCCCGGCGTGTCCCGCGTGATCGGCTTTCCGTTCGAGAACCTGCGCCAGTTCCTCATTTATTTATTTATTTATTTATAAATAAATAAATGAGGAAATGCTTAACGAATTATATACTAGTATTGATTGAATACGTTCTCACGTGCGGTCTAGATTTACGCCTCACGTGCGTGCAAACAGATTCATCGATCTATTGGATTGGATTCAGCTTTTGAATTATTCTGCCACGTTTTGTAAGGATTGAAAAGAACCGAGCATATCAGTGGCTACGCGCTTCTTATGTGTGCAGCGTGAAACATATATGTCGCGCATGATTCGACGTAAGTTGAGAGAGTATCCAAGAGTATGGTCATACTTCCTTGTAATTCATTCTACCGCAGGGATGATCCGTAAACGAAAAATAAGAAAATAAGAAAATGAATAAAAAGTACCAGGCTACGGTGGGCGTCGGACTGCCCTTGACGGTAGTCTCGAAGGTCGCCCGCTCGCCCTCCTTGACGGTCTGCAAGGGAACCGGGGAATTCAATCGGTCGAGGTAGAATGAGATGGAGTAGGAATTGAAAAACAAGTATAGTGGATTAAAAAGATCCGTCGGAAAATCATTCCGAATGTAAGGCGAGAGAGTGTGCAAAGGTGAGAGAATTGGACTCATTTTGGAACGAAAGAAACTGACGGGTCGGTTTATTCCACTATGCTATCGTTAAATTTCTGCTTAGTCGAAATAACAATTTCAAGTATTGCATTATGCAGAACAGCATCAAACAATCGATGTCCAGCAGTCGGGTTATACTCGGGTAAGCGTCGATCGGAATAAATAGAGGGAATGAGATGGATGAGACACCTGACTCGCATTCTGCCACAGAGAACAACAACTCGGAGCGTGAAAAGCCTACCGGGGAAAGGAGATAAACAAGCGGGCACCCGATTTATGAGGGTCCAGGATTAGGAAAGGATAGATTTGTTATATATCTTTAGCTATGCTCGTGATCGCTGTTTTAGAATAGAGCAGCGTAGTATGCTTCAACGATGCGATATAGGTAGCGGCAGATAGAGGCAAGTACTACCGTTAAATTTTTGATTACTCGACGTTATTATCTGGACATTGGTAAAATTGCCCATCAAAAAGCCACTTTCGAGGTGCGTTTCGACCCGCTTTCACGTCGCCAAAGAGTCCCTAGTGAGCAAGCAGTGACGATGCCAACCACACCAGCAACGCTCTCGAAGCCCCCGCTATGCTAAATGTGCGAGCTGAAACATGCCTGATCCTCGATGTCCTTGATGAACGTCGGTGCGGACCGTGAGTCTTCCTCGGGCGGCTCGACGATCAATCTACAAAGATCAAAGATTAGAAATCAAAGACAAAAGATCAAATATCAAAGATCAAAGGTCAAACCTCGCCCGGCACTCGGCCGATCCGTGCTCGTTGGTGGCGCGGGCGATGAGCTCGCCCTCGTGCACGTCCGTCTGGCAGTTGGCGATGCTGATCTGGAAAAAATGTCATTGTCACTGTCATTTTCACTGTCTTTGTAATTGTCCCTGTCATTGTCAGGAAAGGAAGCGTTCTATTTGGGTTCACTTTTACAGTGTGCCCGTCTGGAAACAGACAGGCGAAAATTTTTTTGAGTTTGGAATAGGCCAAACATTGTAATATAGATGTATGCAATGCACTAATTGTAAGCATACCCAACAGAAAGTCCTGCTTTATCTATTTATGTTACTCTACCTACTATAATACGTATTAAATATAAAACATAGAAATATAAGAACTACCCTTCACTAGGTCTTCACTATCCCCGCTCACCTTGTAGTACCCGTCGTGCCCGACGATCTCGATTCCGTTTTCCCCGTGCCGTATCTCCTGGTTTTTCAGCAGGAAGACGACGGCCGGTTCCGGCCAGCCGGCCACGTCGACCTCGAAGGCGGCGGAGGACTTCTCGTGCGTCATCCTGAAGTGATATTATTTTTATTTATTTCTTTATTTATTTTAAATAATATTGTGTTTTATAAGCTTTTTTCTGGTTAGACTACAGGCGGAGGACTTCTCGTGCGTCATCCTGAGGTGATATTAAATATTTTATTCTTGAGCAGTTTTTCGTTATGATATTATAATAGTATTTTGATTACAAGCAGAGTATGAGCTTATTTATTTATTTTAAATACTAATCTCAATTTAGCTTTCGGTAATCATACTTGTCCTCGAGGGTTCAGTTGAAGCGGTGGCTACCAATGCAGCAATAATTATCAACTGCTTAGAGATATGCTGTCTATGTTCTCGCGTTAAGTACGTGTCCTTATCGTCCCCCCACGTACTTGTCCTCGAGGGGTCGGTTGAAGGTGGGCGGCGCGGGAGGGATGCGGATTTTGAGTCGCCCGTCGCACATCACGCCCCCGAGGCGGTTCTGGCCCTGAAATAGGTTCATTTGGAGTCCGCCTCGGAGCAGAAACCCCGCGCATTTTTCGTGTTTGAGCGCCCGAGACAAGCTGGGCTGTACGAAAACGCACGAAAACTTTTTTGAGAAGTTCGGAATTAATTCGCGATGTATGAGCCACATTGAGCGTGCGGCTGGCTCCTTTGAAATCCCTACCTGACACGTGATTATTCCATCGAAGTGCCTCGTGACGTCCTTGATCGTCAGAATGCAGATGCCGTCCTCGGAGATCATGCGAACCTGCGTGGATTTATTATTGACGAAAGCGTCAGTCAACTTATTTCAACTCTGCCTGTCGCACACTCCTCATCAATGCGCTCAACACATCCGCCGTCCTAGTCTCTTCATTCTTTCGCGTTGTATGCATGCCAATCTCGCCCATAGTCCATGCTCTCGGTAGGAAAGTTCCTAGTAGGAAGACTCTCTCACGGAAAGCATGCGTGAGCCAGTCATTTCGGTTGGTACCCCTAGCATTTAGCTGTGCCTCGTGCGTACACTCAGCGAAATTTCACCACCATACAGCACCTAGTGAATCATTCACCACACAAATTTCACCAGCCCGCTGGTGAATTGTGCTCCATTCACCAGCGGGCTGGTGAAATTTGTGTGGTGAATGATTCACTAGGTGCGGTATGGTGGTGAAATTTCGCTCAGCGTACCTTCTCCGAGGCGGTGAGCGGGACTCCGTTGATCAGCCAGGTGATATCGGGCGTGGGATCGCCCGTGATGACGGCCTTGAAGCGCACCTCCGCGCCCTCGGCGCACTCGACGTCCTCGATCTTGGCCTGCAGCACATTGCATTTTTGTTTATCTCATTTATTGAATGCTACGTTTCCACGTGCGGTCAAGCATGCGCAGAATGGATGAGAAGGATGCATTCCCGCACGTGCCGAGAGCAATAACGAGCGCGGTCTGGCAACCGGGTTCATACAATGCGTCGTCATTCACAGCGTTCTGACAACCGCGAAAATGTTAAGCGAACGAGATGCCGAAAAAAAATAACCCTGATTTCGGTGGGAATTCTCGCACGGAAAACACCGTATCCTAAACATTTTGGCTCGTTCGCTTAACATTTGGAACATTGTGCATGTACGCGAGGCGTCAGTGGTGCACTTTATTGCTTGATTTGCCAATATTTTAAGGGGCCCCTCTGACCATCTCATTCATTTCTAGGTACAGCCAATTAACGTGCGGTTGATTGATTGTGAGAGACAAGAGAGGAATGAAGAGGCGCAGGCAACGAGAGAAATCTTTGCAGTGCTTTTTCTCAGCAACGGCGAAGTTTGATGTTTTCCACATTTTGGTCGACACTCAGGACACTAAGAGCTATAAAAGGATGTCGAAAAAGCATAGGGTCAAAAAGAGGTCGCAGGGAGCCTTTAAAAAAGATCAACAAAAATCAATAAATCGATAAATCAATAATACCTGGAACTCGGGCGCGACGTGGTTCTTGTCGGGGTCGGCGTCGACTTTGAGGTCGGCCGCCGACTCGGCTGTCCCGTACTCGTTCGTGATCCGCACCTTGTAGGTGCCCGTGTCGTCCGGCTGCGCGTCTCTGAAGGGATAGAGATCAAAGATCAAAGATCAGCCTATGATCCAAGGCACAATGTTCTGGCAGCAGCGTAAATGTTAAGCGAACGAGATACTGAAAATTAACCCTGGTTTCGGTAGGAACTCTCACACGGAAAGCATTTCTCCCCGAACATTTTGGCTCGTTCGCTTAACATTTATTAGAACATTGTGAAGGGACGAAGAAGAGGCGTCATACAGCTAACAATACGGGAGTTCAACGTCAAAGAATAGGTTTTGAAGAAGCTTCATACAGTTGGGTTGGGAACGGTGAAGCAGCAGCAAAGGGTAAGTAAAGATCGCATAGACCAAAGATGAAAGACCCCGAGTACCTGATCTCGAGCTTGGCCTTCTGGCCGTCGTACTCGAGCTTGAAGTCGTGCGAGGGACGGAGCGGCTGGTCGTCCACCATCCAGAGAAGCTCGGGCTCCGGCCAGCCCTCCACCTAGTAATATAATAGGAAGGTCATACACTACCATTTAAATATCTGCGTGGATGGGTGAAGTCCGGGGGGGGGGGTATGCGAAATTGGAAGATAACCTATTTACCTATGCTATTCAATTGAACACTTTTTGTTTTTTTGCTGGCCTCGCAGTGAAAAAAATTGCATCAAGAGATCGGGTGCAGCGACCATTTCCTCCTTCATCAGTGCACCATGAGACGTACTTCACACTCGAAGGCGATGACCTCGCCCTCCGTGCAGGTCTGGTCCTGCAGCTTGCCGACGAAGGCGGGCGGTGCGGCCTCCTTCTCGACCTAGATCAAAGATTAAAGATCAAAGATCAAGTGAGATAGGCAACGAAGGTAGGTTGCACGGTTGAATATATAGAAGATAGGAATAAGAATAGCGGATCAGAATATAGAGATCAAGGCAATAATATGAAAGATCAAAGAGCTGACTATAGAGATCAGGAGCAAACTGAGAAAGATCAAAGATCAAACTACAACGGCCAAAGATCAAAGATCAGAGACCCGGTCTTACCTTGAGAACCTTGAAGAAGGCCGAGGTCGACGCCTGTCCGTACTCGTTCGTTGCCATGCACGTGTAGCGGCCCGTGTCGGTCACCTTCAAGAACTTTTGAATTTCCCGCCCGATTTAAAATTCAAATTCCGGCGCCAAATTCAAATCTTGGCCCGCTGCCAACCTGGACCGGGTCGATCGTCATCGCGAAGAAGCCGTCCTCGTCCGCGTAGAAGGTGTGCCGCTCGTCCTCTTGAAGTTGCACATCGTCCTTGTACCTTTACAGCACATTTTGAATTTCCCGCCCAATTTTGAATTTGATTTTTTTTTTCAAATGCGATCTGACATGTCTCTTTTGATAGCGATGTCCGGTCAGAAGACACAGTTAATATTTGTAGATGATCATCATCGAAATACATGTCATAACGGTGAAGTGATGTAATCGCTCGCTGTATCTACATCACGTTTCTCATGCTATTCTCTCATTGTCTCGCAATGTGTTTGTGCTCGGCTTTTTTGCCTCTCCTCCCGGTAATCCAATACACCCCTCGAGGGCATGATGTGCTGCGGGTTTGAGCTTGTCAGGTTGAGAGGCAGAGGGGGTGGGAGAGGGATGGAGAGATAGAGGGGGGAGGGAGAAGCTAACTGAACAGCCCTGTCCCTTCAGTTTGACCTCATAGCTCATGTTTACAACCTCCCCGTCCCGCTGGTCAGAGCTTTGTTTCTACAGCAAGATCAGTCCCCTCGCTCATAACGAGATGCGACAATTTTGAGCGCCTGATAGAGGAGAATGTGCGATTTGAGCAAATACCTTTGTTGAGCGCTCCGGTACCTCTCGAAAATCGATCGCTTACAAACGATGCAAATTTGTTGCAAAAATACAAATGATGCAAAATTGCTTACTTATATAAAGAGTTGCAAAAAGCAGATCTTTTGCCAAGATTATGCCATTGTGTTATCCGATCTGCGATCTTCCACTATCACTCGCCTCTACTCTTCCCCTCTGATTCCGCCGTGAATGTCAAAATCGATGGTGGGTAGAGTGATGGTTCGAGAACGCGCGCATGTTATATCTGTTTGCATCATCCTTTCGACCTCGGAGTGGCACTCTCTACTTCTTCCCTATATCTTGTGAGCATCTACATCGGGAAGACAGAGCTTCAGCGAGATGCCTATAAAGTGCAAAGCGCAAAAGATTTGTGCAACGATTTGTGCTATAATATGCACAATGTTCTAAATGTTAAGTGAACGAGTCAAAATGCTTTGGATACGGTGTTTTCCATGCGAGACTTCCTACCGAAATCAGGGTTATTTTTCGCCATTTCGTTCGCTTAACATTTGTACTGCTGTCAGAACAGTGTGAAAGCAGCAAAAGCGCATCTTGAGCGCCTCAATGGAGAGACAGAAAAGGAGCAGAGATCGCATCAGCTCAATGAGCTTCATTTGCATGGTATAATATTTTTTGCATATATCTGTTATGAGCCATGTTTCGAAGCCCTGGCAAAAGCCAAATTCAAGCCGCTCATTGTGCAAGTTGTGTGTGTATGTGTGAAATGCGCAGCTGACATTTCCCCCCGAGGCGCGACTCTCAAGCCCTGAGGGAAGAAGAAGAAGAAGAATGAAGGGGAGGAGCGAGGGAATGAGGGGAAGATGAAGACAGAGCAGAGACGAGATCGAAGCAGAGAATAACAAGCGAAACACAGACTACACGGATCAATGGAGAAACGAGCAAAAAAAACGTGTACGATGATTTTATAATGAACTTTTAAGTTCTCAGGCTGGTTCAGGAAAGGAACGCAGAGGAATTGGCGTTGTCCGTTCACAGGGTCACCATGATAGAATAGAGAATATTGATTTCGCAGCGGTCGATCGATAAAGACGCAGAGGTTGTGCGACCTTGACGCGTACAGCGCATGCCAGAATAGAGTCACAGATAGATGACGGAAAATCAATAAATCATTAAATAAAGATAATAATAATAATAATAATAATAATAATAATAATAATAATAATAATAATAATGATTCGTCTGACTCACCACGTAATGATCGGCAGTGGGTAGCCGGTTACTTTGAGGCACATCTTGGCCGAGGACTCCTGGAGGGTCCTGAAGCCGTACTGGGTCCGGGTCACCCTCGTGCCCTGCATCTCCAGGGTCGTGCCCGTCGTCGCTGCAAGTTGCTCTTTGATCTTTGGTCTTTGGTCTTTGACCTTTGATCTTTATTCATGTATCGATCCCCCTGTTGATCTGCTTTGCTACTCTGGCTCAATCTCGGGCGGCGTGGCTTGGGACAAGAGACGGAGGGGAGAGACATGAGAGTAGGAGCGATTCGACTCATGTCGTCGATCGATCGATCGGGGGAGATTGAGAGGGAGCGACGAGAGTGATCAGGCAAGAGTTAGATAAGTGTGCAATCAATGCCGCCACAGACCCCTAGCTTTCTTATAGTTTGCCTTTTTTGTGTGATTCCATGGAATCCATGAAAAAGTGGAGCTGAACCGAGAAAACGTGAGCGAGCGTTCCAGAAAGGCAACAATATTATAACATGCTCAGAAGGCTTGGAAAGCCCAATTTGCATATATAGTACTGCTCAGATGTCGCTGATTTCGGCTTCATCTTATCATCCGTTTCAAGCGGTGCTTTAGTCTAGGCCTCCTCAAGCCCCGCTCAGACGTCCCATTACTACACTCGTAGTGCGCTCATCTCTCCTTCCGATCACCCTCTTTCCCTCCCTCTCACACACACACTCATACATTACGCAAGACTGGCACGTCAAATCATCCGGCATTCCATCGAGTAGATCGAAAGCTTTAGTACCCCCCCCCCCCACCTTCCCATTACCCCTTCCCTCCCTCTAGTGCACAAGCATCAACGCGGGCCAGATGTTCTGGATGGGATTGGGGAACACGGGTTATACACTTGAACTCGCAGGGTTATTCCAAAACTATGAGACATCCCAGGAATTTCTATCACCCATAATGAGACAATAGTTGTGCTGCCATGATATGCTAGAATACTGCGCATATAGCGCTCATTTTTTTCCGCAGCGCTGACATACTCAACGATCTGGAAACCACGAAGTAATTGTATCGCCAAAGTGCCAGAATGATCAGGGAGCGTGAAGAGAAGCAGGTAAAAATGTGTACTTTGGCGGCATCCGCTCAACGATACAGCAAACCATGAACTTTAGAGCATTCGTCCCTTCACTGAGAGAAGTTTCCGTAACTTTTTTCCGGAATGCTTCCAGACGTGACGATACATCGGTTATGCTGTCCGCAAAAAGTTAGAGGGAGTATCCCGTAAAACGCGGAGGAATGCATTCCCGATATATCGTCAGGTCCGGGAATTATTCCGCAAAAGGTTGCGGAATCTGCTCTCGGCGTACTCACTCCAGTCGATGCTACTGCTGCCCCCAGAGTAGATCGAGGTCGACGAGCCGGTGGGCGAGATGGCCGGCGGCGACTTGATCTTCTTGCGCGGCGGACCCTCCTCCGGACCTGGAACGACCGGGAATTCGCCCCTGAGCCGGGAATTAGACCCCCCCCCCCGAATAGTTTTCGTTGCTTTCCACTAGAACAGTGTACGAGGCTATACTAGGAAATTTGCATAATCCCCTAAAATTTGCATAATCCCCTAAATTTCAATAATCCCCTGAAATTTGCATAATCCCTTGAAATTTGCATATTATGATATTATCCCCCGGCCAGACCCGGGAACATGCTCGACTTGCGGGAGCACGACTGGCTCTCCGAGTACTCGGAGAACTCCGATCTTCCGTCTTCCAGGTCGCCGGCCGAGCCGGGAAATGGCGTCGAGCCGGTAGCGGTGGCCGTCGTCGTTCCGGAATCGTCGATGGCTAAAACCCGGCTCTCCCCGAATTCCCGGACTTACACCAGGCCGGATCGACCAGCTCCAGGCCGCCCTCGTCCGCCTCCGTCAGCTCGATGACGTACATCACCCGCAGCACCATGGTTACGGTAGGTTTGGGCGGCGCCGGGGATTACGGCAGGGCCGGGGAATAGATCAGGGAGGTGGTGGCGGCGACTAATTACCGGACGCGGGCATGGATATCAGGGAAGAAGAAGCCAAAAGTCGATACGGAGGGTGGGAGAGAAAGCACACTGATGGCAGTTGTCTGTAGCTGAGGGATAACCTTGTCTCTCTCTCTCCCTCTCTCGCTTTCTCTCCCCTCTCTCTTCCTCTCTTAGAGGGTCAGTGCTCTCTCCTACTCTCTGACTGTCTGCGTCTCTTCAACCTCTAGCCTATCTCGCCCGAGAGAGCTAGAGCACTTTACACAGATACAGAGACAGAGATGTCGAGAGAGAGCGGGCGGATAGGAGAGGTGAGGGGGCGAGGGAGGGAGAGGGAAGAGTAGGAGGGAGAGTGTTGGGGTAGGCGGAAAAAGTACGGCAAGAGAAGCAGGGGACCGAGATATCTCTTAGAGGAGGAAGAGCACCCGCGAGAGGGTCATTGGGGCAGAGGAAAGTAATGGGCTATGAAGATATTTCAATGTTCCGGGCAGCTTATTGGGTCGTCGAACGGTGATCGGGCCATGGAGCATGGCATTCGGGGTGTTTGTGTGCGTTCTTGATGGTGTTTTCAATAGTAATAAGTAGGTTTTCAATAGTAATAAGTATGGATTCAAAACCAAGCCTGTTGATCGTGTCATGAGACCGAAAGATTGACGAGAGGCATGAAAGAATGATGATATGCAGATGATAACTTCGCAAATCGCGTTTGGTTTTCAAACCCTAGTAATACGGATAATGTTCTGATCGTTTGTGTGAGATCAATACTAGAGCACGCGAATCCAAACCATTTAATCGAATTAGGCTACTTTTTCCAGTTTATGTACGTTTCGCATATATTAGGAGAAGTATTTTAGAGTCAGCATTAGAAACGAAACGTAACACGCGAAAATTGGTTCGGATTCGCGCACTCTTATCAAAATATATGCACATAACTGGTTGCGAGACACCACGCGCTCTGTTGCATAATATATGAAGCATATCCCGCCAAAAGGCACATTTCCCTGATATTCGTTCTCTATTGCTCTATTCTGCATGTTGTTATCATTTGTAGGCGTGATGGTAAATAAACGCAAGATTAAGTATGAGCGCTAGAGCGCGCCATTCGGGTGCTTCATTTTTTTAAAAAATTTTACGCCATCTTAAAATATGCATAAGAATAACGCACTTGTAAGGCGTAACCATGGCGCTGAAACGGAGAGTACAGTATACTTGGCAATATTTATATAAGTGCAAAACCGAGCTGACGTAGGAGGACGAATTTTTAGACGATAAACCGCAAAACGTAGCACACAAAAATAGCAAAACTCTTCACAGGTTCTGCCTTTTCACGATTTTAGAATGGCAATTTTTGTATTATTGCTAAGAGACGCACCCAACTGCTGCTGCAGGTCCGCGATCTCCCGGCCCCAGGCCTTGTAGGTGACGTCGGACGAGGCCAGGTCTTTAGGGCGCATTCTGAATATAGATTGGTCGCCGTAACTTTACGTATTTACGTAAAAGTTAGTTTTTTTTAGTAAAAATATATACTGCTTTCAAAGCTGAAGAAGGAAATTGCAAAAAAGAGTACAGTTCAGGCAAAATGGTGAAGACGAATGAAGAGAGTCAGGTTGTGAGATCATGAATATAGTGGATTAAAGGGCCCCTCCAGGCAATATCTACCATATGCATTTTTCTACATCATTGGATAGCCCTCAATGCCCTGAATCTCATCCTCTCTCCTTTTTAGCTGAAAGTTCGCCGTTGCTGAGAAAAAGCTGTGCAAAGATTTCTCTCGCTGTCTGCGTCTCTTCATTCCTCTCTTGTCTCTCACAATCGATCAACCGCTCTTAATTGGTTATCTCTTGGAATGAATGAGATGGTTGGAGGGACCCTTTAAAAAGATCCGTCGGAAAATCATTCCGAATATGAAGCGAGAGAGAGTGTGCAAAGGTGAGAGAATTAGACTCATTTTGGAACGAAAGAAACTGACGAATCGGTTTATTCGACTATAAATATGTGTAATTCCACACCCATTCTGCCATCCCTTCTCCCCCGTCTCACCTAAATGCGGGAAGGCCGGCGGCAAGCGGCCGGAACTCGAGACAGTCCTCCTCCGACCGGTGCGGCCGAATGTTGTACTTGTCGAGCTGCAATATTTTAATTTTAGAGTTTAGGAAAAAATAATTCTAGGGCCCCGGGGCATCTCCATGCTTTATCCTTTTTCGATATGCAAGAGACTATTGAAGTACATTGTTCTGCTATTGCCCGGGATCCGGAAAGCCGCACGACCAAGGCCGGGAAATAGTCAAGTTCAGAAATACCCGAATAGTTGTGCCGTGCTTGTACACCGTACGGCCGCCCTCCTCCACGCGCTGCGTCAGCACCATCTTCTTCCTGAAGGTGCCGGATTCGTGGATATAAAATAAATTTATATAAAACAAAAATATTGCTGCATCACGAAGCATTGATAATGATAATTCCCTAAATTTCCGAAATCATAGAACGATGAAGCTCACGGGAAGAGGAAGACGTAGCGTTCCTCGGGAATCGACGAGAACTCCTCGAAGACGTTGAAGGCCTCCTGCAGCATTTACTTTCAATTTTTTCGTCTCGAAGATTGAAAGTGACCAATGCTTATGACATTCTCTATGTCTGTATGTAAAAATACACGTTTTCCTCATCCATCGCGCGTTTCCTCTGCAATTTTGCACGGCACTCACATGTCGGATCAGCCGTCCGAGCTTCGCGACGTTTCCCTCGAAGAGCTGGACGTCCTTGAGGAAGTCGAGGTCGGACGCGCGCTGGGGCACGGACAGCATGAGTTCCAGGGCCTGCAGTTACTGGTTGGCTAGCGGGATCATCGTCCTGGATTAGGAATCACCAGAATGAGATGCATACTTACTCGTGATGCAAGCATGGCCAGAAAGGGCCGTAATGACCATAGGAGATGCATAATATTTTGACTTCTGCCTAAATAATGTTTTCTACATTTCTTAAGATTTTCCCTTAAAATTTTTTCGGACGATTTTGTTTATTTTTTCCCCTTGTGTATGGTAGCATTAATTTTTATACCTTCTGCATGCTCTTCGTACTCTCCTTGGCCCGCGACGAATACTTGACGAACTCCTGAATTTATTATTTTCATATTTTCATAATAGTTTTATTTATTTTTCTCGCAATCAGTTGTTTCCCTGTTCCAGCAGCTATTTGCATCCCTTCCTACAGCCTCTTCAGATCTACTCCGTTCTCTTTACTCTGTCTGCGTCGGTAAACAGTTTGGAAAACATAGAGAAATGAGAGAGAGAACGAGATGATGAAGAAGTGTTCCCGTGGGAACAACACGAGGAAACTCTGCCACTCGGTTATCGTAAGCTTTCTTGGGCTAAAACACTATTGTCAAGCTGTATAGATGATACGAATCGTGTACTTTTGATGCGCATGTTTCACGCATCATTTATAACCGCGACGCTTCTGGCCACCAAAACAACGAAACATATCGGCGAAAAGTACACGATTCGTATCCTCTGAAGCTGTGCAGGCTTCACGATTGCAAAAAGTTTTTCATTCTCTACTTTTCTTGGCCATCAGCTATTTCAGTTTTAAATATGTAGGATAGAGAGTAATCTACCTTGAAGTAGGTCTGGTACTGCGTCATTCGTTCTCCAACGGACTTGAGATGCTCCGTGTACGACATGTTCGAACCGGCCTTGTCGGACATTTGCTGAAATGAGTGAATTATTTTTCTGTTTGTAAAAGCGACATAAAACCATCAACTGCACCACCTTGCAGCCCGATAGCGAGCTTCATGTAGGAATTTAGACAGGAAGAAGCCAAATATAGTTGGCGTTGGTGATCTAATGCTGTTACTGACAAGTATGCTTCACGCTCTCTAGATATACGCTGCAACACTGTGGTAGCAATACTGAAAAGCAGAATACGACGAATTTCCGTAAATATTCAGACCGGCAACTGACAGGCATTTTTCTACTAGAGCATTCCATTAGGGCCAGGCTGGAGCAACGCCTCCAAAAGACTACGGTTCCCCTTTAAAGGGACATGGAAGCCAAAAAAGATTGGCTTTCATATGAAAGTTTATCGCCTAAATGATATAAAAACCAAAATCAGAGTGCACAAAAATGTCTACTTCGCGAGATATCCTAAAAATCGTTTCCCAGCCAAGGCGCAGTCTTACTGCGTTTAGCGCATAGTAACGAGGCAAATGGCATCGAGCTATTCCCGGAACAAATAAATATTTCTCGCTCCAGAAATTTTTTAAAAATATTTTTCAAAGGCTATTGTGTTTAT
>LS939308.1:323911-337380 GCA_900490955.1 Micoletzkya japonica
GCTGTTCACGGTTATGTTTCGGCGTCTATGTATAGGGATTTCGTGGTGTTCAAAAAGTGTCCAAATGAGAAGCCTAAAATGACTAACGTCATTTTCTCGACCGTAATACCTGGAAGAACTGCTTGACGTCGTCCCGTTCTAGCAGTTGGAGCGTCTCCGGCAACTCCCGCGAGAGGGCGACGTGTGCGTCGAAGTCCTTCTCGAGACGGACGAAGGTCTGCCCGACCTGAGATTATTATTTCTTTTAATATTATTATTTATTCATATTAAAATTATTAATTAAAATACAACACAATCTAAGAGATACTTGTAATTTCGTAGATATTATAATATAACGGTTATATTTCTAGGAGTACTCGCTATTTAGGAAGCGTAATTTTTTTTCAATTTGAGAATCGCGAACCTTTCCCGGATCGTCCGAGTAGTACTGCAGGCCCTTGAGCATAACGCTGAAAACAACATTCAAGAAATATTTATTTCCCCATTTATTCATTTACGCTGGAGCGTAATTCAAGCTTTATACGATGGAATAGTGGCAAAATAAGGTACTGTTCAGACTCAGAATCTCACTGTCGCTTACAATTATACTGTTCCAAAATCAGTGTGTGTAAAATATCAGGGAAACGTTAGATGCGAAAGCGCGTATATATTAACTTTGACGCATTTGGAAATGCCCTCAGGGCATAAAAGGTTTGTTTAAATGTACTTGGCGTGGAAGTTGTACAGCTCGGGAATGTTCAGGACGAGCTTGTCCCGGATGGCCTTGATCGAATCGGGTACGCCCTCGTCGTCCAGCACCTACGGTAACCGGATTTATTGATTTATTGATTTATTGATTTATCGAATACACCGTGACGCGTGCGGCATCTACATTATTTTAATCTTCTCTGATTGTCTTTCGTTTCATGCTCTACATGACAAAACGTATAGTAACGTCAACCCTCGATTTGCATGAGAACCACCGCCATGAAGGCTCGATCTTACGGCATTCGCGCTATAGCTTCGCGTTAATATTTTCAACGCTGAATGGTACGGGCTGTTTCGGCGTTGTTTAGAGCGAAGAGGCCAGGAGAGCTAGCCGACCTTGATGAAGTCGTCGACCGCACTTCGCATACGGGAGACGAACTGCTCCTCGGACCGGAGCAGGTCGTGGTACACTTGGCTGCAAGGAGGACGGATGGAGAGATCCACTCATTTGCAAACTTACTCGATCAGATGTGGTCAGTTCAGCAGTTTGGGAATCCGTCAAAATAGCGAAGACAAGGAAGGCACTACGCTTACTGGCGTAATTTATCCGGTCAATGATAGTTGGTACTGTACTCACTCTCGCTTCAGCAGCGCCTCCTGCTCTTCCGTTAACTTCGACGCGCCGTTGTCGATTTCTCTGCAAAGTCTCTTATGCATTTTTGCATCTAGGCCGGCCGATTAGTAGGGTTTGAACACGAAGGTCTTTGTAAACGCGCCGTTAGAGACCGACAGACTAAAGTAGAGAGTGTGGAATGAAGTAACGCAGATGGAGCACACGCGAGTAGGATCATTGAAATGGCAGCGTATGAAGAGGGCGCGAAACATATAATATTTAGATGCCGGCACCAGGAATGCTCTAATCTCCCTCGGACCATCGAATCGGATTTATGGTTATCTTTCATCTGCTTCGGTATAACCAAGTTATTTATTTATTTTTATTTATTTATTTCCATACGCCTGGGAGGACGTGATCGGGGCCAACGTGGATGCGGACGTTATTGCTGGATTTACGTAATAAATGAAGCATAGCCGTGGAGAAGACCCGACTAGACGGCTCTCGTCTAATCTAATCTACAGGCCCGGTTCCAACCTGGTTCGCCGTCTCTGCTTGTAGTACTCCGTCGGCGACTCAAAGTACGAACCCGGCACCCATCCGCACTGCGGCGGCCGGGCTTTCGTCCGGACCAGCCATCGGGATGGATTCTTGTTGTCGAGCACCTAGAATGAATGAATCATCGTACCACCAAGGAAATGCATCTCGAATAAATAATTGACAGTCGGTTTTATTAGAGAAAAAAATTATTATTTATTACTATCCTGACGTGTTTTGCTATTCATTTAGAGGTAAAGGTGCACGCCTTTTTTTTAGATTTTCGTTCTTTTGATATCATCAACTATGAAAATATTGAAACACACATATCTATAACTATCCATGGCACACATATCTATAACTACCTCTACGATCTGTCCCTGCTCCAGCGGGATCTCCTCGAGTGACGACTTCTCCGGCGTGTAGTCCTGGATCGCGATGAAGACAGGCAACGACCGCGTGTCCGAGCCCTGAAATTGAATTTGAAAATGTTGGGTCCCGACGGGAAGATAAGAATACTGAACTATGCGTTTCTTTTGAACTATAAATAATTCGGCTCTGAATCGAAAATTATGGCTTTTTGGTATGAAAGACTCAATTGTGCGAAACCGATGCATATAAATGAAATAAAACGACGGGAAACGGAAAAAGAAAAAGATATGTGAGAAAAAGTGCACACTCACAGCGATGACCTCGCTGCTGGTGCTGCGGCCACGGCGGTCGGTTCGTTCGGTGTGCGATTCGGACCTGATCAGGACGAGGTATGCGTGGACCCGGCGATTATCAGGGTTGAGTGGAATGAGGAGATGATACGTCAGTAGTGGGAAAAGCGCAAAAATTAAACTCATTTGGAACGAGAAGAAATAGAACTGTTCTAATACCATATCTTTACTTTTGTAAGATTATCAGAAATATTCCAAGAAAATGTAAACAATAATCTACCTGTACGTAGATCGCGCAGCGTGCGTGCTGTAGTTGACATCTTCGGTGGCGGTGAATCGTCTGGAAATTATTGATTTTATTGATGTTTAATTCTTTCATTCTTATTTTTAAATTAAAATACAGAGTATTTCAGGAGAAATATCCAGAAATATCCGTACCTTTGCTTCATACTTAATGTTGTTTCATGTGTAGGCATATATATGGGAACTTCGCCCTTGCGATTCGCTATGAAGATGAGAGTTCCCGTCGCAAATAGGTATCATAGAAAGATCATTGCGTCGTAGACTTTACAATTTGGCGAGCGTTAGAATGTGCTATGCTGCTTCACACAAAAAAAAACTACCAGAATCTAATCGCCGACATATGAATGTGTGAGAAATGTATGAACCTAGTACCTTATGCATTATTCATATTGTTTGACCCGGTCACCGTCAAATCCATAGCGGGCGGAAGCCCCTCTACTGTGCGTCTCATGCCTTCTGACTCGAGCGACACACGCACACAGACACACACCTCCGCCCGCTTTTTGCCCACTAGGCCCAAGAGGGAGCGTGCGTGAGCGGAGGGCGACAGACGGACAGACGCGGCGAGAGAGTGTGGGAAGGGGAGAGGGTGCAGACACACAGAAAGCCCTCCCCCTACCCTGTTCCAAGGGAAGGGTTGTAATCTCGGATGCGAAGATAAAGAGCGGGATGACCTCAGTAAAGAGAGAGGAGAGATAGGGAGGTGGCAAAAGCTGCACGGGAGAAATCACGAAGCGTTGTTGATCACACAGTCTTCTAAAGGCTAAGCGAACGAGCCAAAATGCTTAAGATACGATGCTTTCCGTGCGAGAGTTAATAGCGAAATCAGCGGTACTCTTCGGCATCTCGTTCGCTTAACATTTTCACTCTTGTCAGAACACTGTGATGTGCGTGCATCAGAATTATACTTTCTGCCTAGACGGGGAATTTCAGATCTCACTTTCAGAAAATGCTTCAGATCAGTAGATACTTTATTTATTCCCTTAACTAATGCAATTTCCAGGAATGCGAACAATTCTATATTGCACGGGAAAGCAAAACATTGTGCGCTTTGGGATCAGATATAAACTTCAGATCAGTCGTATTTTAGCATTACGGCTCACTTGACCGGCTTTGCTTCTATGACAATTTTGCGAAATATTATTTTACTTTTCGCTTAGTTAGCGAAAAGCTTCTTCTCAGCTTAGCGAGTATAATGTTTCACCATCCCCCTAGGTCTATCGATCCATGCCCTAACAATCAGCTGTCATGCAATTACACACAGAGCGAATATGCGAACAGCCTTGTCTCAAGTCCCTTGTCTCAGGCTTGTTAGCCTTTTTGCTGCTGCATGTATTATGGAATTTATGGACTCAAACCAATTCCTCGCAAATCGACCCAGAGTAAAACTCTATCCGTAATCCAATTACATGCCTTTCTTATTCTGACTTTACTTATTGTTAGCTCAAAAGTTGGGGTCTCGAGGGTCAGCGAAGTCCCAGATAAATATCCGGATAAATATCCAGCGAAAGCCATCGCCCGGTTGTTATCTCTCTGTGTGTACCTCCTGTCACCTAGTCTCAGCTCTTCGCCTCAAAAACCTCGAGAGTCGGGAAGCGTAAAAACTCTGTGCACACACGCACACATAAACTAGCCTAGACCGGGGATCCATTTCAAAACTATAGCATACGCTGATTGCGAGCGAAAAATCACCGCATTATTGAACCTAGCAATACTTTCAGAAGCGATTTTCACCAGCAGCCCGATTCACCAAAGGCAGATAGATCACTAGCCAGCTACTAAAATGGTATTATAATGAGTATTTCACAAGGCGTTTCTGGGGATAAATTACTAGAACAAGGAGATACGAATTTAGGTCAATCCACAAAATGAGAATAAAATTAAGAGATTCAGCATAAACCGTACGGCGTATCTGCCTGTTCTACTGCATTCAACAGCCGCGTTTCTAATTTTACAAGCAGAAAACAACCTGTATAGAGCCGCAAATATCATCAGCCCCCGGATCGATTCTTCGGCGTCTCGATTACATGGCAAAAATGTGTGTGTGTGTGTCTTGTAAATCGTTGCGCGGCAAACTTTTGTTTCAGTAGCATTCCTTGAAGATGTCTCTTCTATCCGTCTCTGTCAAGGGTGGGTGTGAGAGACACAATAGAGCGGCTGTAGGAAGAGATTGAGAGGAACAGAAACTGCGAGAGTTGAGGGGAATCTGAAGAGATCTGGAGACAGAGAGTGAGAGAGATGATGAGCGGTGCGGTGAGGGTGTAGGGGGAATGGTAGGGCTGAGATAGAGAGAGAGTGAGTGAGAGGTCTGAGCTGACAGGAAGACGTGGTGATGTGCACACATACATACTTCATACTTCGCGCTAAGATTCGCGCGTTGGCAGAGAAGAGTGATGGCTGGAGAGGGATAGAGAGTCAGCTGATCGGAACGGAAATATGCGAGAAGAACCTAACATATAGACTGTAAAGAAGCGTATATTCTGCAGAAAATCAAAAAAGATAAATCAATCAATAAATACTATTATATAATTCACTAAACGTCCGTCTGTCCGTGGTCATGACCAACGAGCACTCAAATGGCGTTTTCCAAATTTGCAAAACGCCTAGCGGAATTGAACCCGCACACCTGCGCTCTATGGTCAGCTAGCCTCCCGACTGAGCTATACTGACACGTTCTCGATCAGGTCGGAGATTGTACATGACTGCAATTGACGCCGCGCGGCCTATTTACGCCTGTTTTTTCGCACTAATAGCAAAGTTTATCGTTGAGAAAAGAGACATTGGTTGGACAAACATAGAATAAATCGTTCAGAGAGCTGTGTTATATGGAGAGGAGGGTGTGTAGCACTGCGAAAGGGTAGGAGAAATATAGTAGAGGATCGAGGGATAGTCTCTAACTGAAAGACGTGAAGTCATTGCCGCGCTTCAACTACCGAGACCCAATTGCCGTTTTTTTGTGTGGGTAAAGAAGTAATGAAACGTTGCTTCAAATTATTTTGTAGATTTTAACTTTCAAAATATCTTATTGTGTAGTGGACGCGTAGATAAACAAAAAGCCAAGACACTGCATGAAAAGATCCTGATGAATAATAATCAATCATCAACGCTTTAAAATATCCAGAGAGCTAGCCAAGAATTTTGGGACACGCCAGTGGGGTGAAGCGGCGCGAAGCGGCGCGTAGCCCCCGGCTGGTAAATAATAAATAATAAAGAGCCACATAGACTGCAAAGACAGTAAGCGCTTGTATATATTCTGCTGAAAATTATCAAGGCATAAGATATAATTTGCATAAATTAAATCAACAAATCAATAAATGAAGTGGAGACTCACTTATACGAAGCGTACTTCCTATCGAAGTGCTTCTGCAGCCGGTTGGCCATGGCTACTCGTTCGTTTTACGTAGGGGAAATTGGGGGGACGGCGGAGAATTCGACTTCTTCCCGGCGCGAATATGTTTCACCGAAGACGTATAAGTGATGAGGAGGTCAGCTCGACACAGTGCCGGCACACTGTGGCGAGGCGAGCGGCCTGCAAGAATGTGAGATTTTGAGCTTTCCTGAAAATTGGGAAAACATGAATTTCATCACTTCTATCTCTAAGAAAGGATCGATATGATGAAGAGGCCATTTCCGGGAAATCAGAAGTGGTAGTTAATAAAGGTTAATAAAGGTTTGAGATAATCGATGTCTGGCTTGAGCGTTTCAGGATGAAAGAGGAAGTGGAACAGGTGGCACAGGGAAAAGTGAGGGTACGGGGATGAGGGTTAATACCAGAAAGGCGAGAAATCAGATCAAAGCTGAGAAAATGGAAAGCACATTCATATTATTAAGCAAGATCTATATATGCGCGAAATAGGAAGACCGGGCAGACAGGTTACAGAGCTGATAGGAATCGGTCTGTGTGATCACCTTTGCAAGACCGCTAAATAGAGAGAGGAAGCACTCGTTTTAGTACGCTGGCACGGTGTAGTAGAGAAAGCATTCCATTCAAATTAGATAGACAGATGTTTATCCGCACTTTACATACAGAAAAAAACGATGACTGGCACGAAAAGTGTAGGGAAGAATTAAATTCATGAAGGAATCGAATAGTTTCGCATCTTTGCCGACTCTCACGGTGCGCAAATTTAGAATGAAAATGATCTAGTTCCGGCTCTTCTGAGATTGAACTGGACAGAGAGACATGGTAGATGAAAGATTCCTCGAGGATTGAGAGAGATCATGCCGTAAACAGAGTGTAATCGGTCTCATGATGTTGTTGATGGGTCCATCAACGGAGAAGCGATGGCGATCATGAGCCAACAAGGATTGTCTTTTTGACGTTTTCACAGTCAGTCTTTCTATGCTGTTTCATCACGTCAAATATTTACATTTAAAATTAAGATTGTTCATAAAAACTACTGGGACGAAGGTAATCAAAATTTAAAAAAATCGTCGACTATAAAGCTTTGCGGACGTTGGAGCAATGGATACGAATTGAAGAGGCAGTGCATTGAGAGGAGCGATGAGAGGGGAGGAAAAAAGGGGCAAGAAGCTATGAGAGACGTGTTGATGGGAAGACATGGAGACGATAGGGGGAAGACAATGGAATATCGAGAGGACGACTAGATTATTCATAAATGTCTAAGAATGACTGGCATTAAATTATACTACCCCTATTTTTGTAAAATAAATTGAAAAGGCTCTGCGCGTTGCGTTTATAGATGCGTGCTGAAACATATCTTTCGAAATGCAGTGGTGCATGGGAAACCGAACGGACGGTGCTGGATGAAGGTGGGATATTGGAGTTTAGAGCATGCCATTTGGACATTTAGTCCTTTTCACAATCACACCTTCTAGAGCATACCAAGTAACATAATTATCCGGTGATCGCGAAAGCGAAATTTTTTCACCTTTCGAAAGGCCGAGATCGGAATTTCTGCTGCAGTTCGCTAAGTGATAATGCAAAATATCGCCTACGATTGCTAGAGTGCGCTTAAAGGGCCCCTCCAGGCAATATCTACCATATGCATTTTTTGACATCATTGGATAGCCCTCAATGTCCTGAATCTCATCCTCTCTCCTTTTTAGTTGAAACTTCGCCGTTGCTGAGAAAAAGCTGTGCAAAGATTTCTCTCGCTGTCTGCGTCTCGTCATTCCTCTCTTGTCTCTCACAATCAATCAACCGCTCTTAATTGGTTATCTCTTGGAATGAATGAGATGGGTGGAGGGACCCTTTAACCAGCACGACAATTCCATACCAAAGTCAGCAAGGGAATTGTGGAGCATGTAGCATTGAAGCTGATCGCATTGTAAGTCAGCCTATAAATGCGAATTACGGCGAAAATGTAGGAAACGAAAACAAAAAGAAATGTTTTAGACTGGCAGGCTAGCGAGCACTTTGCCAGGCAACGAACTAAAGTCAACGACAAAGAACAGGTCGCTCAACTCTACGAGATAACGCCAATCCATCGAGCACACTCCTCTCGATCAGTCTCAGGTCTCCCCCCCCCCCTCTCCCCCCCTCCCCTTCCCTGCCCATCTCTCCCTCTCTGAGTCTCTTCAGGCAAGAAAATAGCTTGCATCTGTCTCCTCCTCCTCCTCCTCTCATTCTCTCTGTGCCTCTTCCGCTCTCGGCACCTCTTCAATTCGACGTTTACCTCTATCCCTCCCTCGCTCTCCTCTCCCCTCCACCCTGTTACACCCACTCCGACCTACGCTTGAGCCCTCTCTCTCTATGAGAGAGAACGACCGTGGGCAGAAGGGCCACCTTTCATCGACGAGATTGATCGGAGGCAAAAGATGACCCGTAAATGGACTTTTTCCACAAAAAGCAAGCATAAAGATTACTGTAATGATTTACAGTCCTATGAGCCTCAAGAAAGCGTGCTTTCTTCATTGCATGGAAAAATGCATTAAAACGGCATGGAAAATCTCTAGAACATTCTCGAAAGTACACGCAAGAGAACGCAATCGTTGTTCGGCTATACAGCAATTGTAACTGGCTAGAAATTGCATTGAATCTTTCTAACTGAAGGACGATGCTCTTTGCGTGATAAACTTGCAATGTCGCGCTTTCATGATTCCTCTATAGAAACTATCAATGTAGAAGTAGCTAGATCGCGCATCCATCACGCATGTTCAATACTTATTGTTGTGTCCGTGAGGACGAACGAAGAGGTGGGAATGTGGGGATACGGTAGAGGGGGTGATAGACAACAAGGATCCCGTATGGGATAGGTTGAGATGTGGAGAGGACGGGAGGACAAACCACTCAGGGTTTATTCAAGACAAGGAATGAAGACAGGAGAGAGGGCGAAGGACGAATCGGGATAATTAGACCATACAATATGCATGACAGGGAGAGTCGGTGAAGTGCGTATGTTAAATAGGTTAATTGTATTACTATACACAACACTTATATGTCATGCTATTATTGACGAAAAACTTCCGTCTGCACATGCATGCCTACGTCGTCTGAGCTATCTTCATACCGTTCGGCTCTCTCGTCGGAGGTAGGAATGAGGGCAGCTGACGGACCATACTTTCGTTAACCATTGGCCCGGCTTGACCATGTGGAGACTGGTCAGTAAAATGATAATATAGTGAAATAAACCGATCCGTCAGTTTCTTCCGTTCCAAAATGCTTCTAATTCTCTCGCTTTTGCACACTCTCTCGCCAGATATTCGGAATGATTTTACGACGGATCTTTTTAATCCACTATATTTCATGCATCATTCCTGACCGCGACGCGTCTCGTCACCGAAAGTAATGAAACGTATTAGCCAAAATGACCAGTATGCACATCCCTAGTGACCAACCCCTCCGGGGTTACAATCTGCGCTTGATCGGAAACACGTGTGCATGTACTTAGATTTGCATACGCTTGGCCATTGCAAGACTCCTATGAGGGTCTTCTCTCAGATGAATGCTTCGCATTGACTGCCATACGAAATGCCCGATATTACAAGTTCCACTAAAGTTGACAAAAAGTACGCAAACGATTGCGAACTGTCTATGCAAATACACGCGCTGATCTCCTTTTCAGGCTCCAAATTTCTTGCAATTCTATAAACTTCTGCCATAGGTAGTAACAGGTCAGGGGAGCCAATTGGACTGCGTAATCAGCGGGAATAGTTTGTTAGTTATTTCAATCAAAACGTATTAAATCGTTCCGTTTTTGCGGACAACTCCCGTGGAACCTGTAATACATGGATCAACGGCATTTCCTCGGCTATCACGGGGCCCGGCGCGTAGAGATGCAAACAGATGCCCGTGGACTGGATGTGACCGGAGAACAGAGGGGAGGGGAGAGTCAGATAGCGAGAGAAGAGGCAGATAACGAGACAGAGAGAGATAGATAAGCAAGCAGTACAGAACCTGGTGCTTGACAAGAACAAGAGCGAGAGAGTCCGGGTGGGAGTTCCACGTGATGAGAGGAGAAAACATGCCGTGAACATGCAGGAAATTTAGAACTTCTCCAAAATAATTAATGATTTTTCCTTATCTCAACTTTAAATACAGTAATTTGCACTCATGTAGCATTCGCCGTTTACTGTAATTTGCTCTAGTTGCTGCTCAAAGACGGCCAGGCTGAGAAATCTCACAGCGGGAATAACGTTGTGCGGCTGGCCAAACATCGACCGTGGAACGACTCTTTTTCCGATTGTCTGATTTTGCAGTTCTGGCCTAGCGCCAAACGTTGCTTACGCTACGCTTCTGGCTTTGAATATAGGTTGTCTTTGACCCATATTTTGCTATGTTTAGAAGCTTTTTTGGGTAATGTTGCCGCGAATATGAGTGATAGGTGATTATGAATGAAGTTTGCTTTCAACTGGACAAATATTTACGTGTTTTCTCCATTGCAAAGATCGGCGGTTTCCAAAGCCAGACATTAGCATATTCATCAAATGTCAACACGTATGATGCGGGTGCGCTTCGCACAACAGTGTCGAAGCAAAAGGTTAGTATTTGAATCTGACACTTTTGCAGTGTTTTATTTCACTCAGTTCGATGCTCCACAGACTTATCTTGTTAGCTATGAATTTAGCCAATAATACAAATATTTTAGGATTTTCCAATTTCAAGTCTTGCTTTACTTACTAATATTGATGTCGTTGGTACTTCTCTACCTCAGCTTGGACAACTCTGCCAAGAGGTTTGCAATGTGTTTTCTCAATGTTTTGTTGTTGTACGGTGCGCTCTAATATCGTTGATTAAACTAATTACTTTTTTCAAGTATGTCAGTTGACTAATAGTACGCAGTCTGGAATAGATCCTAAAACGCATTGTAAGACTGTCTAAAGCGTGCATAAGAAGGTTTCACTTTCCCCGGTTCAGGAGCTCTCCCGCAAACGTCGATCCGGCTCCGTACCTCAGGCAAGACGAGCGCCACTTTGCACAGGTCGGCATGGTCGAGGACAATATTATGACGCGCCGTCTTGTGAGAGGGTCGAGGTTAATGGGTATTAGCGAAAAAAAATATTTTTAAATCTTCTGAAAATTAACTCGGGATAACATCCTTGACAATGCATATTTTTCAAAACGGTTTTCACCATCATTCGATAGAGAACCAGACGCTTTTTCGAATACTTATTAGAAACCGGAAAAATATTGATTGAGTAAAAAGTTATGTCATTTTGAAAAATTGCTAAATGTCGATTTTCTTACAAAATCGAGCGGGCCACAACTTTAAAGTATCGGGCCAGTGAATTCTATTGCATATTTGGGATCTACAGAAAATTCTGCATTATATATGTGTAAACGGAGAAAATCGAAAGTATAGTAGAGAAAAGCGGAACGTATAATTCGAAAATACGGTCTGGTAAAAGTTACTGGCCTTAGCGAGAAGTGGAATTTATGCGTCATCTTCGGAACGATTTATTTTCGATTTTACTGCTATCGATTTATTCTGTAAGTTTGGGTGCTGCGTGCGTTCTTACAGCTTCTTTTATGTTTTCTTTTTCAGTTCTTGCTCATTATTCAGTTTATGATCTTGCATCTGAAAACCGAGCCGTGATCAGACAAAATAATGCATCAAATGTGGTCTATTTCGTTCATGAGTGTGATATTATGAAGAAATACTCAAATTGAAAAAAATAAAACAATAAATGACACGAAATTACAACAAGAGACCACTATAACCGCTTCAACAGTTTCGCGAAATTCCCGGGAAGGATAAATCGTTCCGCGCATAAACACTTCCGCTTTTTATCTAGAGGGCCTGGCATCGGGGGGTCCTTGGACCGATTATATCTTCGTTTTTTCTCTACTATATCCAAAGTCTTCATCTAGGCGCTGGAACACGAGGTAGGGAGAATGAAAAGTCCTGCAAAATGATATAAATAATGTTTACCATATTTAGAAAGTCACCAAAACCACATTTTGGATGCTCACTGCAATAGCGATTTCGTTGAAACATAGCACAGCTGTGCTGCGCTGACCTGCTCTATTCCACTATTTCACTCGTTTTTTTAACTAATAAAAAAAGCTGTTTTTAATAATAAAAAGAAAATGATGCGTGGAATTCAACTCACTTTATAGTATTGAAAGATCCAATGGACTGACACCAAAACAACTGCGGTCGCGTTATGAGAGAACCAGCGAAAGCACTAATCTTTCACTTACATTTCTTCTATTTCCGTCTTCAAAGGAGCTGGATCACGATTTTCTAGCAATAATCGCTCTTCACGTCATTTATCACCATTCCGTCTGCATGTCCCTATTTGAAAATGAAAGATACGCCAACACTTTTTTTTGCTGTTAGAATCTCTCCAGATTTGACTGAAATGAACATGATGTTTTGGCCAAAGATCAAATCCGTTTTCAGTCAAGCTAATTCTTGATATTAGTCTCACTGGTCGCTCTTTGCGCGGCAGTTGTATAGCAGAACAAAGTCTCTCGCTTCGTCTAGTGATTTTTCAGGGTTCAGAGGTGATCGTAATAAAACAGGCAAGGCGAAGCTTCGCCGATCGCGATAGCTGCTCTAAGCAAAAAAGAGATGTGAAGAAAAAGAGATGTGAATATCAAACATTAGTGTAACCGAAAACGGATCTGATCAGTGAGTATCCAAAATGAGGTTTTGGTGACTTTATAAATATGGTAAACATTATTTATATCATTTTGTAGGTCTTTTCATTCTAAATTCATCTGTGAAATCCGTTTGGGAAAATCTTGCGAACGAAAAAAGTTATGGTTCGAAAACCAACTGTTCGCGCCCTCCCTACCTCTTGTTCCAGCGCCTAGATGAAGACTTTCGATGCTTTCGATTTTCTCAGTTTACACATATATGGTTGAGGCAAATATTCCGTCCGTCGTCTCATTCCTACTTCCGACGAGATAGCGAAGCGGTATGAAGAGAGTGCAGACGAAGTAGGAATGAGGCTACTAACGGAACATTTTCCTCAATAATATTATGCAGAATTTTCTGTAGATTCCAAATATGCAATAAAATTAACTTTCCCGATACTTTAAAGGGAGGAAGCAGCCTCTAACCAAAAGTTTTAAAATTCGATGAAAATTCTTCTAAGGTTTCAAAATGTGAGAAAAAACATAGTGACAATAAAAAATTGAAGAAAAAACTCGAAAATCGCATGTTTTATTTTTTCGTTCCGGGCTTCCGTCGTTAAGAGGAATGTCGCTTTTGGCTTAATTCCTTTCGCTAAACACAGTAACGTCGTCGTTGGAC
>LS939308.1:337480-366262 GCA_900490955.1 Micoletzkya japonica
GTGGTGTTTTGTACGAAAATCGACATTTAGTAATTTTTCAAATGACATAACTTTTTACTCAATCAATATTTTTCCGGTTTCTAATAAGTATTCGAAAGAGCGTCTGGTTCTCTATCGAATGATGGTGAAACGGTTTTGAAAAATATGCATTGTCAAGGAAGTTATCCCGGAAAACGTCAAAAAAGGTAATTTCATCATTATCTCAGTGGAGAATTTTTTTTCCAAAAACGGACTTTACCATTGAAATCAGCGTCAAAAACTGATCTAAGTAGGAGTTAATTTTCAGAAGATTTAAAAATACTTTTTTCGCTAATACCTATTGCCTCTAGACCTTGCTCGACTCTCTCAGACGGCGCGTCTTATTACCACAATCTCACCATACTCCTCTGGGCAGTGTATAGGCTATACAAAACGAGAAATGAGTGTTGCGATGGGTCAATGAACTCTTCTAATTATAAGTAGATAGAGAATGCGCCTGTGATGATTTTATCATTATTTCATCTACCCTTTGGACCACAGACCCACTATCGATTGATCCCAAAGCATGCCGAGCCGAACCTTCAACTGATAGACCTGCAAACGGGCCCGATCTCTGGACTACACCAATCTGACCTCTTACCTCTCAGCCCGACCCCTCGTCCGGTCCCGCTCGTCGGGAGTACCCCCCTCGACGGGACTTCTCCCCCTGTCCACCACTCTTCGGCCGCGTCGGCGTCTTCGTTGCGTACGTCAAGAGCTCGATGGAGACGTGAGTCATCCTTCATTGTTGACCTTTTCGCACCTAATTAGCTAATGATGCCGACTGATATAGTTTCTATAGCAATTTTGTCCTGATACTTTCCGCTTTCTTGTTGTGAAATTCGATATATAGCATGATATAAGAAGAGATGCTAACAGATTCCCTGCATAACTCGCTTGCAGTCACTACGCGGTGGCCCAGCGGTCGCTCGAGTGCTACCTCAAGTCGGGAGTCAACTACACGCTGTTCATGGTCGATCTGGAGAGGGACGACCGAGTGGGACGGGCCTGCGCGCAGTACCACAACGTGAGATGTGTTGTTTTTCCCCCTTTTTGCGTTTTTCCTTGTGATACTCGATTCCTTGCTAACCCCACGAAAATGCCTCATCCCGTATATATTTGAGTTTTCCTCGAGCAAGATGACGATTCCTTCATATCCCATAACATCCTGGGAAGCCTCAAATTGTTCTTCAGTGTAGAACTCTATCAATACAGATGAAACGGAAGTTCAGGGGTCATATAATGGGCAATATCAGGTCTTCTTCCGCAAGCACTGTGCCGCCTCGGTGTATCTCAAGGACGTCGACTGGCTCGTCGTTTTGGACGCGGACACGGCCGTCGTAAATCCGAACCATTGCATAGGTAAGAGCGATTCTTCTATGATCCTAGGTATAGTGGAATAAACGGCGATCCGTCAGTTTCTTTCGTTCCAAAATGAGTCTTATTCTCCCACCTTTGCACACTCTCTCTAGCCTTATATTCGGAATCATTTTCCGACGGAATCCAATATAGCCCAGGTAATGAATGTGCTGTGTGAGCCCTAACTGTTACCTGCACACTGAGCGAAATTACCCCAGCTTTACGCCTTATGGGGTAAATTTTACACCGACTGGCTGGGGTAAATTTGAAATTACACCAGCCATCTGGGGTAATTTCAAATTTACCCCAGCCAGTCGGTGTAAAATTTACCCCATAAGGCGTAAAGCTGAGGTAATTTCGCTCAGTGCACTGGACCAAACGGGACTTGTTGATTTAAACAGCGATTTGATTGCATGCAGTCCATATTTATGATCAAGCCGAGCCTCTCAGAAGAGTGGATCGACACGCGGGTCGATCTCATCTTCTACGAGCGCTACTTCAACTGGGAGGTTGCATCGGGAAACTATATCGTGAGTAGATCAATACTGCCTTCTGTTTATGCTATTGAGGTTAAAATATATATGTACGGACGATACCCTGACATCCGATAACCTACCGCATATCCTCAACAATTAAAGAACGATACCCCTGACATCGGTCATTCGTCTCAGGTCAGGAACACGGCGTACGCCAGTCGATTCCTGAAGAGGTGGGCCGACTGGGAGTTCATGCTCTATCCCAACTGGCACGGCGCTGACAACGGCGTGCTGCAGGCACTCTTTTTCTAGTAGCTCACACTCATTGCCAGTTTTCAAAATGAACTTGTCAGAATCATTTCAGATCCACCTCCTCCAGGCCGTCATCCCTTCAGCCGCACAGGAAATCCGCGTCTGCGATGAGTTCTGGCGGCGCGTGAGACGATCTTCCCAACATGCGTAGAATAATCAGATTCCGTTTTATAATCTTCTGGTTCATAATGTATTATTTGAGCCGTGCTTCACAGCCTATACCGCACTCTCTCCTTGTAGGCCTTCTCCTTCGACACGTACATGGCCTTCGTCGCGTGCTGCAAGGCGGCCTTCGGGGCGACGCGTCTGTGGCCGGGCAAAGTGCGCATCTACAGGAGAGCTCACGGATGGGTAGGGGATATGGGTTGGCTCGTTTTTCATGGTTATATTTCACGATAGAGTAGTTGCGCTATGCCTCTCATCCTTCAGCACTTGGTGAAACCTATTCCGGGATAGCGATCCGGTTTGCCGACCCTGGTACGCGGTGTCCGACGTGTCTATTTCGCTTTTAACGTGAACTGACGGATATGCCATGAAACTGCCTCTGTTTTCTTTTATTGTTTGGATGTTATTGGCTACTGTATCAGGAAAAGATAACCGTATCTTCCCAGTAGTCCCAATGATATAGTAATATAGTGGAATAAACCGATCCGTCAGTTTCTTCTGTTCCAAAAGGAGTCTAATTCTCTTACTTTTGCACACTCTTTCGCCTTATATTCGGAATGATTTTCCTACGGATCTTTTTTCCACTTTACATGAAGGTGCGGGATGGCACGCTGACGGCCGATGCGTGGTGCGAGGCGGACTTCATGTTCCACGGGTACAAGGCTCAGGCCGTCGGAGAGGACGGATGGCTCAGCCCATTTTCGGTAAGCACAGTTTGGTATATTGTTTGGCACAAGCTGCTGCTTCGGGATCCAAGTCAACTTCAACCATTCCCTGAAGCCGACTAATGGGTGATCATGTACTCATTGTAGCGTGCACCCGATCCAGCGCAGTGCGACGCGAGCAGGCGAGGATGGCCGTGGAGAAAGGAGAACGTGCTGAGCGTTGAGGTATCTGTGTAGCATGATCATACGCGGTTCTGTACCACTAGCTAAAATAGCATGTGAATTTATCAATCGGTCATTAGCTGGAAAATGTAAATGATGCGAGACAGCTGATTGTGAGGATAACGATCTTCAGGAAATAAAGTATCGATTGGCCATATACGAACAATACGCGGTTCAATACTTCCCCAAACAGGTTTATTTCTGAAGCTTATGATTTCTGATAATTTTCTAATAGGTTAGGTTTTCAATAGTTTTTTTGATTCTTCAGAATTAAGGCTCGTAGACTGCAATACTGTTTAGGCTCGAGTCATTCCGTATTTGGAGCAACCTGATGTTGCTCACTGTTATCCGCGCTGCGATGCCATGGTATAAGTCGTACGGAAAACCAGCATCATTTTATCAAGGTCTTGCTAGCAGGAAGTAGTTTTGTTATCTACTGATTTGATTGATCTCATTCATCGTACCATATACCTGTGATATAAAACAAAACGTCTTCGTGTCACTTGGAGATGAAACTTAATAAATTTTTATCTTTTATTATGAAGTATGACCTTGTGAACCGCTTCAACTTGGAAGCACTGATTCGAAAGATCTGAATGGACGACTGAATCAAGAGACTAGCAGTGATTGTTGTACATACGAATGGGGCGGAGCTAGTAGTGGAATGTAGCGGCTACATCGGACTACATCGTAAACGAAGAGACGTTACTAAGCTATTAAGTATTCATATCACCATGAAGAAGTTACTAGATATTGCGGTTGTCTACTCCACAATACAGTAGCTAGCCTACGTGGACCCGTTGTGCGGTAGTGCCACTTGCGTCTCTGGCATGCGCGTGAATACAACCGACAGACTAGAGCAGAAATCAGCCAAGCACTAGCAGCATCTGTGAGTTTCGTGGGAGGGGCCTTAGGAGCGGCGATCAATCGGTGTGGCAGCTAATATACAAATAACTATAGCCAAACTTTATCCACGCAGAGTGACAGAAAAAAGGGGAACGGAAATTGTTTGCGGAGTCATGGACAAAGTTTGAGGGGTGATATCGACGCTCACCGAGTGACTCCGCTTCTTCTTATAAATAGAAGAAATGAGGAGGAGGAGGGGGAAATGACAACTCTCAATGAAAGCAAGGGTGGGTGAGCGAACTCATAGATTGTGGTGCTGTGGTAACTGAGGAGGTGCGCATGGGTATGGTGCTCTAGAAGGAGACGATCCCGTCGGGAACGACGAGATTGAAGACGCTCAATACTGTATCGAGAGCGGATAGGTTCTGCAATGTGGAGTACGTGTCAAGTTTCAATTAGCCACACTTATGCTCATACCCGAACCTACAGTCTTGTGGATAATCACGTTTTCTCATTGACGATGTACTGGAGTGCGGTTTGGTGTAAAAGGTACAGGATGGTCTGGATTCCAAAAGAAGGCATCTATCCGGTAACCTACCGCATCCTCAACAAGCGAGGCGCCATGTCCCAACCACCGCTGCAGCGTGCTCGTAATGTAGACAACGTTCTGCAAGCATCGCCTTAGCTCGTTCTGCTATAGAGTTAAGAGGTTATCAGAGTAGTTGTCTTTGTCTAAGTTCTGGTCACCTTGAAATAGGCATGCTGCAGAGAGTGCATGTTGTGCACTGCATGACAGGATGCGTACACGTCGTTGACCTGTAAAATTCTCTTGATTGTGGTTTCTTAGCAAATCGTTTTGTGCAATGCTCATAATAGTAATATATTACCAGCGAGAAGAGTATTAGCATAAACGCGACGTTAGTATTTCAGCTCAGCTAAGAACTCACAACGATCTTTCCATTCTCCACCATTGGAGCGTAGTATCCCACTTCTCGGACGGTCGCAATGTTGGTCACTCGCACCTACAACAAAGTGAATACTTTGAGAAAAATTAGCAGAAAATTGTTGTTAGATAAAAGTATCCACTAAAAAAATTAGCATTAAATTGTTGTTAGATAAAAGTATCCACCCATACCTCAGAGATCTTCTGATCGTCGTTCAACGTATACAAGCAGTCTCCGACGGAAATCTCGGCCGCCACCACTGGCTCCTTAGTCGTGTTGCTCGGGTGCACGATGGAGCCTCTCGTCGCGCAATTTCCCTGAAACTCTTTATTGAACTCACCATTACTATCACTTATATTATCATTTGATTTTGTATTCTAATGGCGCATGATCGGACTTGGCAGTTCAAAGTCTTGCTCTCATTTGTAACAAATATGAATATAACACACAATATCAGCATACTGTTCCTAACCGATTGCTAACAAGATTTTTTGCTGATATGTTTAGCCAATGACGTGTGTTGCGTGTAGTTCGAATCGCACACGTTAGCTTTGAGAGAGTCCCATCTTTTCTCAATGCATGAACCGGTTGGCCGTATTTGTCGCCACGCAGGATATACATACAAGAAATTGAGTAGACCAATTTGAAAGGCACCGGAATCCGCGCTACACACGGAACGATTATATCTTCCCTTTTCTCTACTATAGCCTTGATGTGCGTAGGGAGGGGGTGGGGGTGGGGGGAAGATCGGAGTGATCTCAGTGTGCTCAATCTGCACGCTCACCTTGTAGATGAAGTGGACCGCCGTAATCTTTATCTTCTTGTTGTTCTCAAGCGTGATCTCAAGGAATTCCGCTTCCTGCAAGCACATGCTTCGTGTGTGGTTGTGCGGTCCGTTGTGCGGTCTCGGCATAGATACCGCTCGAGGGAGAACTCGATATGCCGATCCGCACTCACTACCTCTGGATCAAATGTTCAACGCATAGTGTCCACGCTATGCTGATAAATGCACCACCTATTGATTTTGATTCATTTCTACACCGCTAACCTTGTCTTCGACACGGTGCATCCAGTACTCAATCGGCAGGTAGGAGACCTTGTCGTTCTCGACCGAGAGAACGAGATCCTGAGCGAAGGGAATTGGTCGGGTCTATGTCGCAGTCAACAAGATCCGCGCCATTCGTCTTTATTTCTCATTGTCAGATTGTCACGCAAAGAGAATGCAATAATTATAAAGGAGCTTGTTCTCATCTGCGTTGAAGCATTTAAGCACGATTCCACGACATGGAACACTAATTCTCAGAGCTGGAGGACTAATGAACACGCAAAGAGAATGGAAGCACACAATTCTTGGTCATTGTGGCCAATACTACTTTTGGCGACGAAAGATCGTTTTGTACTTACCAGTCTGCACATCTCTACTGAACTCACCGTCTTCTTGAGCTCGTCCATCCTCTTCGTCGTTCCGTCGATCACGCGCACCTCCATGTCGCCGGTGAAGCAGTAGTACAGCCCTCCTCCACCCCCCGCACCGTACCCCGCTCCGCCATAGCCGCCGCCGTAGTAACCCTGATTGATAGCTTTCAATAAACTCATTCCTGCAATAATAATTCGACTATTATCATCATTTTCTGTACTGTTCCACCTTTGCTTGTTCTGTAAACGAGTCTTTAATGTAAACCGCATGCACTATGAAGTGTGATACTCATCACCCCTGAAGAATACAGTACTAAAGGCATATGAAGCTAGAGGTTCTTACGGTAGCCGGAGCGTAGGGTGGTGGCTGCACGAATTGCGGAGCTGCGGGAACCTGAACACAAGGGCCGTGGAACCTTTGGGGCTGGTTGTTCTAAGTATAGCACGTCTGACTCACTTTATGACTCAGCAATTAGGTGGGGAAGGCGCTAACCTGTTCAAACTGAGTTCCGGGCGGTAATTGTAGGGCTTCTTCTTGGACCAGCTCCTCGAGGACTTGGGTTCCCTCTTGGAGGCCGTTGGGGCCGTGATTCGCAGCATCGTTGGCGATGGTGTCTGGATTGATCACCACTCTATCCACTCTCAGAGTGTCATAGTTGTCTTTCATATACATATGATGCTTTCAGAAACTCTACGTTCTTGAATTGGTTTTCCTTTCAACAATCTTGTCCTGCCTGCGTGAAGTCCAGAAAGTTCACTCTCGCGTATCCCAAGTGTGCTCTCTCTCTCTCCCAGCCTCATCTCCCCGCAACGTACAACTCTCCATTCCTGTTCTCACTTTCCGTACGTTCTTCCATCTTTTTCTCTCCCTCTTACTCATTCCCTTTCGCTGGCCCTTTCACCCCCTCTCAAAGAGAGCGAAAAAGCGGAGAGAACGATGCGGAAGTGTGTCGACGCTTCGCCCTGGCCCGGTCCTGACGCCCCCGCATAGATAGCTGGCCGGCTGGGAGGGCCTTGGCAGCGGGTTGGCGCGAATGTGCGCGGCTACTTTTTGCCGCCTTCACACTAGAGCTAAGCCAAATGATCTTCGTCCTGGACGCCTTGTAAAGTTCGATGATGACGCAGCAATCATTAATGTCACTCCTCTGTCTACATATTTCGTTTCATGCCTGGGCATGTAGATAAAATATAAATATATGGCTACAGTACTATTGCACAGTATGAGTAAGCAATGCGAGTGACAGTTTCAACATCTTCTACACCCGTTTTCCAGCGGCATATCTTCAGCCAATTAAGCCCCTAAAGGAGGTTCTTACCGGCGGCAGCATCAGCGAAGTCGGGACACGCGAATCGTCGGACGGTAACGGCGTATTGAACACTGTAAGGCGCGTCAAGGTCATTTTAACGGCAACAGCCCCCCTACCCCCCCCCCCGCTTGATGAGGCTATACAAATACTAGAGAAATTAAAAATCAACAGTTTTCCTATCACAAACTGTCTCTTAATGAGTCTGTGAAGATAAGTACAAAAGACAAGATATGATGTGGTACAATGCACATAGAGTATGATTGCATTGACAAAGTGGCCCACTTTCCGTTCATGTCAATCTGCTTGACGATGTCGGAGATGTAGTCGAAGGCGATCTGGTGGCCGTCCATCATGACCTGCAAACGGTAAAAAGGTCCGGTTCAGCATGAGACACATGCGAGTGCGTTTCGACTACATGTTTCATTGCTCTATTGATGACGAGCATGCACTATGAGAGGACAACTGCATGAACGTCTTGGGTCACACGGGTCACTGCAGCGTCAACTATACTTGGTTTCCTGTTTTCCGCCTTCAAAGGCGTTCCGTCCATTGCGCTCAGTGAACCCTCTGTTGTTCATAAAAGACCGCGGTCCGGGCCGCTTTGTCCACGTATGAACGCGCTGCTCGCAGAGCGTCGTCGTGGATTGGGGGGCAAACCCGCTCAGCAAAGGACAACTTTCCAGTTCGCAGTGGTGCTATCCCCCACCGAACACACACGCCGATCTTTGCCGTTGCGCGCTCGCCACCTCGTCACTCGTTCTCTCTCTCTCGACCATCTCTAACGCAGAAAACTAACCGTATCCAGCAACCTTCATCGAACCATAAAGCGCCTATGTAGGCACACAAAGCGAGCGCCCTTTTTACGCGGCGGCCAATCATTCCGGAAGATTGCGCAGACCAATTAGGCGGGGGTCTACGGGGCCAACGAGCAGCCGAACGGGCACGGGATAGAAAAAAGTATGAAAGGGTTTCCGACCAGTAGCGGCAGTGTGCCACCCCTCTTCTTCTCGGCAAGCTTAACTGCAAGTGATCCTCGACTACAGCTAAGGCAAGGTTGCGAGATATCATTGTATCAGCAGCGCATATTGTTCTTTTCACCTTTATGCTGCACTGTGAAGTTGCATAAATCTATCCATCTAGTCCTAGCACAGTTTCGTCTAATGTAAGCCACTGTAGATATGCATTGGCACATAGATCTGTCCCAAGTAACGATGGCCTACCTCGCCGCCGACGGTGACCTGCCCGGGGCTGAGGTTGGCCACTCCGCGGTTCTCCGACGCCGCCAGCTTCGCGTACGAGCAGCACTGGACCGTCATTCTGAAGCGGACGAACAAGTTTCGTCATCGTATCCTTCTCCTCCCGCATAAGTAAGAGTTGGGGGGCAAGGCGAGGCAGCAGCATGACCACAGAGGCCTCAAGCTATCGAGACGGCGGCTTGATCGTCGTAATGGAAGCTCAAAAAGTGTTGTGTGCTTACGGGTACATGGAGACGTTGAGGATGGGCGCGATGCCGGCCAGCCACTGGTCCGCCGTCGGGCAGCCCGCCGCGCCGAAGGCCGGCTGACACGTCTGCAACGGACGTGTCAGACTGGAGGTGGTACACGGATGCGGACATTGGCGCACAAATGCATTATTCGTGATTGAGACATTCGGTAGCGCGCTCTGATAGCTGTGTCTTGGCGCGGAAATGTCCGCATTCCGAAGGCATATACCGGCGCGGTTATATGCCTCCGGACGGCGAACTTATAGATAGTTGGCATCGAGTGATCGTGCTTTGATGGCTTAAATAGGGTTCTCTCCCGATGACCGATGACCTCGTCAGAAAAGTGCAAGAATGAAGCGAGATAAGGAGGCGAAGAATGAAGAGACCGCAGACAGAAATGCGCTTTGGATGACTTGGCCGTCTGTCATCGGACCAACTCAAAGTTTAGACAGGAATCTTGTCAAGGACTTTATCAATTCTCCGCCTACCGCAAACTGCGGCTGGAAGGTCTCCGGATTCTGCGGAGGAATGGAGCCGCGGTCGCGTCGGAAGAACCCATCGGGCACCCTGAACATTACATCATACCATATGTCATAATAATCATAATAATAATATAATAATAATAATAATAATAATCATCATCATCATCATCATAATCATAATCATAATAATAATATCATTCATCCGTGTTGATAGGGCACGGGGGTATGGGGACATTGATTTGGTTCGGCACTCAGTCCAATGAGAGCTCCGCTATAGCGTGTCAACTGTGCATCGGTCCCTGGCTTGGCCACGGCTCTCTTAACGTGTGTCCGACTTTACGGTTAATTGCTCAACGTTCATGGGGAACACTCTCAAGCAGGAAGTACCTCGCTCGCAGTAGTTCTTTGTTCAATCCAAGGTGGTGAAAGGCGACCAGTTCTCAACGCCTCCGAAAATGACGCCTATCAGCGCACACACAATCACTTCACCAAAGCACACATCTCGAAACAGGCTCGGAAGAAGGACGTGTTGAAATTCTCCAGGCAACTCAGTATTTAACATACCCCGAGCAAAACATTGTCACCCGCGGACCTCTTTCGTGAGCCAGTTTGTGAGGTGGTGAAAAGGACGACTGTGGGACGGCGAATGCTAAGCGCAGATCAGGATATGATAATAGTGTCCGTAATATCAAGCTCTGCCGCTCGTCACCCGCACACAGCCCGCATTCCTCACTCGGAAGGAGAAGCGGCTAGTTGCCCCGGCGCAGCAACAGCTCCGATTGTCCCGTTGATTTATGATGGTGGCATCACGCGGAGAGCGCAAAGGTGTGAAAGTGTGTGTGAAAGGTGCGCGAATTTCCATCCATCGCCGCTGGCTTATACGCATATCTATCCTACGCGTTTGGATCAAGAGATCGATCAGTGGGGCACCCGTTCACGATCCTTGGTAAAGTGTGTGCTATCACATCTGCACTGCTGGGCCTATCGGCCGGCAACCAAGCAGAATAGAAACCGACGAAACAGCGCCTTGCGGCACCGGCACCGGCACCGTGTCCAGTGCACCACATGACAGGCGCGGATAGCGCTCACTGACAAGTTAGTCTCACCAGGAAGTGCGCTACGATCGAACACTCGAACAAGCTACGCGATAACATGTTCTACGCAACTGTTTTAGGTTCTTCTCTGCTGTTGGCTAGATCTACAGGACGTCGCTGCAGTAAAACGCACACTATAAGCGTCACAGCATTCCAAGCGTCATAACAGCGAATGGCGGTTTTCGCGCATAGGATCCGATCCTGTAGGCGAACCAGTAATCAAATATGTATGAATTTAAAACCTTAAGTTCATCTTTATGAAGTAAACAAGTTCCCAAAATTTGATGTAAATCGGTTCATTCATTCTTGAGAAAATGCATAAACAGGGGTCAATTCGCTATTAGACACATTCTTCACCGGGCGGAAATGTTGTGGCGTATTCGACAAAGGAGTAAATTTGTAAAGCAGCGAAGTATCTCGACGAGCTGACCCGTTGATGCGGTAGAACTCGCCGGAGCTGCTGTGGGGCTGGCCGTCGGCGTTCCAGCCGAAGCACGTGGGCCGCGCACATCCGAGCACCGGCTGGCCGTCGGGCAGGATCTGCAAGTGGATTTTGTGCACGAACTGCCGCCTGCCCCTTGCCTCTTTCCCAATTATTAGGGTTTGAAAACCAAGCCTTCTAAACCGACCGAGAGAGAGAGAGTGAGAGAGTGATGAGAAAGAAGCGTGACAGAATGAAGAGAGTCAGACGATAAATACGCTAATCGCGCTTCGTTTTCAAACCCTACTAATTATAGTGGAGGGCGATCCGTCCGTTGCTCCTGATTCCAAAATGCGTCTAATAATTCTCACTTTTGCACACCATCTCACTTGATATTCGTGGCTTGTTGACGTATCATTTTGTTCCACTATAGAGGATAGGAATCGGGCACTCTTGATGGTTGTGCTTCGCCCATGCGAAGGAGATAAGACAGAAGTTCACTATGAATTGATCGTGAAACATAACCGTCAAAAGTACCCAATTCGTATTCTCTATTCCTAATACGAGTGTCTGAAGCAGCGTGAAAAGAGCGCGCACGAAGAAGGAATGAGCTTACTGACGGCACATTTCCGTCGATAATATAGTGGATTAAAAAGATCCGTCGTAAAATCATTCCGAATATCTGGCGAGAGAGTGTGCGAAAGTGAGAGAATTTAGATTCATTTTGGAACGGAAGAAACGGGCAGATCGGTTTCTTCCACTATATGTAGCATATCTCTATGTTGAATCTAAACTGATGACAAACATGAGCGGCATATTGGAATGTGAACAATTCGTTTTCCGGTCCTCGATCACTTAGGCATATACAGAACCGCTCCAAACTACAGGTCATAGAGGATGTCTCAATCGTTGAACTGTTACTGGATCTCATTAGCTCCTCGCCGTATCCTCCTCCCCCCCCCCCCCCCTTTCTTTTCGTTCTAATCGCAAGGGGTGCGGGTTGATCGCATTAGCCATTCGCTGTGGTTTCTCCCTGTGAGCTGGCGCATTCTCTCTTCCCGAACCACTGAGCCATGAGGAAACGGGCAACCATACGCTTTTTTCTACATCCCGCCTGTACCCTCAGAGGCACGCCCAACGAAGGCCAAAATCCAATAAGAAGATCAGAAATCGCCTAGCTTAAGCTCCAATAAGAAAGTAGGAAGTCCTAAGCTTAAGCTCCAATGAAAAAAACCTATAAATCTCTTAGCCAACGCTCAAATAAAAAGTTAAAAATCGTTCAGCTCAAGATCCGGCCGTGGCCGTGATCAAATCAAGGGTACTACAGCGCCCGTAATGTCAACGTCCTACGCGCCGCCCTTGAGCAAGCTTTTGGCCATGGAAAGATCTAGGAACACGCGCAAAGAATAACGTACGAGCTGCAGAAGTTCGGTAGCGAGTATTACGATCAGAGAGAGTTGTAGCGTGATACAAATCTAAGCGGTTTGCGTTCATGGCCCAGGACTAATGCGAAGTGAAATGTCCCGTAGACTCGCTGTCAACGTGGTTCGCGTTCGCATGGATCGATTGGCGAGTGCTAGAACTCATGAGATATCAAATCGATTTAGAAACTTTTAATAGCTCTGAAACGCACCTAGCCCGGCATCTAGCGCTAGAGACGTCGAATCAGGTCGTTTTCATGGTTATCTTTCTCCTGCTTCAGTATAATCAAGATATTGCTGGCTTTATGTAATGCATGAAACACAGCCGCGAAAGAGACTCGATTCGGCTGCTCTGCATCTTGCCCGAGGCAATTTTCGCTTGCACTGCGATGCAGATTAAAAGATCACTCTTCCAAGCTTCTGTACCGCAAGCGTTCTTGTTCTCACAGCATTACGACCTCGCAGCGAAGGCCATGCGAAAATGCAAGATCAACAACAGGAGGAGGAGGAGGAGGATGAGCAAGCGGAGGGAAAGAGAAGGGAGAGGAAGAGGAAGAGACGGAGAAAGGAGACACAAACGAGCACACGGGCGGTGTGAGGAATAACTGACCACGTCCCAGAAAGTAACACGAGTTCAGATGCAACCTATCAATTCGTAATTAGAGCACACGTAATTATTCGTAATTAGAGTAATTAGAGCGTTGTCGAAGTGATCACGTTTCAGGCTGTACATAAAATGGCCTGCCCATCGCTTATATAGATTTGCGTGAAACTTATTCATCAAAAAGGCGCAAATCGCATGCTCAATTTGTAATACGCATGTTGCAAGCCACCTATCTCATGCTGAAGGTATCTAAACTATAGACCGCGCGCACTATCCACTCTCACTTTCGAAGAGCCAGGAATTTCGGCTTTCGACAACTCGATCCGGAAAGGCAGATATCGCATAGACATGATTGCTTACGGTGCTGAGGCGCAGTACTCTCAAACGGAGCGCAGACACATTCTCTCTCATGTGGTATCATGGATGACCGATTTGCTCATTTCGTATAAATCCAAACGCTCTGTTTACTGGCTATCACTAGCATTTCGCAACGTAGCCAGCATTATCAGACAAGACAGCGAGGCGGCAGTGCGGATCAAGTAATAATAATAATAATAATAATAATAATAATAATAATAATAATAATAATAATAATAATAATAATAATAATAATAATAATAATAATAATAATAATAATATTTATCACCGCAAGGGTGAAGGGACGTTTACTGTAGAGTTGCGCAGACTGGTCATTCATTTTAGGAATGAGACATGAGCCATCATCATTGCACTGACTATAGTCTGTACATGTCTAGTTTACTGACGGAGCGTGTTCGTCGACCGTACCTCCAGAGAGTAGGGAATGGCCGACTCGCCGCAGAAGGAGGCGTCGGCCGTCGAGGCGAGCACGGCCAGGAGAGCTGCTGCTGCTAGCCGCTTCATCGACGATGACCGGGTCCTGCTCATTTCACGGCTTTGAGAGAAATAAAAGAGGATAACAAGGGCTGAACCCTGGATGAAACACTAAGACGTCCGGTAGTATCACGGCTTTTGGGAAACGTAAAAGAGGCTAGCAAGGACAAAACTCTTGGTAAACACGGGCACCAAATACGAAGGCTATAACGAGGGCTGAACCCAAAGCTACGGATGGATTCTTGATGGAAGGCTTAGTTGAATGGTTGTGGGTATGCGAAAGCAAGATCGCTATGCCAGACGATAGTCGTGAGGAGGCCATGGCGAAATGAGGAAAGTGAGAACATGACGTGAGATGACCGCCGGTTACGGAGTATGTAATGGGGGGGGGGGGTAAGGGAAATTGAGCTGTGAGAGGGAGAGGAGGGGAGTAGAGCCAAAGGGCAGAGGGTGGCTGGAGACAGTGACCGAGGGTGATATCGCTTGTCCAGAGAAGCGGGGATGTCTTCCCTAGCCTCCCTCTTCTTTTCTTAGCTCTTTCCCCTCTCCTATCCCTTCCCCCCTCACCTCTCCTACTCCTCTGCTCTCTCTTCCTGTGTTGAACTGGCTAACGGCAGGGGCTATCATGCTTTATGCTGAGACAGTGACTTAGGAGGGTGGGGGAAGAGGGGGGACATGGGGGAGATGAGGGTGATGAGGATGGGAATGCCATGAACGGTGAGGCCAAGGATGGAATGCTAGCGAGACAGTGATCACGAATAGATAGCGAAGAGACGGGACAGGCGGCGCCGAATTCGACCAGGATTGCAGCAGGGTTGTGACTGCAGCAGCTTCTGCCCCAGACAAGGGTCATATAGGGGTGGAGTCGTAGTGATATTGTATAGCACTTACACAGATCACTAAATTCACTCACGTGAAGAACTGACAATGAGACACGGCAATACAAACGGATTATACATCAGCCTTTACAAGCAACAAGACTTTGCCGTGCAACTTGATCAGAGAGCAACGATCTAGGTGGCCTAAACGATATGGTTCATATCTTTTCAAGAACCCTCATCAGTACGCGGTCTGTGCAAAGCCTTGCAAAGCACGAACTCAAAGGAAGAACTGCTGCTAGCGGAGCCCCGTTGGCTGATGGCATATCGCCCTTTCTTCAAAGAGCCTACCCTCATATCCTTTGTTGTTGTGATCAGGCGAATTCAGCGTTGATCACGCACAATGTTCTAAATGTTACGCGAACGAGCCAAAATAGTTGGGCCAAAAATTTTCCGTGCAAGAGTTCCTACCGAAGCCGGGGTTATCTTTCCAACATCTCGTTAACTTACCATTTGCACTGTTGTCAGAACATTGTGCACGCTTGGCCATCCGTCCGCGTGTCCTTTGCTAAAGTTACGGGGCGATTATGCGAGGAGACGAAAGAAGCCGGAGCCGGAGCCGGAGCCGGCTAATAGGCCCATTTGAACAGCGGCTTCGAACCATCACTCTTCGCCCCACACCGCTCAGAGAGAAGATCACGAAGAGAGTAAATATGAGGATCTCGGGGAACTTCTTCCATTCGCCTGCACGTAATGCCTGACGAACTGCAGAAAAATGATGCAGAACTGCAGAAACGGGAGTCTTACAGCCTATGTTGCTATCTATGTGTAGAGTTCTGTTTGAGAAAACTGTGTAACAGATAAACATCTCCTGTTTGTAAACCTTTGCTTTGTACAGCACTATGATCAACTACCGTCAACTTAGTTCATACCGGTACAAATTCGGTATATTCGGTATATTAAAAATAAGGCCGTAACTCGATTAGAAATGGTCCTAGAAAGTTCTGGTTGGAATTTTTGGAATCCTTAGGCTCCTGTCTACCCGCATGCCAAATTTGAATACGATTGAGCAACTTCTAACACCTGAAAACAGCTCATTTGCCTTGCAGTCCAAATAGACCCCTACCCAATACGATTTTCATGTTTTCCGTCATAACTATTTTGTGCGTGGACCAATTGAGCTCAAACTTAGAACACAGGTAGATCTTGATGAGATGAATCGAATGAACCCAACCAGAAGTTTCTAGACCCTTTTTGAACGGAGTTCTGGCCTCGTATAAGATATACCGAATCTGTCCCGATACACTAAGTTGACGGTATCTATGAATCAAGCTGGTCTCTCATAAACCAATCATTGACTCAACAACTGAGCCCAGCGATGCCCGACCGTTCACTACAGATTAGTAAAATTCGTTCTTCTGTCTTTTTGTTTTACCGATAAAAAGGAGGAGGATCGGTGGCGGATAGAGGAGGAGCCGTGCATCCACTAGCCAGTTCACCAACACACATATAGTCTTTTGGTGTCCTTAACGAGATGGACTGGAAAGAACCTTGAACTATACCATCTTCCGAACTTTTGGGCATAAATGCATTTCACCAAAGACGCTAAACACTGTGAATCACTGTGAAAATATTCAAGGCCACATTGTCTACCTCAAACTCTAAAGAGACACCACAAGCTCTGATATCAACTATAGACAATTATAGATGTTTCACTCACACGGTCTGGACCACAGCAGTGCTTCGCATATGGTAGGATCATGCAATCCGCATTCTGCCCAACCACGTGAATGTATCAAGTCGAGGTAGTTGGGACGCTCTCCACGAAACAAAGGGGGAAGATTTACTGATGGGGAGACCAAGAACACGTTCTAGTCCGGCCAGCAGGCTCACGGTAATACGATCTGCGATCGTGGTGAGTGAACTCTTGATCCAACTGCGGTGTTTGTATTTTAGCTCTAATTAACTATGTGTGAAACCTAAAAATAAGCAGAAGAACTTTATTCACCTAACTCACAACACATAAGAAGTAATGGTTTATTGACTGCAAGCAGTATGGAAAGATTTCTTCACGAGTAGATAGATAGATAATAGCACCGACGGGTATTTGGCTACTATGTAGTGGCTCATCGGCGAGCAAAACCGTATTGATTCTCACTAAGCATTCGGAACACATTCAGATTATTGTTTGGATTCCAGGCTATCCTTGGACATGGATGAGGAGGGTGCAGTGGATGCTGAACCGGAGGAGGATTCAGATTGCGACGAGGACGAGGAATTCGTTGAGGAAGAGGTCGACGTTGAGGAGGAGGCTGACGTCGAACGGGAGACTACCCGTTGCTGTCGAAGAAGAGGGCGGTCGGCGGCCGCTGGAGCCGCGGTCTTGGACGACACCCGAGAGAGCGAGACCGACCTGGACAATTAGGAAATATACTGGTATCAACGGCGAGCCGTCAGTTTGCCCCGTTCCAAAATGAGTGTCTAATTCTCTCACTTTTGCACACTCTCTTGCCTTATATTCGGAATAATCTTCCGACAGATCTTTTTACTCCACTATACTAGTGGCGATTGATGGTTTTTTCCATTCGTGAGTTAGCGTTGTCTTTTTATCAACATTCTAGGTTTATTATTTCATGTAACGAGTTCGGTGAAAGGGCAGTTCTTGCATTACGCTGCACGTCTACTCTTCAGGAAATAAAGCGGAAATTAGGCGCCACACGTGGGCGAGATCGGGAACATTCCGAAGGGCAATGCACAAAAACAAGATCTGCTCTCGTCAATGCGCACAGAACAAGTGTCGTCTAGAAACTGTGTTCTGCGCCATTCGCTCTCTTTTGCGTCCAATAACGTCAGTGCTGTTGACCGCGCCATGAGCGTAGATACAAGATGCCTTTTTATGCTCTTTTCTCTTTGTTCTCGCATTTCTTTGTGAAATCGCATAAATATTATATCGGGAGAAAGAGAGGCAGTTAAAGGGACACGGAAGTGATTTTCAAGTGAAGCTTATATGAAAGATTTTGTCGTAATTAGTACAAAACCAAAAGGAAAAATTATAAAAATTAATAGTATTCGAGAAATGATTTTTGAAATTTCATCCAACGACGACGTTACTGTGTTTAGCGAAAGGAATTAAGCCAAAAGCGACATTCCTGTTAACGACGGAAGCCCGGAACGAAAAAATAAAACATGCGATTTTCGAGTTTTTTCTTCGATTTTTTTATTGTCACCATGTTTTTTCTCACATTTTGAAACCTTAGAAGAAATTTCATCAAATTTCAAAACTTTTGGTTAGAGGCTGCTTCCTCCCTTTAAGTATTGCGCACTTTGATTCCGCGATTCAGTCACGCCGCTCTTCTTGGTGTATGGTTGCAAGGGGAGGAGATTACCTCGTCACCGACGAGACTCCAGACCGCACCGAGGACGACGACCGCGACGGAGTCGACCTCCGGGTGGGCGTGGTCGGGTGTTCGGTGGGTCGGGCCTCGATCAGGGTCAGCCGCTTCAGCAGACGGCTGTTCTCCGCGGCCACCGACCGGGCACGCTCCCGCTGCAAGAGGGAATACGCACAGTGTTCCAAATGTTAAGCGACTGAGCCAATATGCTTCGGATACGGTGTGTTTTCCGTGCGATAGTTCCTACCGAAATCAGGGTCATTTTTCGGCATCTCGTTCGCTTAACATTTTCACTGTTGTCAGAGCACTGTGTACGATGAGATGGCCGGGAGAGAAATGATAGTGAAAGTGGGCAAACGAGGCTCAGGTATCTACTCATCTTCTTATGCTCTGTCGAATGGTGGTGGTCTCCTCATATCTGGATCTGATGAAACTATTTGCCCATCCCTTGTAAGAATGATAACATGAGATTATCGACAGTGCGATGACTGTGAAAGTGCGGGAATAAAGCCTGAATGGCTATTACGGTGAATCACATTCTTTCATATATGTAAAAGGTGCTAATTATAAGTTCTTTAATATTTATTTATTTATTTATTTATTTATCGTTTACGGAGTATCCGTGCGGTCGGGCGAATTACAAGGAAATATGACGGCGAAGAGAGAGAATAGAGGAGAACGCAGTGAAATTAAATAGTTACCCGAACGTTTGCTTGATAAGGCGACAAAATTCAGAGTACTTGGTGAAGATCCCTTTCTTGTACCTTCCTACCTAATATACCTTCCTTCCATAAGTAATGCACGTTAATTATTACGTACTTTATTGTAAGGGCCGTTTTCATACTTGGGTTACCCGTGGAGAATATTTGATCTTACGATCTCTTCGAGATTCTTTCTTCTCTCACGATGCGCAGCACAGCATTCCAAGCGTCATAATAGCGAATGGCAGTTTTCGCGCATAGGATCCGATCCTGCAGGCGAACCAGTAAGCGTATGTCTATGAATTTAGAAACTTAAGTTCACCTCTATGAACTCAACAAGCTCCCAAAATTTGGTGTAAATCGGTTCATTCACTCTTGAGAAAATTCAAAAATAGGGGTCAATTCGCTATTAGACACATTCTTCAGCTGGCGGAATGCTGTGGCAGGAAGCACTTTGCTGAGAATTCAAGGGAGGCAAAAGAATATGGAAATGGACTGAACCACGAGATAACGTATGAACCGATTGTAGGAAGAAAGTAGGGTATGTGTAACACTCGAGCACTTGGTCACTCGGAAAGTCGGAAAGTCCAGCCGCATGGAATTATTTAACAAGCTTTAATTAGATACCTCTACCACGATTTTACAAATTCTTATAGACTTGATCTCGCTATAAAAGCATTTGTTCTCGCGGCCTCTTTGATATTCTTTCTTCTCTCACGATACGCCAGAAATACTTGCTCGATGCAGCTAATTATCTTTAAGAGAGAACTCCCCGGACTCAAAGCATAGAGAAAAGGATGCATGTCACTGCACTTCTTGAGTGAAACTGATGAAAGTGAGCTCATATGTATAGTGGATTAAAAAGATCCGTCGGAAATCATTCCGAATATAAGGTGAGAGAGTTTGTAAAAGTGAGAGAGAATTAGACTCATTTTGGAACGGAAGAAACTGATGGATGGGTAGATATATTCCACTATACAAGAAGTCTAACCGCATGGAATGAGGTGCTTCGAGAGCGGTGTGCCGGCGCCTTGCTCGGTTCTCTCGTATGCAACACGGCCCGAGTGTTGATTACCTTAACTTAACTTCATGCTTCAGGCAGGAACAGCCACGTTTTCTGTTTATATTTCTACTTTCTACTACCAACGTTACCATTTTTAAAACTGTATTTAAGCATTAAAATGAATGAAGCTAACAATAAATATTATCTACCCTCAGACAGTGGTTGACGTAGGCCATCTTCTCGTGTCGCGTCCGCACCGGGTCGAAGCCACGGGCCGCCATCGGTGGAATGCTAAAACAATAGAATATCGTAATATTCTTTTCAATTATATAATATTATCCGGAAAATTCGTATTTTATCTATGTTACGTGAGAATATAAAGTCAAAAAGATGTCGGCAAAGGTAAGTTCTCTGAAAAGATTGGCATTTCGAAAAGCAGCGACGCTCGGGGGGAGGTGAGCTTCTGGTTGGGCAACGCGAAAATAACGCTTATCACCGCCTCTAGCGATTAGGTGAAGCGGAAGTCTCCGAGAGAGTTAGGGATGGGATACGGAAAGGAGGCGCGGTTGGCAAAGCAAAAACAGACAAGAACACCTTATCAAGATGGGAATGCCTGAGGAGACATACTCACACTTTGAATTCGTCTTTAGGTTTTTTGAAAGTTAGTCTTGACCTATCTCTGGTGCGAGTAACGGGTATCGGAATTCGATCGCAACCAGGGTAAGAACAGCGAGTCTCACTCTACGCGTGGTCCTCTGGCGGAAATTATAGGAGGTCCTTTTGAAATTGTAATCTGTTGAAATTCCTGACGGTATCACGACAGCTTCGCTTAGATTTTCTTCTACGTCTCTCGCTACGCAAATTGCGCTCAACTAACACAGCTACGGTACCGAATGGTCCTGCTTCAAGCTTGACTAGCCACAAATTGACCACAAAACTTAATAACGCAAAAAGACACCCGACAGGCGTGCTCTAGCCATCGGTAGCATCTCGCAAAACACATCTTCTCACCTCAGGGAGAAATGGAAGGAAGGTGAAGGCACGAATTAGGATGGCATGGATAATGCACACGCGAGGCGAACGAATGAAGAGAGGTTCTCTCTCACTCTCTCACTCACTCACTCTCTCACTCTCTACCTCCTAACTCCATCTCTCTCCACTCTCGCCCGTCTCAATATACATCCGTTACCAAGACAACGGGCGCAATAGCAGTATGAGTCTCCGATGGTCAGTCTACCGAAGACGAAAAGTCGTGAGATGCGGGAGGTAAGACAGGAAGTAGAGTGCAGTGAGGCGGTGTGGATGCGGGCAACATGATGGACACAATGGCTATATACGGGAAACCATGGGCTATACTAATGCTGGAAAGTATTACAGAAAGAAGCATGTCGAGATACCCGAAGTAGCCGGTTTTTAGCATGCAAATGTAAAGTGAAGGAAATAATTCAGCAGAATAAACACATATCTATGAATGATGGAGTAAATGTTCATAAATAAAACAGCAATTGAGGAACAAGAAGCATGAAAAAAGCGTAAAATGATTAAATTTGAAATTTTCCCAAAGACTACGGTAGTACTGTAGGTTTTGAAAACTGTCGATTCGCGCGGCAACGGTGTTTAAACCGGGCTTTCCGCTTAGTACTCCATTTTATTTATTTCTGCTTTATTTATCTTCCTTTTATTCGTTACATAATTTAAGTTAGTTGAGCAAATTGTCAATCAGGTTACCTCACGCTACTTGACGGTTTCGTCGGTCATGCAGTGTCGTTGAAAGAATGCGTCGTTGCGCAGATCTTCTCAGTTAAAAATTCGATCATCACATAACTTTCCATCGGATTTGAGGTTTGTCACGATTTTTTTGCATTTCATTGCATACCTACCATAGACATTGAACACGGTGAACCTAGAAAACGATGGAATATTTTTGAATCGTCCACAGTGTTCTGCCACAATGCAAAACCATTGGAAAGCGAAAAATCATTCCGACATTTACTAATACGGTAAATCTGTGTGCCGCACACCAAGAATGAAGGATTAGGAATGGGAAGGGAAGGGCTTCAGCATAGGCACTAAGGCTAACATCATACTCACTCTTAGGATCTACTAGAAGTTCACAAAGATGAAGTTCTTACCATTTTCGCTTTCCAAAGGTCTGGAATATTGTGCGTCCTCATCGTCAGTCAGCAAAGAGGTTATTGTACCGTCCTGCCCGGTACAATGTCATCTTGTACCGGATTTGCCAAACAGTCTCCTCCTAGCATCATTTTTAAAATTTTAATTTTAGTCCCATCTAATAGGGGCCTTTTTCATGCTTACAATTAGTTTATTTCCTTGTAAAGTTTTTGCATGACTGTTCGGAGTCATCTTAAGCCATCGCTGATTTTGTATGAGAGAAGCGGGGTTCCAGTTCAGGCAAATATTTGAATTGCTGATGGCTATCTCTTGGTTGGTCTCTGTTTCTCGCCATGCAATTGATCTCCCCCGAGAGTAGAGGAGTAGCCAAACGGAAGAGATCGGGGAGGGGGAAGAGAGGGGAGAGGGAGGGAGAGGGAGTGAGAGACTGCGCGAGGCAAGAGACTGACAGGCTGTTAGCCGGTCTGACGTTCGCCCATGGCAGGCTAGCGCAATTAGCGCCCGGCGTGACAGATCGGATCTCACTCTCTCCCTCCCCTCCCCTCCGCCTCTCCCTCCAAGGGTCTCCCCACCCCCGAGAGAACAGCGCTACTCCATCCCAGCCCATCCTCAATATTCGCGCACCCACGCACATGTTTCACAATGGTTTTTCACTGTTCTCGTTGCTCCTGTTCAAAGATCGACGAGTTTCGTTATTCTGCTTTTTCGCACGCGTTTTATCTATCACATTTCTCACCTTTGTTGTGGTCTCCAATCGGCGCGAGCGAATTCAATTGGTCGAATTGGATTCGCCTCACACTTCTTCTTCCCTTGCCTCCTGCTGTCACTGAGCACACTGAGTAATCGCATTGGCGACGGGCTTATACATTTCGCCTGTGCAGGCGGAGTTGATACGTCTCCAAAGAAGGTATTATTATTTTCAGCGCCCGGTCCCTTTATTTATTGTAGTGTCACACCTTGGAACTTTCAATATTCAGCACTACATTCACTATTCACTGCAAATTTAATTTGTGTTCTTATCAACCTAGCAGCGCTCCTTTTATGCCGCATTGCACGTCCCCTGTGGTGGTGCATCTCCACGCAGCCGCAATAAAAGACCAGCTATCGCGCGTAGTGTAGTGGACAAGAGGTTCTTGTCTTCCATCTTCGCTTCCTCTTCCTCCTCCTTCTCCTCTTCTTTTCTCCCGTTCAGTAAGTGCCAGATGCGTACGCGGGTCGCCCAGATGTGTCCCCTTTCCCCTTCCCCGTGCATCTCTTCTCTAGTACCGTCTTTTTCTCGTCTTCTTAGATTTCACGTTCGGCGTAACATCATTAGACCGCATCTAATCGTAGTAACGATCAAAAGCTGATATTGCGTTCTACGCGTCTCTGCTACTATTGAGCCATACTGGTTTACTGCCGCCCTCTTTGTACAGGCGAACGTTTACGATATGGTTTTTCCGTTGTCTTTTAGGGGGGCCTGCAATTGGCGGTGGTGGTCGTATGCCTTTGGAGATCCTTCGATTGCGATCGTAACGCAATCGCCTAGGAGCTCCCCCATCACGTCGTTCGGGTTGCTGTCATTGCTATGCGCGCTTTTGAGCCTAAACGACGCCTCTACATGGCTATCCTGTGTACGCTTCGCTTCTACTTGTACTCCTTCGCCTCGACCTTGGAGACCGTTAAAAGTCCATATACAAATGACTAACGGTTGGTGTAGCGTGCACTTCATATGCGCAATACCTAGCCATAAAATATTCTCCTCTACCTCACGGAAATCGTATCGCAATGATGAATAGCCGCCCGATTGTACCACAGACAGTATCACAACAGCTCAAGCAGGAAGAAAGAGGCGTAGGCAAAAGAGCGCGAACGCATGGTGACTGACGCGTGGATACAATGGAAGTGCAGGATGGGGGGAGGGGGAGGCAGAAGGAAGAGAGAGAGAGAGAGTGGAGAGGCATCAATCGGCGAGCGAAATGGCAAAAAGTGGCGGTTACGCACGCCTTCCCCCCCTTCTCCCGTTCTCTCCACTTCGTACCATTCATTCTGTCGGCATTGTCGTGGCTTGATTGCCGGCGAAACAAGGGCCGATCACGCCGGCACCTGGTGCGCTATTGGCATTCTTCGCAAAACCCCAAAGGAGTTGTCTACTAGACTTGGTCACCTTTCTCAGTTCTACTAATTAGAAACCCTGAATTAGAGTTTAATTGTTATTTTCCATACTTCATGTGATGAGCCTTGTCTTGCGTGGCTTGATGATCGTTGGAGGAGCCTGATAGTAGCTTGATCGTAGCCAGTTATGCGCTGCTTCCGCACATCTGTCTCCTCATGCGCATCTGCATATATCGCGCAGCCTCGTATCTCTTCCCCGTGTACGGAGGGCGGTGTGTCATGCCGTTAGCCTGATTAATGAATGAGCGAATCGAGGAGACGGATTGATGGAGGGAGCGAGAGGGGATACGACCGACAAAATGGCTTCTACATGGCTATAGTCGATTAAAAAGATCCCCGTCGAAAAATCATTCCGCATACACAATGTTCTGACAACAGTCAAAATGTTAAGCGAACGAGATGCCCCGAAAAATAACCCCTGATTTCGGCAGGAATTCGCGCACGGAAAACACCGTATCCTGAGCATTTTGGCTCGTTTGCTGCTTAACATTTAGAACACTGTGAATAGCAAGCGAGAGAGTGTGTGCAAAAGTGAAAGCATTAGACGCATTTTGAAATTAGAGTAACTGACGGTCCGGTTTGTTCTACTATATACTCCGCGACCGGTCAGTGCAAGGTAGACCGTATCATCATCACGGAACGGTTGCAGCTCAGACTTGTAAGGGGTTTGGATTCGAGAACCCTTCTCGGAATAGCGCGAACCTCGGACAGGAGCAGGAGGGGAGGAGGGTTGGCATTATCCCCCCCCCCGCTTCTGCGTCAGCTCTTGATATACGACTGAGGCAGCCGGTCAGACTTAACGTAGATTTTCCGTGTTGTGAAACAGACTCGCTTCATGGCGCTTCAGATCCAGCGACCCCCAACACCTGGTGCCTGCCCTGCTGTTCCTGATAAAGAGCGTAAAAGTTGAACTTGAACTTGAGCTTTGAAACAGACTCCCGGCCGTCTGTCTATCCTCCTTGTAGAGCTTTAGCTTTTACCTTTCAATCGCTTACGGATGGATAGGCTTTGTACGGTGACAGTTTAGGGACGGGGTGGTGGCAAGTTCTTGGACCTATTTGCGAGAACGCTCCAATGGAGTTCGTGCCCAAGCCAGCTGTCAGCAGTGCCCGCGTGGCACTCTAGCACCTGTCTGTAAGTGAAAATCGGCGTTCCTTCTGCGAGTCCAAGTTAGGTACATAGCTAGGCTTCTCGCAATCACTGCTTTCTTTGCGACCAGAGCTCACAAGCGCTATATCTTCGATAACTTGTCTCCTCTTTTGTTAGGTCAATCACTACTTCTTTGCCTATGCAACAGTATCTGTTGTTCCCAATAACCCCGTGGAAGCTCCCCAGAAGCACACCCCATCCCCCAATCAACGACACACCCAAACCAATGTGAGGTGTGTGTGTTTGTGCGGGTGTTTTGTTAGCTCTACCAGCAATCTGATCGGCCGTTCCCCCTCCCTCCCTAGGCGAACACCCCCGTCCTCTCCCTCTGGCGATCGAAATTCACGCCAGTCTCTTTCTCTTCCCCTTCTCTCTCGGCTAGCGTGTGGCGCCCATCTGAAATCGCATACATCAAGACCACCTAGAGAAGAAACCCGGTGGGCTGGGCTACTCTGCCTAATAGGAATGCCGAATGGCGGTGCGCTGCTGTCTTACTGCTCCAAAGTGCCTTCAAGGTTGGCAGCATCGAGTTTCTTAAAGGACTTCTGCTGCTTTGACAATTTTACATGGATACCTGACAGGCACTGGATAGCGCCGCTACCCTTTTTTGAGATTGATTGAGCACAGCATTCCAAGCGTTCAAATAGCGAATAGCGGTTTCCGCGCATAAGAGGTGATCCATTAGGCGCACCGATAAACGAAAAATCATGAATTTAAAAACTTAAGTTCACTACTATGATTTCTAAAAGCTCTGAAATTTTGGTATATTTTGGTTCAGCCACTCTTGAGAAAATTCAAAAATAGTCGTCAATTCGCTATTAGACACATTCTTCACCGGGCGGAATGCTGTGTGAGAGATACCATTGTGTGCAGCGACTAACCGATAGAGTTGGCCTGCTTGTTTTCACAATCATCGCTTCAGCAATCATCATTGTACAGTCTTTGCAATCCTAAGCCCATGCAAGATATCGAACAAGCAAGCCTTAGGGGGCAGCCTTTCCCAGCACAATCGTGCCCAATCGGCCCGTCTCATACCGCTCTTCTCTCCCCCCCGGAAGGCCTTGCACCACTCATTCCCGCTACCATTCATTAGTTCCCATAACATTCTCGAACGGAGGGGAGGCACGACCTTGTCCACCGTAATAAGTTCCCATCGTTCTCATTTCCCTCCTCTATCTCCAAGGCGGGTTCAATCCCTCAATCTCTTCCTCCCTCCCCCCATCTCATCACAGTATTCTCTCTCTCTCTCTCCATTGCATATGACCCGGTCGCTTTTTCCCTCCTGATCGTGTCCTCCTATCTGTCTGTTTCCGATTCGTACTCTCCCCCCTCCCTTTCTCTGACCCGGGGTCTTTTGATGAGACTCCGAGTCCTTCTTATCCCGTTCCAGTTTTACCACTACGCGCGGTTCGTTGCTGTCGACCCATCTTCCTTGCTTTATACAATGTAATACTTGTAGCTTTTGTAGCACTCAAGGTAGATGAAATGACTTTCCCCAGTATTCCGTATCACCCATTTTGATGTTTAGTAGTATAATATTTATACTACTAAACATCAAAGTATTATAGTATAGTATTTTATATAGTAGTATAATATTTTAATGTGTTAAGTTTAAAAACGCAATGCCTGGTCGTGCATGAGACCGCGTCAATCCCTCCCCACCATCCATCCCCTTCATATCGTCCTGTCCTGTGACCCCCTTCGGACACCACACGCACACACACAATCCGCTTACCTAGGCAACCTGGAGGCGCGATTCCGCTCCTCTTGTTTCTTGTATTCTGCTCACTCCCAGACCCCGTCCCTCTATCCGCTCTACGCTACAATACCGCCAGCCTATGGCACAATTTTTCACTACTTTTTTTTTTAAAATTCACTGTTACATGCTACAGAAGATACTTTAGTAGTACTAATGGATACTTTTAGTACTACTAAGCAGTTCGCTCTAGAAATCTCTTTTTGATCTCCATAGCATAACCGTAACTGTCTAAACTGTACGGCTCAAGAAGTGAAACCTCCTCTAAGGCCAGTCCTCCCATTCTCCTTCCCAGCATTGGTCCCTCTCATGCACTTTGTCCAATTCCTAGTCCTCTTCCCCCCTCTCCTCCGTCCCTCTCACACGGCTTGTTGATCCCACACTTGTACTGCCGTCCCTAATCCCTCCTTCATACGCGTCTCCCTCCCTCTCTCCTCTGCCCTCTTCCCTCGCCTCCATTCCATTTCAACCCCGGTGGGTCTACTAAGTGCCTTCTCCCCCCCCTCAATCACTTTGTTCTCGCACCCACTCGCTCTCTCGTGGCGTTTAATCCATTGATGGAACCATACGGTCCTTCAGTCAATGAGTTGCACGGCCTTTCAACTCTTATGCGATTCTCCAATCTTCCAGTTCTAGGGCTCTTCGATATCTAGTCTATGATGCTCTGGCGATGAAGCCATCATCAGGAAGCAAAGCTTGACGTGTATCACAAATACTGAGAAGAGCACTGATCGCGTTCGCTTTTTGCTACTTCGTGGTTAGAGACGTCTCTCAGTAGTGAGTCAGTCTGTTTGTTGTATAGGAGAGGGAAGGTGTCGAGGGGGTACACCGGCCAGCTGTGTGTATGTGTGTATGGGACACTTCAGCGAGCGCGCGTCTGGCAGCCCAAGTGATACTGTAGACACTCTAAGCAGGCGAACGTCTCTCGATACTCTTCGCGAATGCTAGCAGTCTTTGAGAGCTCTGTCTTACTGCATCCAAGCTAGCAGACGATCTCGTAAGACGGTTAGCTGCATGCATTGGTATTTAGTGCACAACGTTCTGACTTCAGCGTAAATGTTAAGCGAGCGAGATGCCAAAAATTAATCCTGAATTCGGTAGGAATTCTCGCACGGAAAGCATTTATCATGAGCATTTTGGCTCGTTCGCTTAACATTTAAAACATTGCGAGTAGCGCGCGGTGCAATCGCGTCCTTCTTTTGCTTCTCCTGCGATGGCCTCCTGTACTATTATACTTTTCGCTACTGTCGCAGCAGCTTTCCATCTCCGCTAGGTGATTCACTGTGCTGACATACACACACACACACACACCCTCTCTCCGTTTCGTGCTATGCTACTGCATCTGGGCGTTTGTTTTTTCTCACGAAGCTTTCCGTCTATTATATCAAAGCGTTATCATTGTATGGCATTATCATTAAGCTGGTTACTCTGCTGTCGCGTAGTGTGCGCATGATTCGTGTTCTACCCTCTCATGCCTATTCTCTAGTCCGGAGGGGGGGGGGGGGCTATCCGTCCCGTATTGCACCTCACAGCGATTGTTTGATGGCGCGGAGGGCACTGTGAGAGTCTTTCAGGAGAGGGACGAAGAG
>LS939308.1:375805-397650 GCA_900490955.1 Micoletzkya japonica
GTGACGAGGGTGGGGAGGGAATGGGGTAGGGGAGTGGGCTGAGGGGGAGGGTGAGAGGGGGAAGGGGAACGGGGAGGAGGTATGGGGGGAAGGGAACGGATGGTCCGTTTGAGACTGCTACCCAACTCACGCAATTCCCGGATAGTTCCCTCCAACTGCTTGATCTTGTCGTCCTTCGCTCGCATTTCCTCTTGCATGACGGAGAGGGTGTCCTCGAGTGAAGAGAGGCGGTCGAGGATGGAGGAGGTGGAGGCCTGAGTGGATGAAGAGGAGGCAGAGATTCGAGGGAGAATGAGGGGGGACGGCGGAGAGATCGACATACCGAGCGAAGCACTCATTTGCATACGATAGAGCCCCGAGTGCGAGGGGAGAGAGTGAGGAGAAGGAGCGAGCGGGGAAGAGGGCGACCGCTCACCAAGAGAGAATGAATGAGAATGAGAATGAAAATGAGAATGAGAATGAGAATGAGAATGAGAAACGAAACGTTAGACAGGATGTGACTAGAGCGCCTTGATGTTCATCTACTAGTTGATGAAACTCCCAAATCACTAGCTGTGCTATATAAACTGTCATCAACTGAGCAATTTACTTCCATTCTATAGAACGAAAGGGTATGCCGATGCAGCGTGAAACTCTACTAACAAATGACGATAGATAATGTCGAACCCCGGTTCTTCCTCTTCCCCAGCTGTCTCCCTTCCCCCTCGCCCCGTTCGGTCTCTTCTTTCCGCCTTCTCCCCGCACCCTTCTTCCCCTTTTGCCTCCTGTCTAACGTTTCGTTTCGTTCCCTTCCCCTCCCTCTTCTTCTTCTCGTCTTGTCGTCTTCTACTACCCGCAAACCCCGCTCATCTTCCTTCTGCGTGTTTCTTGCCTTTCCGTCCGCACCCTTTCCCCGCAATTGGCAGCACCATTCCTGCCAGCTTACTATATTGACAGTTTCCCTGAAGCAACTGTCTAGAATCACACTGTTGGCGGATCGCATGATCCTCCACTCGTATTGGCCGATTCCCTGATTTCCTATTGAAAGACAGCCCAAACCCGGTAAATTATTGACAGCCTGTCCAGCTCTGCCCTTGCCACTACACGGTGGTAGACATAGGCGCGGTGTCAATAACGTACTCTGTCAATGCTGTGCCACAGGCTCGCTGATAATAGCAAGTTATATGATTTGGCAATCTGCCAATATTAGTAGCCCTCCATCTTCGTTGTTTCTCCCCCCCATATATAGCCGTCTTCATCTCGCGCTCCCGATCTCCTTCTCTCAGCATCATTTCGAGGAGAAGAAGGAGGAGAGGGAGGGAGGGAGAGGCAAGAAGAAGAGAAGTGGGCTTCACGACACATTATGATGATTGACACGAGATGTAGTACGATGTAGTTCTTCCCTCTCAATTCTCTCGCTCCCTCTCCCCCCCCTCTATCCATAACTCCCGAGTGTCCACTGTCCACTCTTCCCCCCACCACTCGCGCCTCTCTGGCTATCTGGTCCCTCCTCGATTCGCGTACTCTCTCGCCCGCTCTTCTGTGGATATTAGATTTCATGCCCTCCGGGCGGGCCTTTGAGATGACCAACGATTGATACCAGAGGGGGGGAGTGAAGTGAGGGTTATATAGGGGGAGAACGGGAGGAGAAAGCGATTTTATCTCCTCCCTTGGCCCCCCGTAAGTGACCGAAGGGGTTAGAGAGGAGAGGTTGGGAGGGGAGAGGGGATAGAGGTAGAGATAGAGAGAGGGTAGAGGGAGAGGAGCGATCGGAAGAAGAAGAGTGCTGTGTATGTTCCCGTCTCCGTTTCACAGTTCACTACCCTATCCCCCCATCCTCTATTCCCCCCGTCTTTCCCTCTGGCTATCTTCATGGCGTGCGGGGTCGCTGCGATTGCAACATTCGTTACTCTTGATCCTTAGTTCTCTACTACCATCATAAGTTAGCCTTAAATGCCCTGAGGCTAAGGCCCCGTCCTAAGGTTCGATAGTAGCACCGTTGTTTTGCTAATCGCCTTGATCGCGCGTCCTCTCAATCGACGCAGCCTATCGTATCTATTCATGTCCTCACTTCTTGCCCTCTTCTCTGTTCTCACCTCTGGATCCCCCCTTTCTCCCTTCTGCTGCCTCTCTTGACAGAACTGCGCAAAAAGCAGGCCGATTGTGTCGCCATATCTCTCTCGTTCCCTCGCCGCTTCTCCCTAAAGGGGTCCCTCTTTCTTTATACTGTGCCTGTGTGTGGCTGTCTGTCGTTGCTTCTTCTTTTGTATTGCCCTGTTCTTAGGCTGCCTATTGCTCTGGACGAGAATTTCTGTTTTCTGAGCCCCAGATATTCGGCGCTTTCCGCGCTCGTAATATGCGCTTTCCGAGTCATAGTGAGGATCGCTTAAAACGGTCTTACCTGTGCGTCAATTGAGATCGCAGAGCACTGCTAACAGATCGCCTGATCCTGAGCGATACCTTATTGGCAGGCTGCCCAAATCGTAATTGGCATAGTATTTATGTAATCGTGAACGAGCACAGCAGCAAAATGTTTGCAAATGGAGATCATATTGTACGGAACGACTAAGCAACAGCCCGCTTTGTCCTAATCGTAGCAACAACCCTTGCCCCCATCTCCACTACATCCCAGTGATTGTGTCGAGAAGGGGTGGGGGGGGGGGGCTCAAGGCGAATTTGATTGTGAGGCTTCTTCACTGCTGCTTCTTGCGCTCTGTTCTCCCTCCTACTCTTTTACCCCCTCTACCCTCTTTCCAGTAGCGCATCCAGTAAGTGCTACCCCCCAATTCAAGTGTGCATGCATGTAGCAATAGTACTAATGCCGGGCCTGTTGGCCTTTTGACCTCTTCCGCTTATCCTAGAAGAGCCAACAAGTAGTCATTTTCACATATTTCATATCCTTATTTCCCCTCTCTCCGTTTGTTGTTCTTGCTCTAAGGAGACACCCGGGCCGACCCTGGGCGTTTTTCTTTTCGCAACTTGCCGAGCTAGATCGCTATCGGTCCCCGTACGAACTATCTACCCAAAAGCGTTCACGCCTTCGTCCACTGCTTTCTGCTCTTATATACCGCGCAACCTTGGCGACTTCTCACAGTACGAGTCATTCATTCAAACATCTTCTGTACCCTCTCTATATCATGCTGCGCTTTGGTCCTCATATTTAATAATACTAATAATACTTTTAATTAATGCTTTGGTATACACACCTATGAGTAGCCTAATTTGAGTAGAAGCCACGATATTTAATTGTTGCCAACCTATACTTGTACTGCAAGTCGTCCGCTCCATAGTTTCCGCTCGCAACGCGCGGCGGAAAAGTAATTATTAACGCCGCCCCTCTTGTTGCCTGTGTGTGTGTGTGTGTGTGTGTGTGTGTGTTGCACCACCACTTCATCTGTCTTTCACCCTCCCTCTCTCCCCTGCTTCTCCTTCTCTCCCTCTCAACATCTCATCTCCCTCACACCTCTCCCCCCCGGCTCATTCCCCCCTCCCCCTCCTTCCACTCTATGCAAACCGCCATGCAGCCGCCTTGGGACTGTATGCACAATGTTCTAAATGTTAAGCGAACGAGTAAAAATGTTCGGGATAAAAGCTTTCCGTGTGAGAGTTCCTACCGAAATCAGGGCTAATTTTCGGCATCTCGTTCGCTTAACATTTACACTGCTGTCAGAACACTGTGTATGTATCACAGGAGCTGTTTAAGATGCCATCTCTTAGCTTGTCTAATACTTAGTATATCTATTATACCTTTTTCCGACGTTCACTGAAGTGTCGTAAATGGTTATGCTTCGCCTGTCTTATTTAACTGTATGTATCACATGAGCTGTTATTGTTGTCTAGCCTCGGAGCGAGTTTCAGTACTAATCATTCATGCGCATTTCTAAGCTGCCTAGCAATCCTACACAGTGTTCTAAATGTTAAGCGAACGGGCCAAAATGCTTAGCATACGGTATTTTCCGTGCGAGAGTTCCTACCGAATTCAGGGTTATTTTTCGGCATCTCGTTCGCTTAACATTTTCACTGCTGTCAGAACACTGTGCCTACGCCTTCATCTCAAGTGCTTCCCGACCCTTTAACCCCCCCCCCCCCTCTACCCCCACCTAACCCCCCTTGCCAACCTGATTCAACATCACAGTTTACCAGAGGGTAAACGATTTCCTGTGCGCCGCCTATTTGCTCCAGTATCCCACCCTCGACGATCCTTCGCGTTTCCGGTAGAACAGACTTGTTAGTGTAGCGCCTCTTGATCGCGTCTATCTCGTACCTGCTGAGATGTGTTACAAGTATGTAGCATAAGCTGATTTCTGATGCCTATACCATCTGTTTCAATCGTATCCAATCTTTTATGTCAGCATTCTAACATATGAGGTACATCATAATAGGTCTCTATAATTAGAGCATTCGATTCGGGTCTTTTTAGGAATTATGTTTCACGGAGAATTGAGAATGAACCCATGGAAGGTTATCGCGTGGTGGATGAAGCACAACCATCAAAAAGATCCGAATAAAATGCGCTATCTATCAAACATATAGGCTTACAAGTTCCTATCCCGCCACTCTCTGGTCTCTACTGAATGTCTCTACTTAATGGCTCGACTATAGTCACTCCGCAGTACTTTTCGAGCGTCTCCTTTCCAGTCTCTTTTACTACTTCCTCCCCTCCTATCCTCGTCTTCTCTTCTCTTCCATCATTGCCATTCATGCAGCTCATCTGCCCTCCTGCTTTCCCATCATCGTGTAACCGAATACCGTTTCGACAGATTCCCTCGGAGGCTCTCCCCCCTCTCCCCTCTTTCCCTCCCATCCAGTCCGGCCACTTCCCTCCTCCTTTTCTGTACGGCCAAAAACCGTCCTGATGCCGCGCCTCTTTGACAGTGAGAATGGAGAGATATACATGAAGAGTCCTGGGAGGGGATGGGGGGAAAAGGGACGAACCCGATCTATTGAGATTTACAGCAGAACGTGAATCAAGACATGTTTTAGGCATGGTGGACTTACATACATATCGAGATCTATGTGAGAATAACCCTATCCAACAACAATTACAACGATTCCTCAAGGAATACGTTGTAGTTGTTCATAGCTAGATTAGGTTCATTCAAGCCTTCAAGGCTCGAGATCACCCAGCCAGAACCTGACCAGCGGTCATACTTCTAGCCATCTAGCTATAAGATGGGCCACTTTCGCCCCGAGGGCAGCTTCTTCTCTTCTCTTTCGCCCCCCCCCCCCCTTCCTCCATGAAGCATATCTAATGCAAGTTGTTCAGGGCTGGTCCGAATCTTCCCCTTCCCCTTCCTCCCTTTCGCCTCTTTGCGCGTTATGGAAAAATGGTCACTTAGTCGGAGGAGGTTATCCCTGCAGTCCGAGGGTGGTCTCCAAGCAGGGGGGCTCTAGAATAATCTGTGCTGGTGCTATAATCATGGTATATACTGGTACATATTCGGGTCTTATTGCTCCATTGTTTCCATAGAACAGCCTTCGATTACTGTACCTCTCATAGCTTCATGATTATTGACGAAAAAATTCCGTTAGTAAACCCATTCCTACTCTGCCTGCGGTCTCTTCTCGTCGGAGGTAGTAGGAATGCAGCAACTGACGGAACGTTTTCCTCAACCATATCTCTATAGCTTAGGAGACAGCCCGAGCGACAGACAGAGTTCTTTGAAGTTCTTGCGGCCCACTTGAGGAGTGTCATCAAGCCGCCTTCCCGACTCATTGGCACTTCTTCTTCTCCTCATTCTCCTTCTCAATCCCCCCCCCCCCAATAAGCCCTGTCTTGAGAGGAGAGTCAAGGGGCGCGCGATGCATCGAGACCATGAGGCTGGAGTGTTCCAGTATGGTCCGGGAAGTCAGGGCTGCGACTAAGCGTTCTCCATGATTCCATATTTCATGCCTCATTATCCTAGTGGAGCTGGAGGCAAACTATTCTATTACTCGACGGTCTTCTCTTCATTGTCAGTACTATAATCCATTAGTCAGAGGTCTTGAATAAGTAGTTCGCGTTGATGCATAGGGCGCGTTGATGCATATGTGTTCCAGTATGGTCCAGGAAGTCAGCGCTTCAAACAAGTGTTCCGCATGATCCTATGTGCTATGTCTAGCTGCTCCGTTATCCCTGCGTAGCTCGTGAAAGCCTCATTATCAAATGTTGGGAAATTAGTCAGATCATCACTGTATCGATGATCATAATTGATATTATCACAGCATACGGGTAAGCTCAAGCTCGTGCAGGAACAACAGTGCGGTAGTAGCGAAGCACTCGTGTCAAGAGCCGGGGGCGACCCGCCCTTAAGGGAGGTAACAAGGCATATAGGGGGAAGGAAGATGAGTACGAAGTAGCTATTAGTGGGCAACGCGCGTCTAAGTGGCTGTACTACCGCTGAAAGTTTTTTTTTCGTTGCTTGGTTGAAGATGTTATGAGTAGTACCGCAGTATTATAGTAGACAGCTTTTGAAGTAGTTATTATGAGTACAATATAGTACTGGATGATTCCAGTACTTTTCTTCCCTCTTTCTTCAAATGCAGCAACTCCTACTCTGTACCATCTCACGAACTTCGGTCCCATCACTACTTCTTCAGTGCACGTCGCTTCTTCTTCTCCTTCTTCCGTGGCTACCGGGCGGGCTGGTGTGATTAGGGGTAGACTGTCCGTCTGTTTCCCTCCTTCTCTCCCTCCCCTCCTCCTCCCCTTTACCTCCTAACTCTCTCGCTCCCTCTCCCTCCGTGGACTTCCAACCACGTTTGCGGTGCGCCTTAGCGAGAGCTCGGCAGCGAGGACGAAGGGGGGGGGGAAGAAGTAGAAGGGAGAGCGCAGAAACAGGAGGGAAACATGGAGAGGGGGGAGATACGATGGGACGAGGGAGTTAGGAGGTAAAGGGAAGCGGGAAAGAGAAGGGCTTGATCGTCTAGTAGACGTGTACTCTCCGTTCTCTGTACCAACCCGAATCACGCCTTTTCTCTCCTCCCACCCTTTTCCACGCCGCTGTCCTGACAGTATCCAAACAACGCAATCGTATCCTATTTCACGAAAATACCATCGCTAGAACTACTTTCGTACCTATTCTGTTGTTCTCCACACATCTCAGCCCTCCAGCTCACCCTTGTAACCCCATCCCATCCCATATCCTGAGGGTCCACTCATTGCCATTGGTGGCAAAAACCGTGTTCTTCACACACACACACACACCCACCTTTCCTGTGTTCTCATCGAGTGTTGCCTTCCATCTCCTTAGTCTTCCCTCTTCTCCACAATGACCTCCTCCCTTCCTGTATCCCTCCCCGTCTCCTGTAACGAATCCCCCTGGATCTCTTCCCTTCTCTCATCTCGGCCTCTAACCTCTCCCTGGAACCTTTCATGTGTCTCATCTCCGCCTCTGTTTGCCATTCGCTGCGAGCCATTTCCATCTCATTTTCGCGCCTTGAAGGAGCGACAGCTTGCGGCTTATTGGATGTCCCCGTGATGTTTCCTGTGCTTTCGCAGTGGTTCTTGACGTCTTGGACTGAAGCTTTTTCTTGATCTTGCTATTTCTCTGCTATAGAGCATTCCATTCGGGTCATTTTGATGGCGAATTTCCATTCAGAGCGTATCGCGTGCGGAAATTGTGCAGAAATGTTCATTCTCGAGGTGATAGATTCAGTCAATTCTTGCGGAAATCACTCACCCACGCATTTATTCAACGTGTATCAGCATGATTCTCGCTTGCGCATCTCCCGTAGTCATTGCTAGGGTTCTCGTGTTGTCTCCCCTTTTCCCAGTTATCTTTCACGTTTCTGCCCTGAAGCTACGTCTTCTCTGGTGCCCATCTAACGCAGCAGTCCTTTTTACACCTAAGCCTTATATACCTAAGGCATTCCAGTTCATAATTTGTTTCCTGCCTATTTCCCTATTCCGCATTTCTGCGCTCTTATCTTCGCGCGTCCGCGTCCTTCTCAGGATCGCCTCCTCTCGTCCCTCTAAATGAGACACATTGCAGGCAGACCCCGGACGACGCGGCGTGACTTATGAGGAGAGCTCGACGGAGGATGGGAGGGGAGGGGGGGAGGAGAGAGTTGGGAAAGAGAAAACGATATACGAGCCAGCATTTTCTCATTTGCCAGTGACATTCCGCGCCCGCTCACTTTCCTTCCTGTACGCTCTCTGTTCTTTCTTCTCTCCTTTTAATGTAAATATCCCTCTATATATAAATACCAACCACCCATTTCACACTGTCTGAAGTTTTCTGTGCCCCTTTTCTCTCGACTAACTGCAGTTTCTTAGCGTTTGATGAACATTGTAAGTCATGACATCTCTTCCCAATGAAGCTTCTCCACATGGCATCATAACCAGCCTCTCCATTCTATTTCATTTTAATCTCCATTTTCTCATCTCCTCCATCTTCCCTCTTCCCTTTCCTCCCCTTCTCATCGTCTCTTTGTTTTCGCCTCCAATGCAATTGCCTCCTACTGTCCCCCTCCTATGCGTAGCCATTCCACTCGGGCTTGGGTATGAAGGAATAAGCGCATCTCTTGTATTATTGGCAAACAAATTGCGTTTGTAAATGCTTAGTATGTTTAGTATTTCCGTTAGAATTTCCCGGTAAGTTCTCTCGTTGTCTGTCAGCTTCGTTATCTCGCGGTAAATTGAAATAACGGCGAAAATAATTTTTTTCATTCATATCAGTTATGCACGGGGACCCTTTGGTGATTTTCTTATTACATAATATTCAGGCAAAGTTTGGTACTGGTAGTGTGGCTCGGATAGTTCTGTATAGGCAATTATTGCCATAGGTATAGTAAGATGCATTATTAATACATTCCATTTCATGGAAGGAGGCGCACATCCCACTCTATTATGCACTACGGGGCTCCAGACCACACTAGAATATGCGTATTTTGCAAACGATGAGATCTATTGAGCGAAAATCTTTGACCACATTACATCACTGTGAAGATCGGACTAGTAAATATTTCCCTCTGGAAATGTATCTAATGCAAACGTTGGTGGTGTTTCACTCTTCGAGGATACTGTATTGACGCTGCATCATGTGCAGTACCATTTCGAATGGTGTAGTGGAATAAACCGATCCGTCAGTTTCTTCCGTTCCAAAATGAGTCTATTTCTCTCACTTTTGCACACTCTCTCGCCTTGTATTCGGAATGATTTTACGACGGATCTTTTTAATCCACTGTATTTCATCATCCAATCAACCACTCGCTCGTTCCCTCCATACCCCAGTCCTCCCTTCGTAGAGCGACCCGCGTCCCTCTCCTCCATTGTGCAGTCTCGGTATACCTATGAGACAAGGCTCGTGAGAGCACGACGTTCCGCCAGTCCGAATTACGCCCGGTGGCGACTGTGTCTGCGTCTCTCCAATTCCCATACTCTCTCACCTCCTGTCTGTCCTTTTGCACGCATGCTCTGCCCTTTGGAGCAGAACGTTGTGCGAGATCCGCTCATTCTATCGTAGCCAGCATGGTACTTGACGAAGACATCATACCGTCAAGCTAGTAAATTGTGGGCCGTGCTTGAAACACTTGAAACAAGGCCATATCTCGGCTGGGAAAGGTCGTACAGAGTTCTGGTTGGAATTTTTGGAATTCTCAAAACGAGATCTACTTGTGTATCAAGTTTGGTGATGATTAGACAACTTTAAACCGGTTAAAACGGCTTTTATCTTAGAAATCCCGATAAATTCTCGCTATCCCAGTTCGAACCTCTCCAATGCCACATTTTTACGTTTTAAAGGTCTTTCAACTTGAGGAATCGTTACCAAATATGATACACAAATAGATATCGTCCTGAGGTTTCCAAAAATTCCAAGCAGAACTCTGTGCGACCTTTCCCAGCCGAGATATGGCCTTGTTTCAAGTGTTTCAAACACGGCCCACAATTTACTAGCTTAACAGTAGTTGACGAAAAATTTTCCATCCGTAACCTCATTCCTACTTTGTGTGCACTCTCTTCATACCGCTGCGCAATCTCGTCGGTGAATAGGAATGGAATTATTGACGGAACTTCATCGTCAGAAAAAAAACGTTTATCACTAATACACGCCGAAAGGATTACGGTAGTGCTCTACCGTAATCCTTCCTCGCCATTCAAACCCAGCTCCCAAGCCTCCCTCTTTGTATCAATCCCTGCCCATTCTCTGTAAAGCATCCGTCCAATTTCCCCTCCTTCCCCCTCCTCCTTTCATAAGATCCCACTCATTCATTTTCCTGTCCCCCGCCTCTCCTCCTCCCCCACGCTCTCTCGCCTCCCTCTGATTGTCTGCTTCTCTCCCTTCGCCACGCTCTCTCGACCTTTTGTCTAACCGCCAGATGCCTACTGATCCCACCCTATTACTTATTGCCTATGCCCTCAGGGCCAATCTGCTCCGCGCGCGCGCTTTCATACACGATGTTCTAAATGTTAAGCGAACGAGCCAAAATGCTTAGGATACGGTGTTTTCCGTGCGAGAGTTCCTACCGAAATCAGGGTTATTTTACGGCATCTCGTTCGCTTAACATTTTCACCGTTGTCAGAACACTGTGCATAGCTATGCTTGAGGACGATCGACCTATTTCGCTATTATTTACCGACTTTTCGAACGGCTTCTTGTCTAGCATTAATCCGCTTTCTCTTGAGAGTAATCTACCGTATTTCTGTCAGCATAAGCTATACCAAGTGGTTAAATTTATTTATTTATTTATTTTTTAAAGGGAGAAAGCATCCTCTAACCAAGAGTTTTAAAATTCGATGAAATTTTTTTCTAGGGTTTCAAAATGTGAGGAAAACCATAGAGACAATAAAATAATCGAAGAAAAATCTCGAAAATCGCATGTTTTATTTTTTCGTTCCGGGCTTCCGTCGTTGAGAAGTATGTCGCTTTTGGCTTAATTCCTTTCGCTAAACACAGTAGCGTCGTCGTTGGGCGAAATTTCAAAAAACCATTTCTCGAATACTATTAATTTTTATTATTTTTCCTTTTGTGTTTTTATGCTTATTACGACAAAATCTTTCATATAAGCTTCACTTGAAAATCACTTCCATGTCCCTTTAAAAAAAATAAATAAATATATCAAGTTTCTAAAGTGATAGACAAGCCGACTTAATCTACTATAACTGCGACCACATCTAAATTGCTCAAGCTTCATACAGTCTCCACACTCTTCCTCTCGTTCATACCGTCTCCCCTGGTGCCAGTCGCTTTTGCTCTCTGCCCGGGGCAATGTTGCATGAAATACGCCCTCCTCCCTTTCCGCTCCTCTCTTCTGCCCCGAGGCACTCTGTATGAGCGCGGTTTTCGCCTTCTTCTTTCTTTCTGTCTCTCTTCGCGCCACACCCTCCCAGCGCGTTGCCTGTACTATCTAGTTATGCAGAAGACGTGAAGAATGATATTAGGAGAAAAGTTTTACTGTTTTATAAGTTCTAAATTATAAGAGAAGACAACGTCTATAGACTGGGCCAATATGGAAAATCGACAACTAATGCTAAACGGTGCATGGCTGTTTCTCCTCCTTCTGCCAGGCAGATATACACCTCCCAAAAGCATGATCATAGAACCGACTCGTTTGAAAACCTTTAGCGCCGCTATCTGCAGTTAATGGAAGGTCGGTTTTAATTATGGGATGGCAAGATCAGCTTTTACCGTCAACTTAGTGTATATCGGGACAGATTCGGTATATCTTATACGAGGCCATAACTCCGTTCAAAAAGGGTCTAGAAACTTCTGGTTGGGTTCATTCGATTCATCTCATCAAGATCTACCTGTGTACTAAGTTTGAGCTCAATTGGTCCACGCAGAAAATAGTTATGACGAAAAACATGACAATCGCATTGGGTAGGGGTCTATTTGGACTGCAAGGCAAAGGAGCTGCTTTCAGGCGTTAGAAGTTGCTCAATCGTATTCAATTTGGTATGCGGGTAGACAGGAGCCTAAGGATTCCAAAAATTCCAACCAGAACTTTCTACGACCATTTCTAATCGAGTTACGGCCTTATTTTGAATATACCGAATATACCGAATTTGTCCCGGTATGAACTAAGTTGACGGTACCTATCATGCTATCCTCTAAACTAGTACAACTACGCGGTACCCGGCGGCGGCCCACGAAGCGTGCCGCGGTCGCGCTGCTTATGTGTTCCAGGAGCTTCGCTCCTGGACACAACGCAGAGCTCCCGCGGCACGCTTCGTGAACCCGCTAAGCATATATTAGGCAGGGTCGTGGTCCAACAGTACAACTAAATACATTATCACTTTTGCCCTACTATGTTTGGAATCTCAAAGGACTTTCTCGTATGTTTCGAAGAAGATAGGTTATGTGGAATGGATTATTAGTTCTCTACTGCCCCAGCCAACTACATTCGCCAATTGTGCACACAAAGAGCCTATGAACCGGGGGAGGGGTCGGCAGTAGTTATTCTCCTTCTGAAACTTTTTAGAACGACGTATATATGTTAAACATATCTGACGCTGCATTTCTCCATTCGTTTTTTTCTAAACAATGTCAATAAATCGAGTCCTAAGTGTTTCAAGAACTCTTCCAGTATGGGGGCATAGCGCGCGCAAAGGAGGAGGGGGAAGTGCCCGAAGGGCAAAAATTTTCCAAGTTTTTTTTTTATATGGGGATTTTTCCAAAGATGATCCCCGTACTCTAAAACGCGTTCTGGCAAAGTTTGAGCGTTTTTGAAAATTTTCTCAAAATCGATACATCTAAGCCCTGAGGGCATATTTTCAAATCGGACAAAAATGGGTTCGACATATTCAAAAGATAATAGTAGTCACGTTTGAACTTTTTACGGTATCTCAAACGGGGAATGAGTAATGCTTGGAACAAAAAACGCGGAAGGACAGACATACGTACAGACAGAATCTATAGCATGATAGTAAGTAGTAAACATAAGGAGATGACTTCGTGCTCGACTCTTCCAGAAGTGGCTGTCGTCCGCGTATACTTTCGCGCAATCGGACACCTTGGGGCAAGTCTAAGTCAACTCCGAGCGCGAGGGGAACAATATTTTTTTCCATTTCTCTTCTCCCGGAGGAGGGACGGGGAACAAACCATTATTTTTGTGATTATTACGAAAAGGGTGGGAAACGTTTATGCTTTAGATTTTTCCTCTAAAGCCTTTAGTAGTATATTGACGATTTCCGTTCATAATGGGAATGATGAGCGTATCCGAAATCCGAAAACTAACGTTTCCCGTTTCCTACCAGCTAGCCCCTTTTCGCGTTACCCCATCAGGTGGTATAATAGGGCGATGCGGGGTGGAATAGGTAATGGCACGAGGACGGCGATCCGGTTTGCCATTATGAACCGCTTGCTAACCACCCGAAATTGCGCCAAAACCGTGGCAGATCAGGCGATATTCATCGAATCAATGGGTCTTGTCCAATCGTGTTCAGTATGCCGCAACACTTGTTAGGGGAGGGGAGTATCACTGACAATGAGACAATGAGACTAGGGGGGAGGGGGCTTAGTTGGGATGTAATGTGCAAGGGGCAACTAGGTTCCCATTATCTATTCATCGATCGCTTCAGCACCTCTGACAAGTGCGAAATGTTTTATTATGGCCGGACATTTGAGGGAAGCAAGTCGTAGAGGCTGTCTCACAGTGTTCTAAATGTTAAGCGAACGAGAAAAAAATGCTTAGGATACGGTGTTTTCCGTGCGAGAGTTCCTACCGAAATCAGGGTTATTTTTCGGCATCTCGTTCGCTTAACATTTTCACTGTTGTCAGAACACTGTGGTCTTAGAGGCTCTGGTGGCTATCTTTCAGTATACTATGACCATCAGCATATTCTACGCTAGAGCAGACCACACGCAGTGTACTAAGGCTAAATGATGTCTAGTCGAGACAAATGCCCTCCCATTTACCAGTTGAGTTGAGTGAATGGGCACTTCAGAGAGTGCCCTTCCGGCATATGGGGGTGCAAGGGGGGGTGGGGGGGGTGAGGTGTGGCGATGAGGGGGAGGGGGGGAAGAGTTGAGAGAGTTGAGAGAGTTGAGAGAGTTGAGAGAGTTGAGAGAGTTGAGAGAGTTGAGAGAGTGGCGAGATAAAGGCCCATTTGCCGCGCGCGCAGCTTGCTTCACCCACGCGCGCCCTCTCCCTCTCTTCGTTCCCTTTGTCTCCGGGGCACCCCATCCCTTGTCTCCAAGAGTTCGCGTATATTTCTCTCTCTACTTCTCTCCCTCCCTTCCTCCCCACTCCCTCGTAAGTCCTACACACTCCCATCATGTCCCACCAATCCCCCCAGCAGATCGCTTCAACTGATTATGTACTCCTTCCCCTTATTTCTCTACATCATCTTCATCTTCTCTTCTCTCCAAAATGCCACTCATTTCACTCCCCCGCCCGTTTAGTCTATCTTGTCTTCGCATCTCGCTCCGTCTCTCTGTGCATGACGAGGTTCCATGTTTTGCGCTTCAGCGGAACGTCTGATTTCGAAGAGAAGTTGATTCGCGTGACTACACGCTAGCTTCTCGGGTTTTCAGTAGCGCGTATTGAATTAGTGTATTTCATGTTGACTGCATAGTAACCGGTAGCGCATTTATCAATTCATTGTATATAGCTGTGAACTAAATAGCTTCGCGTTATTTTCCATATCTACAATATCTCTAATATCTCTCTTACCGTATCTCTTTCAATATCTATTATATATATTTTCCATATTTCGGAGGATTCCTTATAGCCCATAACTCGCCCTTTTGAATGCTGTTGTCGCTAATGCGCCCATTGTTCCCATCGAAGAGGCCTCCGCTTCCTCATTCAATTGCCTATTTTTCGTCGTCTGAACTGGGTACTAGTCGGACTCAGACTCCCCTTATAATTCAAGTGTATCTTGATCCTCGGGAACTCATAGCTACGGTACACTGGGGAGACGTTCCAAGCCTTTTCGGAACTATTTCGGACTTGACGATAAATCAACATTCCGTAATGGGTTTGGGACTGAATTCCCGATGTATCGTCGTCAGGAGCGGAATAATTTCGGTAAAGTCTGATCTCTGTGTGCTGCCTAGCTGTCCTCCTTTAGCGGGAATCGAAGTGACTTTGCGACTTCTATGCTACCCGATGAGCACTTCAGCTTTCCCGCATTCTGCCATCCTCCCCCTTCCTCCCCTCGCCCTTTCCGGGTAGTTGATTCCTCCGTGTCATGCATACTCCATCATACCAGAGAGCTCCCCTCCTCGGCCTGACAATGAGGGTAGGATTAGGGAATACTCTACACAGTAGGCCAGTCTGCCAAGGACTACTGTAGAATCGTAGGCATCTCATCATCGGTCTGCGTATCTATCATGTCCAGGGAATTTGCCACTAAAGTGAGAACCATTAGTCTGCATTTGCCGCTTTGTTGCTCATGTGTTGTCCATTCTGATTGCCGTTAATTGCAATTCGAAATACATGCTTATGTAATTCATGCAAATCAGCCCGCGATTTTGTACCTACCCTACGACAGAACCAGCGAATCATGCTCGTACCATACTTTATTTAGATATTCATCTCACAACGTTCTCAACCGCCCGAATACCTTCTGTTCTCCTTGTTTATGTGCCTATCCCCGATCCCGACCCGTTATCACTATCCCCATCCCTCCCCATTCCTCTATTCAAAATAAGGCCACGCAACCTCCTTTCTCCCGTTCCTCATATCTCTCACCCCTGAAATGCACTCCTCCGTCAACAATCTCCTATCCCCGATCCCTCTGCGTCTCTACCTTCTCCCTGTCCGAATCGCCTACTCTCTTTCTCTGCGTCTCTGCCCATCACTGTAACATCGCGTACTCTCTCTCGCGCCGTGTCTCTTATCAATGTAACAGCCCCCCCGCACCCCCGAGGGCACCTCGCGCTCCCTTATCCGAATAATGATGTTTATAGGACACGAGAGATATCAGGGAAGAGGAGCTGCTAGAGCGCCAGACGGTCAGCCCGGACGAGAGAGCAGGCCGAAGTGAGAGACGCAGAGGGAGGAGGAATCAAGGAACACGGTACATGGCCGCAGTTCGGATCCCCCTTGCCTAGAGCTGTCTCTCCTCTCCCTCTCCCCCCGCCCTCATATCTGCGAAGGATAAGGAGATAAACCGTACGTACACAGGTGGGTCAACCCGGGCCGAATTTCACTTGTTCACCACGGGTTTATTACCTTGTCATAAGTTGATAACCTTTCTCTAGGCGGAAGATACTGTAACGCTTATTATAGTGGATGAAAAAGATCCCCGTCGGAAAATCATTCCTAATATAAGGCGAGAGAGTGTGCAGAAGTGAGAGAATCAGACTCATTTTGAACGGAAGAAACTGACGGATCGGTTTATTCCACTATAGTGATGGCTGGCCATTTCGGATTAGCGCGCTTCTTTCACCATATGCTGCGCTTTGTTAGCTAGGCAACTTGGTCTATTGCCTAGCCTTACTGTTGATAAGTCTTGCCGAGGATATCGTCGAGCTGATCGTTTGCGATAAGCGCGCAACTGTGTCAATGAATTGTTTGTTCAGCCTGATTGTCTACTGCCTTCTGATCACGTTGAAGAAGCTTGGGGGTTACTGTAGCGCTTATCAGCCATGCATAGGTCTCCTATCTTCGTCTTTATCTGTGTTATCGCAAGTATTGGTATTCTTAATTCTTGAATCATCTTATGCCTCTTAGACATCCTCCTAAGCGGACTTTGTCTATGTAAAGCTTCTAGCTTCTAGTCTTTGAAGGCCTTCTCCAGGCGAACCAATAACGAATCGATAGCTCACTGTGTTCTGACAACAGTTAAAATGTTAAGCGAACGGGATGCGGAAAAATAACCCTGATTTCGCTAGGAACTCTCATGCGGAAAGCACCGTACCCTAATCATTTTGGCTCGTTCGCTTAACATTTAGCACACTATGAGCTCGCTATCTTCATAGGCTATCATACGCGTAGAACTAATTATAGTGGACTAAAAAGATACATCTGAAAATCATTTCGACTATAAAGCGAGAGAGTGTGCAAAAGTGAGAGAATTAGGCTCATTTTGGAACGAAGGACACTGACGGATCGGTTTATTCCACTATAAATAACTCTTGTCTTACCCATCTCCCACTTCTAAACGGTTAGTCCCCCCTTTGTCTACTGTCTCAGCTTCACTTCCCCACCCCTTTTACCCACTCCAGAACACGAGTCAAGTGTGGGGGGGGGGTGTTAGAGTCCTCTCTGTCTCCCCTCAATCTCAATTGCCCTCGCTTACCCTTCCTTCCCCTTGAGAGGGTATACACCTCCCTTGTACCCTTCCTGATGCTGCAGGACCAACTAACTGGTTCTACCTATTTAGACTGTCCAGAACTACCGTAGATCGCGCACCCTCTCAGTGTCGTTTGGACGATCAAACCATCGTAGCTTACTATACAACTATTGAAAGATCAAATATCAAAGATCAAAAACTAGAGTCTAGTTCCGATGTTACAGAGTAATGGCGACGGCCTCCGAGCTTCTGACCGAGGATGCCCGGTCGCGCTTCTCGCACACCAAGGCGCTGTTCGAGCAGTTGGAGCGGCAGCATGAGGTCAGTCGCTACAGTATTGACGATCCTCGCCATTCAAATTTACCTTCCGACGGTAGTGATTCCGTCTTCCGTTGGTTATGTACTCTTTACTTTTGGCTGCGCACTTATTGCTAAAGAACGCAAGTCCAAGCAAGAATGCGCGGAACGAAAATTTGAATACGAGGACCGACAATACAGTTTGCCCCATACGGAACGAAAATACCCTATCCCGGTAGGGAATAATTCTCCACCATATGGCACCAACGTAAAAAATCCCTAAAATTTCCGCCTCCCCTACTGTTCCCGGGAAGGATACTGGGGTAATTTCGCCGCCGTGCCGTGTGCTAGTGAATTTTGCATTCAGCGCAGCTCTACCACAAGAGATTTAAGCTTTCTTGTCAATAATAACCTCCATATGAGAAATTGGGACCTTTCACCGCGTACCAATGAGATGCCCAAGCAGCATATTCTGAGGCTAATCTTTCACACCTTTTGATAGGGTCAGCTGCTTCGGGATTATCTGCAGATAGTGCGTCAGAGGGTGAGGCGCTTCGACTCCGGTGTAGGAGTTACTTATAAGTCTATAGATAAGATTGCGGCACACGGATGTAACTGTAGGCATAAGTGGGAGTGGCTACTGGCCGGTTGGGGAATTGTTCACTGGGTGCGAAGTGTGGAAAAATGTAATATTTCCAGTAATCTCACTCTTCTTGGTATCTAGGCCGCTATCTAGAAGGTCAGATGTGAAAGGAGCCTAGCTTATGCCCGGCCTGGAGTATCTGTTCCTGGAAGCCCGACATGTTCTCCTCTAGGTGTTTCGCACAGTCATGCGGTCTCAAACTATGAAGCTGCAGGAAACTGTGGTTGACGAAAATGTTCCGTCAGTCGTCGCATTCCTACTTCCGACGAGAGAGCGCGAAGTGGGTATGAAGAGACACTGCAGACAAAGTAGGAATGGCGTTTACTGACGGAACCTTTTCGTCAATATATATTCCTTGTACAATAAATATATTATTAATAATAATACACGTTCCATCCTCAGAAACGGTTGGCGAGTTCGCGGCGAATACGCCACAACAACATTTCCTAATCTGCATCTTTAATGCCAGTACAGTTGCGCATTCGCTGTATCAAGCACAAGTACAGCTATAAATAAATAAATAAATAAATAAATAAATAAAAAGCAGCCTTCCGTGATCCGCATAATCGCAGAAGGTTTCACCCTTGTTGCAATGAACAAATTGCGCTGAACAAGGCGCATACAAATTGCGGCACTCTTCTGTAGAATGAAAACAGCTAATTTTGCAAAGCCATAGCCGAAAAACTTAACCTCCACCTCTTCAGCTTCCGTCCTTCTACTCGCCCCGCCCGCAACGCAACCCTCCACCGCTGCCCCCGAAACCCCAGCTCACCTGCCCCTCCAGTCCGCTCAGTCAGGTAGGCGAAGCAACGAATATCGGTTGTGAATGCTGCATTGAAATTTACTGACAAAAAATCAACGGTGGTACTGGCGCTGGTAACCTTAATCCATATTATATGTACGTAAACTGTGGTAGAAATATGCAAGTGCAGAACAAAGATATGTCTCCTCTCATTTTTCTCCATTCTGTCATTGCCAACCAGAAGCGCAATCCACCCAGTCCCTCCATCCAGCTGATCCCTTCCCTTCAATGCCGGAACACCACGATTAGCTCCTGTTCACGTAAACGGGCGTGTTACCCTCCTATTTCCTAAGAGCCCCCCCACCCTCTCTAGTATCTTCTTCTGCTCTCTAGACTGCCTGGACTTCTCTGCATTCACCTGTCTCACTGCTCTCTTTTATCCCTCCCCCCATTCTCCCAACCTCTTCCCCGGTCCTTACTGGACCTCTACTTTATTTTGAAGTATCTCTCAGAACCGTGAAACATGTCAATCTCATACGGCTCCCTTTAGTATCGCGTAAATCTGGTTAACGCCAGTCATAAAGCAGAATCTAGTCGTTCTCACCAGCTGTTTGCTACTTCCTTATTATTCTCCGGCATTCCACGAACTGTCTCTATTTTCCCATTCATTCGGAGCAGAACACGCCGTTCGGGGTACCTTTCATGGTTATGCTTCGCTATATACTTTTGATATGGGCTAAGTGCAACTATCAGCGTCACCCGGATAAGCTGCTCTAATTCTATGCAGTCCCTTAATTAGGCATAGTGTCAGTTACGAGTCAAGAAGACTCGAAGATGACGCTCAGCTCATATTCGTTATATGAGCCGAATTCACCCGCTCAACCTTCCTTGTCTCATTTCTCTTTCCCTCCTTTCCCTCGTTTCCTCCCCTGAATCTCTCCTTTCCCGGATAGACACAGCGCGCATGTCCACTAGAGGCTCAGATTTCAGATTCCCCCCCTCAATCTCGGGTCTGTCCCCCTTCCCCCTCTCTTTTTCTCCTCCTCCGCCCCTGCTAGCCTCATAGCTTCACCCTCCTCTCCTGATCCCATGAATAGTCTCCGAGGGGTTTTCCTCCAATTCGGGCTATTATTTCAGTCTTTGCCTCTTCGGGGATTGACTTATGCATGCATATGAGACACCCCTTGCCATTCAGAGACGTTCTCACGGCTTCTATATTATAGTAGCTTCATAGCATCACCGCAACCTTTGGCCCGCTAAATCCTAGCACATGTCACGTAGATGACGTCTTCTAGTCTTTGATAAGTAACCTAATCTAGAACGCTCATCGTAAAGTCAAGAATGTTTTCCCACTTGTGCAAGGGCCCCAGAGGTGAAGCAAACACCGCGTCATTTTCCTTGAGAGGTGTCCGTTTCCCGTTTCGGCTAAATTGCCTCTCGATCTTTCTAGTAGGCCTCAAAGAGCTGCACTAGAAAACCGCTAATCCTTTCATCTTTAGAATAATTCACCGTTCACTTACTAATGGTGGTCTACCACTTTCCTAGTCGTAAGATTTCACGCCCTTGTGGAGTGCCATCTCAAAGACCGGATATTTAAACACAATGACTAGGGAGGCTGGCTGTTCCAGGGGGGCGCCTCTTATCACCTTCTCGCATCAGTCTAACACCGCTTCCCTCATTCCCTCTTTCCTTGCCCCCAGTTCGCGTTTATTTACCCCATCTCGTTGCAGGGAAGCCTCACTACAATTCGCAGGCATCACAGCGTTCTGACAACAGTCAAAATGTTAAGCGAACGAGATGCCGAAAAATAACCCTGAATTCGGTAGGAACTCTCGCACGGAAAACACCGTATCCTAAGCATTTTGGCTCGTTCGCTTAACATTTAGAACACTGTGGCATCATCACGTTTACCTACGTAGATTCGCCAGCTTTCTAGGCACCTTGCACATTTCATTGCAGAATTTTATTCATTGATACAGTGGATTGAAAAGATCCGTCGGAAAATCATTCCAAATGTCAGGCGAGAGAGAGAGTGTGCAAAAGTGAGAGAATTAGACTCATTTTGGAATCAAATTAACGGAGACGGACCGGTTTACTCCACTATAGTTCAGTCTGTAGTCTAATATGACCTCAACCATTAGCCTTGGTTCGCTGGTAGCCTAATATGCTTTGCCCCAAGCGCCCTCCCCCCCCCCCCGACACGTCCCCGAGTACAGTTCTAATGCGAATCGTTTGGCCTAACGAGTCTACCGGGACTCCCACCCGGTGTTGCCCTACAAACAACTCTCCTGATTTCGCGGCTTTTGAGATTTCCCAGGCCGGAAAATACAGATATCGTAATTTTCGTAATTTCTGCGTGCGTTACAGTTTTTCGCCGCAGCCTCACCATTTTCAAGCTTACAAAAATAGATGCTAATAATATGCCTATGAAAAAAGCACGCATCACGACCTCCAGCCGCGCGTCTAATCTGGGAAAAAAGTTGATCAAATAAATGCTCAATTAATTGCGACCTTTTTCTCGTCTTTTTTTCTCTGACTCTCTCCATTCCCACACTCTTTTCCTAGGTCGTCATTTATTGAGCAATTAATTGCGACCTTAATTGCGCAGCTTTGGTCGCTCGCCATTTATGGCGAGGAGGTCAGAGAAAGGTGAAAGAGTGTGCGTTTTGAAGAGAGTGAAAGGTGCCCCATAAATGGGGACCCTTTTCTCTCTCTCCTGTTTACACACTCTCTCGCTGTTCTCTAACTCTCGTCATATATTGCTGATCTCCTCATATTTCGGGCAGCTTCGTCGTAATTGTTGCGCCTTATTTTTTCGTAGCTGTTTATACTACCGCTTTGCATTACATTCATTTTTTTCTTTTGACATTAGTATTGTATTTTAAAGGATTTGCTTTATTAGAGAGTACGGTATTTAGAAAATGTTTAAGTGATATAAATTGGGATATGAATTGCATTATTTGCTTTAAAATAAGTTATGTATACCTAACAATAAGGAGGGTCATGACCGCTTAAAGGGA
>LS939308.1:398580-423437 GCA_900490955.1 Micoletzkya japonica
ACTCATAGGCTTTCCCGCCGTCTACGACCGTAAATAAGTTGAATACGACTCTAAAACAGCCAAAAATGATAAAAACCTGAAAAGAGCAACATAGAAATGCCCAATTAATTGCCCAATTAATTGCGCAATTTATGAGGAGCTCGAAATAAATTGACCAAATAATTGGCCATCTTTTTCCCCAGATTAAACGTGCGGCAGGTCTTGAAGTACCCCAAAGATCATTATAGTGCTTACTGCCGTTATTCTTTTATGAGCATACTATAACAGAAGCAATTTGTGAAGCACTAATCGCCGTTTTCTTTCCAGCCTTATGTTCAAGAGCTGAAACTTATGTCGTCTGGTCGGCGCACAGTTGTCCAAAAGCGCTACTCCTAATTATATTATTCCCTGAAAAGGTTGTTTACCGTCGAGACTAGCGTATAGCCGCCATCCATTCACCTATGGCGGGGGGGGGAAGTAAATTCGGATTGTAGCACATATCAAAGTAACGAAAGGGAGAGAATCGGGGGGAATGTCAAAAAGGATTCAACCCCTCTATCTTTCAAGCTTATTTGCTAGATGTAGTTTGCTATACTGTCGATGGACCACACTGAGCCAAATTACCCCAGCTTTACGCCTTATGGGGTAAATTTTACACCGACTGGCTGGGGTAAATTTAAAACTACACCAGCCATCTGGGGTAATTTCAAATTTACCCCAGCCAGTCGGTGTAAAATGTACCCCATAAGGCGTAAGGCTGGGGTAATTTCGCTCAGTGCAGGACACAATGCACTGTCTAGCACACCGTTTTTTTTATCGTTCTTATACCGTCTCGCCCTATGCGCTAGAGGCTCTAGCGTGCAGAATACCCTCCAGTCTATCCTTTCTAATACACCACGCGTCACCGAAGAGTCTTCCCTGCATCTTTCTACCCTAAACATTGTCTTCTCTAAGTTTCCCCTTACACGAACAAAGCAGAATGAAAATATGTTATTTAGGCAAATCTCCCAATTCTTTAGAGGTATGCCTATAAAGAAGCCATTCACTCCACCCACCCAAATGCCTTAAATAACCCGCCGTCCTATTATGCATAGGTATATCCGGCCAGTAGCCTTCCTACCCCATATTTCCTAGGCTATTTTCTCCCCCCTCTTGCCCATGCCGACTATTTATGCGTCTATTCTCTAGCTTCGGGCCGTCGTACTATTTCACCTCCTCAGAAGCGGGTCATTAAACTAGAAGGAAAGGACAGCGCATGCTCTTTTCTTTTCGGTGCTTTGTTTCGTGCGCGTTGCTTTGTAGAAATTGGAAAAAAAATTAGTTTTCAGTTAACAGAAGCCGAAACTGGTTTTGCTCCAGAAAGATACAATAAACAATTCCAAGCTGACTACTCTAAAGTATAGTGGAATGCAAGCCCCTTTATCATTACGAATATAAAAGCGAGAGAGTGTGCAAAAGTGAGACAAGTAGACACTCCTTTTGGAACGGAATAAACTGACGGATCGCCCTTTATTCCACTATATCTGCCCTAACAGTAAGCGTCAGCCGAATTTCGAATTTTCGCCCATTGTCGTACTCCCGACTAATCTTCCCTCTCCAGTGATTCATGTTTTCCGCGCTGGCCGTAGGCTTAGTTTTGGCCTGGTCTTTTCTCTGTCGCAAATATCAGCATAGCTATCGCATGATTCGAGACCATCCAATGACGACGCCGTCTTCTTACTCACTTACAATCTAAATTTTGCCTTCTATAAACCATAAACAAGATTTTTCCTTTCTTACATTTATGCACCGCAAACGTGGTCATGCCAATGAAAGGTCGTGAAAAGTTTGAATACTGTAATTTCCAGGTCTCTCGAAACTTCGAGCAGCTAGCCACGGACCTCGAACGGATCAAGACGGGCCGCGCCGCGACTACCGTACCCCCGACTACCGTAACCAATAACAATCACCTGCCGCCCTCTTCGGGCAACAACAACGGCAGTAGTTCGTCGGAGCTCTCGACGTGAGTTGCGAGGGAATATGCAAATTTATGCAAATTTATGGTAAATGCATGGCTCGTGCATTTTCTGCACAAGTTTGCGTGCATGTTTTCTGTAGGCTTTTTTACCCTGAGCTGCGAGGTTTATGCAAATTATAACCAGTCGTTAACCATTTTTTCAAATGCAAGCTCACTATCACTTATGCACGGCTGTTCGTCTTACAATTAGCGTACTAACATCTAATAAATTAATTCCGTTGCCGCTGTAGACCAAGTCGGAAAGGTCTCCACTATCGCATTCCTTTCGTGACATTTTCACGGTGACGAAGGAGGGAGGGGAGGAGAACGTTCATGGCATTCTCCCGCTCTAAGGCAATGCGAGACACGCAACCACGAGTAGTTGGCGTTCCATCTTGGGGAACGACTGGAAAGTCAGTTTGCGATTCTTTACTGTACCCTTCGAGACCGCTTTCTAATACTTTGCCGCTCATGTTTCACGCCTCTAAAGATTAATACCAGTACATGCCTGCAGAGCATGAACACTGAGCTCAGCATTTCCACAATGTTCTGACAACAGTGAAAATGTTAAGCGAACGAGATGCCGAAAAATAACCCTGATTTCTGTGAGAACTCTCGCACGGAAAACACAGTATCCTAAGCATTTTGACTCGTTCGCTTAATATTTAGAATACTGTGTTTCAAGCGTCATAATAGCGAATGGCGGTTTTCGCGCATAGGATCCGATCCTGTAGGCGAACCAGTGAGCGAATATTTATGGATTTAAAAACTTAAGTTCACCTCTCGGAACTCAACAAACTCAAATTTTTTTATATAAATCGGTTTATTCACTCTTGATAAAATTCAAAAATAGTGGTCAATTCGCTATTAGACACATCCTTCACCGGGCGGAATGCTGTGTGAGGCGTAATCGTAAAACCGGTGTCAGAAAGAGAATCCTATGGTTTGCCTTTTGAAACTTCCCTTAAATAGTAAAGTGACCCAAAAAGAGTTTTTGTAAAAGGCGTAACGTATTCTACAAAAAAACTCTTTCGCGTATTCTATACTTTTTCGTCTGCCTGTGAGTAGATTCGCCCAAGTTCAGTTCGGATTACACGATTGATGCCCGAGTGCACCCATCTATACCTATCCCTCTACTCTAGTACGCGAAGGCAAACACACTCGCAAAACTTCCCTGTTGTCCCAGCTGAAACATGCACGACATAAGAATAGAAAAGCTTCGGGAGCTAACCAAAACACCATGAAGCGAGGGACGTACTCGTCGAACAATTGTAACTGTAAAGCTCCTCTCCAGGATGCCGTGACATCAAGCAACATCTACGAGAATTTTACATTTCGCATGTTCACTCCTATGCGTTTTCAGTCCTTTGCGCTGCAGCGTACACAGTCGCGTACAGATCTTGGTGTCGAACTTTAGCCACAATATTTACTTCACCTCCCCCTTTCCCATTCACCTCACGCCATTCTTCCGCCGAACCATCTCATTCCTATGAGCTACAGTTTCAGCGCGTTTCGTTGGTAAACCATTTGCGAGGACGTTGCCTAGTGTATTCTCCTTTGTTGCAATGCTCTATTCGAATCCAGTTCTTCTTTTCCGCTCGAAATACCGTCGGTGCGCCCGAAATAGACCACGGTCCGTATTTCCGGCCTAGGCGAAGGGTCCACCGCCCGCTTGCATAGGGCTTTCAGCCTGCCTGTAGCGTAGAATGCACAATCCATGTCGCAAACCCTATACGTTTTGGGCAACTCTAAGATTACGTATGCAACCTTTATTCCACAATGGCTTATCCAGGCCAACTAAAGTATATTTAGTTTTAAAATAGAATATAGAACATTCTTTCACGATAGAGGGTGATTCATACAAGTTCGGCACACGACCTCCACGCGGCATCTCCTCTTCGTCTCCGTTCATTGGTGCCGTTTCGTGCTGCTGCTGCTCCGTGCTACTCATTCGCCTCACATGATCCTCCTCGTCCTCGTTCCCTGTCATTTGCCTAATCGGCTCAAGAGGGGGAGGTAACCGATCGGGATGGAAACGAATGGATGAAGGTGGAGAAGAAGTGCGAGCGGCCATCGTTATTGGTCGACCGAAGTGTCGTTCCTTGGTAGTTTAGTAGATTGTCCATCCGGTTTCCTGTATTCAAGAACTTCCGAATTTCATTGATGGCATTCCTTGATCCGAGAGTGTTCCTTGTACGGTTCCTCGTCCTTAGTAGGAAGAAGCTAGCCGGCGGATCGCCCTCATACCACCAGCCATACACTATTCCGCGGATACGGCACCTCCTCTCGCTTACGCTGTCGCCGAGGATGGTGTGGTTTCTGAAGCGGACGAGGTCTGGAGTTCTCGTGTCTTATTAGGGCGTCTACCATTCGAGCGTCTTTTTAACGATTATGATCGTGATAGTGAAACAGTGGCGCAAAAGACGCAAATGGAATCGACTACAATTTTCAACGACTTTTCTGAAGCGGATACAGACAATAATCTCCAGAATTTTCTTCAAGCATAATTTTACAGCAACTATCTACGTCCATATCGTTATTGATCATACTGAATGATTTATCTGCACACCGCGAAACATAACCCATACACACTAACCACTAATGCCTTCCGCACCGGCTCCGCACGTACTGCACGCCACTTCCTCGTTCCCCTTCCCAACTTTATCTTTTAATCGCCTGGCTCCCGGCACGATCCCTTCCAGGTACGGTAGACCCCTCTCGTCGTCGTCGTCCGGTGGATCGACCTCTACCTCCCCGCACGGGCGGTCCTCGTACGAGCCTTACTGGCGCGACGCCTCCTTCTACAAGCGACGGTGCTCGATCTTTGATCTTTGATCTTTATTAATCTTTGATCTTTGCTCTCCGCATTTCCTCCTGAGTTTCCCTTTCACCTTCCGTTTGCCCGCCTCTCCTACTTTCCTTTCGTTTCCTCCCTCTTTGGCTGAGTTGCTTGTATCTAAGCCCTCTACTACTCCAAATATGCAGAGTGTCTGAAAATGCGCAATCTTTCACTGCTTTCTACATGAAACGTGAACAGTGATTGGCGGGAGATTCAAAAATTCAAATTTCATTGTGATGTGCAGGTTCGACGATACGGACGTGAGCGGCGACACACGATACGCTCTGGTTCAGTCGAAGAAGGACGAAGAGGAGGAGGAGGAGCAGCGGGCGGAAAGGTGGGCGATTAGGTGACGATTATTCGGTGACTAATTTTAAAATTTGAACTTTTCCGATCCAGCCAACGGTGTCAAGATTTTTTTATGCATTTTAGAGGACAAAGTAAAGGTCTTAAAGGAAAAGGTTCAGAGACGAACGCGGCCTTCGCATTACGCCCCAGCGAAGCGGCATGTACAACGAAGGTGGGAGTCTTAAAGTGATCTAGCCTGAGTCATTGATGAAATTTCCACGGTCACTATTTACGACGAGACAGCGAACCGCTATAAAGAGACTTCAGAACGTTTTCTCGTCAATAATACCCGCTCTCGTAGGTCCCATCGCGACGATGCGCGGCCTGAGCCCGGAGCGACCCTGTGACATCGACCCCGACCGAAAGATTTCCTTCAGCACCGCGCCCATTATGGTCGGCTGTCACCGAATGAACTGATAAATCGTATCCCATCATCATTTAGTGAACTCATCGCGTAAATGAAAAAAAATGAAAAAAGCAAGCTGCAGTCTTTCAATGTGAATTGAGAAGTGAAGATTTGGCTAATATTGTAGGTGTACGGTACGCACTCGGTTGACGACTATGACCGGAAGAACGACGATATTGACCCGGTGGCCAGCTGTGCGGAGTACGAGCTGGAGAGGAGGCTGGAGAGGTAGTGTTATTTAGAGAAACTTTATTTTTCATTTCGTTCGATATTAGGAACAGGATCAACGTAGAAGCTTTCAACATTTCCAGGGGGGGAAATTTAAAAAAATGCCAAATTTAGGATGGACCTCTTCGAGGTGGAGCTGGACAAGGGCACGGAGGGCCTGGGCGTCAGCATCATTGGTTCGTCGTTGATCGTTGATCGTTGATCGTTGATCTCTGATCTTTGAACTTTGATCTTTAATCTCCCAACTCCAGGAATGGGTGTCGGGGCGGACTCCGGGCTCGAGAAGCTGGGCATCTTCGTCAAGAGCATAACGCCCGAGGGCGCGGTGCATAGGTGGGCGGATAATATATCTAAGGCTTAAATACTCTGTCGAATTGCAAGTGGAAGCGATCCGATCTAAGCTCAGTACACTCAGCGAAATTTCACTAGCCCGCTAGGGAATAATTCCCAAGCACACGATGCCACATCGAAAATTCCCTAAAAATTGAGCCTCCCCCTGCGGTTTTTAGGGAATTATTCACTAGCGGGTTAGTGAATTTTCACGGCGGTAGCGTGTGCTAGTGAAATTTCGCTCACAATCAGTGTAGCATGGCTCTTTTTTTAGCTTTGCTAGCGGATGTTCTCAACTTGTACAAGCTAAGCGTGTCCACTTGCTAGGGACGGCCGCATCCGAGTCTGCGACCAAATCGTCTCCGTCGACGGCATCTCCCTGGTGGGCGTCTCGCAAAAGTTCGCCGCCGACTCGCTCAAGGCGACGGTCAACCGGGTTCGATTCGTTATCGGTGAGGCCTTTCTTCTTTCTCGTACGATTAGAAGTATTATCATCAAACGACTTGGCGCAAAGCTAGTACACAGTAGCGAGCGAACAGCGTTACGAAGGCACCGTGAAACGTATCCGCGTAATTGTAATGAAACAGTAATTTTTGTAGTGCAGATATGAAAGGACGATATAAAAAGAGAAATAAAATGGTAAAATTAAAAAAAAATATGCAGGTCGCGAGCAGAACCTGGAGGACAGCGAGGTGGCGGCTTTGATCAGGCAGAGCCTGGACACGGACCGGAAGATGGTCCTGCCGGAGGAGGACGAGGAGGAGTATGAGGTATGCGCACTGTTGTCGGTTTTATCTTCAATCATAAAAAACACTTACTATTTGTAAAACTGAGACGATTGCTTCGTCTCAACCATTTGTGGTAGGAGGAGAGTACTCTGCACCGTAACTTTCCGCCCTCTGAATTACGGCACGTTGCGCACAGGTGCGTAGCGCTGCACAACAACGAGCAACAGTCATAATCTGAAAGCTACGGACAGACAGACACGCAGACACACACACACACACACACACACACACACAGACAAACGGACAAGATTTGCAGTGATTTGCGAAGTACGAAGTAAATTGTTAAATAGAATTATCGCTTGAAGGAGGACGACGCACCGCCGCCCTGCCAGCCGCCGCCCGCCCCGCACTTCGCCCCACCGCCCATCATCGCCACCCCCGTCGCGCCGTCCTCCGCCAATCTCAGCAGCAACGGCCGGCCCATGAGCCATGAGGAGAGCGAGATCCGGGTACACTCATCATAGATATTTATTATTTCTTTGTATTTCTATTGTTCTTGCAAAACTTGCCTACTTTCGAGATATTAAGCCATTCGAAAGTAAGTTATTCGAAGAAAAAAACAAAGAGATGAATTGCAGGCCAAAATCGCGGCCCTCGAGCTTGAGGTGGAGTTGTCGCAGAAGAAGGCGGACCAGGTGAGATATCTTGTATTGGATTTTATATTTATTTAAAACAAAGTAATAAAGAATACTGAGTGGGTTTCTTTGAAGAAGATTTGAAGTCTTGAACCTATATCAAGATTCCCCTCCTTTGGAACGCCTTTCCAATGTTAGTCCTGATAAAGGTGATAAACTGGTAAACTGGAAATATAGAATACAGTGATAAAACATTATAATCGAATATGCAGATGCATCGTCAGACCTTCCAGATGCACAACGTACTCGACACGACGAAGGAGCACTATACGTTGTTGGAGAAGAAGTACGAGCAGGCTAATGCGTTGTTGAGGAACTACCAGGTACTGGTATCATGCAGTACGGAATAAATACAAAGATGATGCTTTCGGAATCAAAAGAAATTATCCAGCACAACTGACCTTTTTTGTATGTGGAATACAGAGAAGATGCTATCGGAGCGAAAGAAACTATGTAGCACAACAGAAATTATAATGGTTGTCATAATGGTTGTCTGTGAACACCTCGAAATGAGTTTTGCGCCCATCATATGTTAAGCGTTGTTAGATAATTTCTGCTGATTAACTAGATATCGTACAATGCAAAACATCATTATATTCAAATTCAGGAGCGCGAAAAGGAACTGCTCTCGCGCGAGGAGAACCACGTGGAGCAACTGAAGGAGAAGGACGCACACTACGCGAATCTCGTCTCCTCCCTGAAGGTAACCAGATGGAATGCAAATTTGGCAAATTTATATAATGAAATAATAATAATAATAATAATAATAATAATAATAATAATAATAATAATAATAATTCCTCGTTTCCAGACACGCATCGACGAGCTCGAGGAGCGGTTGGAGGAGATGGCCCAGAAGCGGGCGAATATTGCCCACGGCGAGCTGACCGAGCTGCGGCAGCGGCTGGGCGAGAACTTTGGCAACGGTAGGGGGGACTACGATAACGATATGCCGCTGCTATGCCGTACGGCTGGCCGACAATAAGCTAGGGTTTCCCTCGACAACCTCAGCGCAAGAGTGCCGTTCAACTTGAGTCCGTCATTGCATTATAGGTAGATTTTGGAGTGCCATGATAGAAGTGTGGATTGCGTTAATCTATCTTCTTCCCCCTTGAGCAGACGTCCCGCCGCCGCTGCCGACCGCCCAACCGCCCGCGTCACACTCCGAGATTTCCGCCTACCGGCCGGGTGGTGACGTCATCCACGAGGACAAGGCCGTCATGGCCAAGGTACGCAGCAGCTAGGATGGAACGTGCTTCAAAATACTAGAGCTGGGCATGCCGAGTTCTTCTGGTCAATGTGTTCCGCTGCCTTTGGTGACCGACGATGCATCGCGCTTATGAATGGCACGTGAAGCATACGCATCAAAGGAACGTCCCATTCACATCTCTCACGTTGGCGTCATATACTTGGGCAGCTGAGCAAGAACCTCTGGCACTGCATTCAGTTGTTAAGGGGAGAAATTTAAAGAAACGAGACAGATTGAGAACTAGGGTTTGAAAACCAAGCGTTGTAATTGCATTATGCGACCGAGAGGGTAATGCGGAGCACGGAAGAATGAAGAGAGTGAGGCGATAAATACGCAAAGCGCGCTTGGTCTTCAAGCTCTATTGAGAACCACGACCCTCCAGGTTCCGCTGCCCTCGCGCGCCAACTCCAAACGCGATGCGGAGGTCAACACGAACGGCTGGACGGAGGACGCGAGGGTGAGCCACTGCCTATTTAGAGAATATTCACCGTTCCTTGGCATTTTCCAATTTCTCCCCTAACAGAACTGGCCGTTAGGCTGATAGCTAAGAATCAAAGATCAAAGATCAAAAATCAGTTATGGTTGAGAAAAAAGTTCCGTCCGTCATCTCATTCCTACTTTTGACGATAGAGCGAAGCGGTATGAAGAGAGTCCGGCAAAGTAGGCATTAGTTTACTGACGGAACTTTTTCGTCAATAATATATCTCTCTCCTTGCAGTCGGTGATGTCGTCGTCGTGCGACTCGCCCGTCCCGCGGGTGTCCGAGCCCGCCTCGCCCGCGCTCCCCCACAAGTTCTCCGGCCACCGCCGCCTCCTCTTCCCGCTGAGAAAACGATACGCGCTCAGTCAGTTACAGAGTTCGTGCCGTCTCCTACTTTGGTTTATATCCCCCTCCCCCCCCCACCCCGGCTTAGTGTAGAAGCAGTGGCCGGAATCAGCATGCCAGAGAGTTCAGTCACTTTATGAGCCCAGATATAGGTGATTGAACTGACAATCTTAGTGTAGAGCAGTACGCTCTGGCAAGCTGAGTCGAGCGCCCCGCGTTGGTCGCCCCTTTGTGGTTGTGAGACCTCTGTTGCTGCGATTCCTGGTCCCGTGATAACCGTGATTTTCAGATGAGAGCGAGTTCTGGCGGGCCTCGTACGACCAGATACAGGGACTACAGGTGAATTACTTTTTGTTTTTTTTTCTGCATTTTAGCTTTCATCACGAACCATTAACAGCTTCATGCAGCCATCTAAAATTATTAGAGAAAAGCGCTGGTCTAAACGCGCAGCAAACGCTTCGAACAATAAATAAGCCAACTACAGATGACGCCACTCTATTTATTGTATCTTTCTGAACAATTTTATAATTAATAGTTATAATTTTATAATTATCGGTATATAATATAATTTTTTTAAAAATATTAATCCATTGTAGGTGCTGCACTGGAGCGTCGACGACATCTGCCAGCTTCTCGTGTCGATGGGCCTCGACAAGTACATCCCGGAGATGACCATCAACAAGATCAACGGGGTCAAGTTCCTCGAGCTGGACTCGAACAAGCTGAAGGTAAGCAAGAAATTATGAGTCTTTGACCCCGCTTTCAAATAGAAACTGCTTCCTTGCAGACGATGGGCATCCAGAACCACTCCGATCGGTCGCTGATCAAGAAGAAGATCAAGATGATCAAGGTATTTTCAATTTTGAATTTGAATTTTGGCGCCGAAACCGCCTGATGTGCAGGTTCGCATCGAGCGGGAGCGCAAGATGCTGGAGAAGGAGAGCCGGGCGCGGGCGCACGCCGCCCATGCGGCCATGCTCACCCAGAGCATTCCGATCTGACCTGCCGGACGACCGTCTTGAACCCTACCGTATACCCGCCCTCTTTGCTAATTAGGATGGGCAGACCGATGCTTTTTCATTTCTTGTTTATACGGTAACCTGGTTAGATGTGCCAGCCCTACCGTTAATGACCCGACATTACAGTATCCGTAACCTTTCCATTATCCCCACCCCTGTTATACTGTACCACAGTAGCTCCCACACCAATGCATTTTGCGCCGAAACACTGGAGATGGTGTTGAAATCCCCTACCGTATACCCTTTCCTCTGATTTATAGTATCTACCCCCCACACTTCTCTCATATTACAGTATACCGAGCACCGGGTCAAGCCGGGGTCCGCCTTTTAGTAAAGGAGAAAAAACCACAAGGCCGATTCTGTTGTTCCGGCAGTAACTTGCACTTTTTCAGCCACTTTCTTAAACAAATCGAAAACAATTTACTGATAGAACAATGGACCAACTCCACTATAGCTCCCTGCATATCAGACTCTAAACCCGATATCCATCGCGTTATATAGTAAGCTTGCTCTTAGCTTGTCATCTAGATCTTAGTAGCTCAATCAGCAAATGAGGATATTATCTACTCCATAAATGGACGGTATTTCCCGAAGAAGGTGGCCAACAGGCCGCTTTCAGTATTTGTACAAATCAGTATGATTGTGACTCGTTCGACATCATTTCGGATATATTTTACTTCTTGATCCGCTCTTTCCCGATAGGATTCTCTCACTGAGCCTTTTTGATTATTAACCAAACTCGATGCTGAACAAAGTTCAATAAGTGAATCCTATGGTCTACTATACAATGTACTTCGAATGCCCCCATCTCGCTATCCAGTTCAGTAAATGTCCGATGTCTGTGTATGCGTGCAATGCTTCTTCGTAACCCCCTGACCCCATTCGACCACCTTTCTTACCAAACCACATTTCGTCCATATTTCGTCTCGTACTCCTCCACACATATTGTAGAGACACCGTTACAGAGCAGAGAGTTGATGGAGTGTCAAGCATAAACGAATTTACGATGATGACCACTCGTGTACTTTGAATTAGGCTCACACGCGATAAGCAATCGTCTGATAACCGCAAAAGCAGCACAGGAAAGAAACATGATGACACTTTCATGGTCCTCCTCGATGCGCTTCTTCTTCTCATAGGTTTCTTCATCTCGTAGATTATCTTTGTGAAAAGCGACAATGCCGATTATGTTATCTTATTTACTTATTCAAACAACGGCTTTGTTACAGCTATGAAACTTCGAGCCATTTATGCATAGAAGTGAGCAGAAAAAACCGGTACGTTGTTTTATTCTGAACACAACTAAATTATTCACTTTTGTAAACTTTCGTCCTAGAAATTTTAAAGGATCTAGAGGTTTGTTCTACCTCATTGTTAGTTGAGTAACAGATCAGGGGCAAAACGTGAAGTCCTTTCCTGAATAGCTTCTTATCATTCTACTCCACCTAAAGCCATGCTAAATCCCACCGATAAGAGACGATTTTCAATGCTTCTGCCACGCTTTGGTTCTGGTACCGAACTCCTGCTTGTCTTGTGTATTTATTTTACTTGCTCTAGACTCTTCTTCAGTAATTAGATAAATAAGACCCAATCACAAGTGTCGTTCTTGAAGATAGATACTCTACCAAATCGATGATCTTTCTGCTACATCTACTTTTCGTTGCTTCATTATTAAATTCAGGTAAAGCATACTTAATCTTCATTTGCAATTGCGAGTAATGCGATCTTTGCTGAAACGTGCGATCTAACAATAAGATGGGACGCTTTGTACTGTAATCTAGTAGCAAATGAGAAAATGTTTGGTTGCCTACCGTCAAAACCGAAAATTGTGGGACAAATACCGTATTTTACCGTGTTTTTCGTATTATCAGCTTTAGAATAAATCTAATCGAAAAAATACTTGCATATTCCGAAAGAGCAGACCAAAATACGTAGGTAAGCGCCGAAAAAGTTTTATTTATGGATTTAGGAGCCGTGCAAAGAGTGTCTAAAGATCTTTTTCAGCCTCCGGATACTCAAATGAACCGATTTAGGTTGAAAAATAGGTCCAGAAATGCTTGAAATGAGCTTTTTCCCCGGCCTGTTTTAGAGAGTGTCGCAGCGGTACCACCGCTTTCAGCCTTTCCATGACGAAGCACGGGCTATCAATTTCAAAATTTTCAAGTTAGGATGACTCTAAAAGGTCCAAAGAACAGGCAGGCAACATTTCATATGTCATTTGATGATCACCACAGTGCAATGGCAAAAATACGGTAAAATACGGTATAATACCGTATTATACGGCATTTGTCCCAGAATTTTCGGTTTTGACGGTATATGGGGCATCCCGAGAAAATCTGTCTTTAGAATCGCTAAGCATCTAGATCATTATAAAATAATACAGCTTCATTACCTTAATTCAAGGATGTGCAAAGTTTTCGACAGACGGATCTACACTTTACGACGAGTTTGATTTTCTCGTTGGAGAGACGGTACTTATCAAATACTATGGGATTCTTTCTTTGCTTCGAAGAGTCCTCCGTTTTGCTCAAGATGTGTTAAATTTTTAAGTTGCCTGGAAAAATATATGATCAGTTCAGTGTATCGTATACGCGTATGCATACCTTTAGTCTTTGGTGAGCATATAGTGATAATACTTACAGCAAAATACCTATAGTTATTAGTGACGTCAGTAATCTCATTCATACGTTCTCTTCGCACTATGCATACTGGTTCACTCTTTCGTCGAAGTAGGAATGGGACGGCTGATGGAGCTTCTTCTTCAACCACAGAACGTTCTCGAATCAGCTTGTCAGGTCGTCTTCGATGACTGTATCGAGTATGGCTGTGCTGTGTACGCCTCGTACTCGCCGGCCGCCAAGTAAAGTCTTTTCCATTTAGTTTTTCTAAGTTTGCTTCTGCCTACTCTTTCTTATCCATGTCCGAAATCCCATCGCGCAGACCAGCTCGAAATATTCATTATTATTATTAGTATTACAGAGATTTTGCCGATGGGATAATTCTGTATGATGACAACGGCACAGCCTTGTGGACGTGAGTACAGCATTCCATGCGAACCTTTTCATGGTTATTATGTTTGACAATCGTCTCATACTGAACCAATGACAGCGTGGTAAGTAATAAATATCAAGTAATAGCGTAGATAAATTAAATTAAATTAAATTAGATCTTTTGAATGTGCTAGCGTAGCCAAAAATAAAAAGAATCCCACTCTCAAGTCAACATTTTGCTTGTCCGTTGTCGATTTTATAAGTAAATTCACGAAATCGCTGTGAAAGCGGTAAGAATTGTGAAGCATAATAGTTCAGCGTAGCAGATATCGCACTCTTCCAAGCCAAAGATAACTCCGCCCTCAAGGTACCGTTTAACACTTTGTATACTTCCCTAGCTGTAGTTGAGGGAAACCTGAAGTTAGCTATCCATAATATTGTCGATATTCGCATTAAAATTTGCATTCCGAGGTGATGAGTCCGTCTTTTGTTGTTTACCATGCATCGTTGCACTTTGCCTGTGCATTTTACGCTCAAGACCTGTCGGGAATGCGCGGAACGGAAATGTGAATACGCCGATCGATAATACCGTAACGTGCCCACATGAGGTGTCCTCGCTTAGGGAGGGACCGCCCACACGGGCGAGAGGACTCTACCTCAGCTAGAACAGTCCCATTCTCTCTTCTCTTCCGCCCTCCCCCACAACCTTTGGGTATAAATACCTTCGGCACAGACGATATCTACCTCGGGTTAAAGACCGTAACCAGTTACGATACTATCTAATGCCGCGTTACATTCACGCGCGCCGAGCTCGATTCTCGTTTCGACCCCTTTTAATTTGTGTCACAACATGGAGAGAGCAATAGCTTGTTTGAGGAAGAAGATTTCGACAAGATCAGCTAAACGATCGATAGCCCTTCTCGAGATCTATCCGATACATTTTACAGATTCCAAAAATATTGATTTTGAAAGGTTTTATGCGCATTTTAAGAAATTGCGGGAATTCAAATCCGTCCTTTTCGCGGGCGGCGGCGCCGCTCTCCCTACTGAATTGGTGCAGAAGTTAAAGGGTGGAAACGAGAAACGAGCATAAGTTGCTCCTCAGATTCCGCTCAAGTCCAGCGGTCCCCTGACCGCCGTCAACACTAACATGGACAGCACGACAGCGCCCATTGCCGTCTACGTCATCGCTGTTTACCCGGGTAAGTACAAGGGGAGAAGCATCAATGATACCCGTCATCTCATCAATCTTGTCCAGCAGCACATTGTTGGAGTTGGGAAAACCACCGATTTGGTGAAATTGACGTGTTTGGGTATAAACTGGGGCTGCTAAATTGACGCCTATTCGCCATTCGGTCTTTCTGTTCTCGTAGCGCGTGGTCGGCTCTCAATTCGTCTCCCCCCACTTTTACCTTTCAACCAAGAGCAGTTCGGCCGTCTCCTTCCCCTAGCAAGGTGTAGCGTTCTTGGGGAAGTATCGCTAAGAGAAGATCAAGAAGCATTCCACTTCAAGACTTCTGAGAATCGGGTCTGGTTTTTGAAGACTTCTTCCTTACGAAGATCTCCTCACCTCCCTTCTTTGGAATTCCTCTTCCTTACGAACCGATAAAGGCTATCTCTTTCTCTCTCATGAGCTGCAGCTCCAATTCGGTTGCTTACATTCCAGCTTAGAGACTGGCGCTTTATGAAGAGGGCGTAGGCAAGAGTTAAAGGGCCCCTCTGAGCAGTTTTAAAGAATTTTTGGCACTATTTTTGGCGACTGTCACGTGATAGAGCATCTCGCAATGTATAACATTTCTATTTTTAACTTTTCACCAAAGTGCCCCCCTGAGGCGTTATTAGCCGAGAAAGCTGTTATTCTAATCGGGGTTTAGATCGTAGGCAGGGGATAATCGAGTCCTGAGGAAGGGGAGGGCAGGGGAGGCCTCATTCATTTCAAGTCATCATTGATCGGTGATGGGCGAGCGCGCTCAAAGTACGCATGAAATGAGGCCTCCTCTTCCTCAGGACTCGATTATCCCCTGCCTACGATCTAAACCCCAATTAGAATACCAATTGCTCGGTGAATAACGCCTCATGGGGGCACTAGGGTGAAAAGTTAAAAATAGAAATGTTATACATTGCGAGATGCTCTATGACGTGAGAATCGCCAAATATAGTACCAAAAATTGGGTTGCGGGATCCTTTAACCCCCCGGTTTCTTCCTCTTATCTGAAAGAGTGATGCTGAAAACCTATAATCCTACATTTGCATCCTTTTCCCGCCATTCCCCGCTGTTTAAATGAGGCGAGAAGTTGTAAGCAAAGTTACATTGCTCTTCAGGGACCGCGCGAATACGAATGTCATTTCGTGAATACTGTTGGGCGCGAGCGGTCTAACTCGTAGGCATCGTTTATTGCAGGAATTGATATGTATGTCTGCTGGAAAGGACAAAACTGAGGGAATGGTCAAAATATGCTCTTGAGGGATAGCAATGTGCTCAGAGGGGCCCTTTAAACGCATTCGGCGAAAGTTCACCACCAAACAGCACCTTGTAAATCTTAAATTCGCCAAGCCTCTTCACCAGCCACGTGGTAAAATTACCCAGCGAGCTGGTGAAGTTTGTGTGGTGAATATTTCCCAGTGTGCTCATTGGTGTTGACATTTCGCTCAGTGTGACGCGACAGGCGCAGAAAAAAAAAGGAATGGAAATGAAGCATTCTCTCCCGCTTTCGCCGGCACTAGGGTTGGCAAGCCGGATAAATAAGCTTCCTGGGGCTAGGTTTCGCCATGTATAGGTAAACGAATGAAAGGTATGGCACGTACTCCGCAGTGAAACGTGTCCCTGAAAAATGGCCAAAAGAGAACCGGTTTGCGGAGACCCTACTCGTAGCCAGTAGCGCTTACTAGATCACGACGCGGTCGACTTCCTCGTCTACGACGGCTACAAGCTGGCGGCGTCCGAGGAGCGCGCCTTCAGGACGACGCTAGCCATCCTCCGGGCCGGGCCCTTTACGGTCCTCATCGAGCCGCAGGAGGTATCTAGAAGGGATGGCAGAATGAGAGGGAGAAATATGCAGTAGTGCACCGTTCGGCCGATATATAGTGAAAAAATTAAATAAAAGAAAATAAAGAATTCTCAGGCGGCTCCCCAAGTGGACTTGTACCTGATCGGGCCGACCCCGGCGACTCCTCCCTTTGGGCGCAATCGAGACAGCGAAAACGACAACGACATTGAGCACTGCTTCGCGTTTACTACCGAGTAACTTGCTTTGATAGGAGTCTCTATATAGGACCTGGTGAAATACAAAGTTTGGATGGAATCTTTAGGAAAAGAAACGAAAATGCCAAAAACCCAGGAGAAATCCGTTGAGCGTTGAGCACACGAATTAAGAATGAGGAGTTTACCGACGGAAAGGTAATATTTAATTTAATTTCAAGTATTGAGCCTCTCCCTGGGTCTGCATCAACCGATATACGGCCCCATCGCTTACCTCGTGGTTCATTCAGACGTCAACAATGCGACAGTCATCCAGACAACGGATATTGGTGGGCGAGTTGCTTCACAATGTTCTTCTAGCAACAGTGCAATGTAAAGCGAACGAGACACCGAAAAATAACCATGATTTTGGTAGGAACTTTTGGTAGCATGGATTGCATTTCATGCCAAACATTAGCTCGTTCGCTTAACGTTGAGGACATTGTGGTCTCGGCGTATCGTGAATTACGTGGGAAATCACGGTAGCTCACCTCACAGCATTCCAAGCGTTCTAATAGCGAATAGCGGTTTTCGCGCCTAGGATTTGATCCTGTGGGCGAATAAGTAAGCCAAATATTATGAATTTAAAAAGTGAAGTTCGTTACTATGGTTTCCAAGATATGTGAAATTTTGGTGCAGATTGATTCAGCCGTTCTTGAGAAAATTCAAAAATAGCGGTCATTTCGCTATTAGACACATTCTTCACGGGCAGAATGCTGTGACCTCTATAGATTTAATTAACCAGTCTTGCTCAGGGTGAAAGTGAAAAAGTCTCCTTCCAGACTTCAACCTGAAGCTCGGCCCCAAAACTCTCGTAACCTCTCCCGGCTTCACGGGATGCACAGGCCCCGAAGTAGGTCGGCAAATTACAATGGTTCTCATGCCGAAGTAAGTTCAAATGCACTCAGCGAAATTTCACCACCATACCGCACCTAGTGAATCATTCACCACACAAATTTCACCAGCCCGCTGGTGAATGGCGCACAATTCTTGAAATTTGTGTGGTGAATGATTCACTAGGTGCGGTATGGTGGTGAAATTTCGCTGAGTGTGCCGACGGCATGCTGACGGACTCGACGACACGCTCGTCTTCCATTTCTCCTTTTCTAGCCCTTTCCTGTCTAGTTATGAAAACCAGCCTCAATTATCATGGCTACATTGTCAAACGGGTCCTTCCCTTGAAGGTGTACCGGTCGTCTGCCTACGCTGCCACGGCCTCCTACCAGCTGGGACGATACGAGTAAGCGAACTGGACAGGAAACGGGAAACACGCTCTCCATTACGTTGCTTTGTGGCTTCTGAGATTTGAGATTTCACTTAGAGTAAAGGGTCAAGAATACCTTATATATGCAGCTTTACAACTTTTATTTTGCAGTTTTGCAACCTTACGCTTTAAAAATAAGCCTAATGCAGCCTCACTTGCAGTGACGCCGACGTCAACGTTTCCGTAGCGATTACGACGGCCGACGGGGCCAACTCCGTCACACTCGATTTCATCACCCTCTGGGATGGCAGGTAGCATAGTTATGGTTAGCTGCCTCAAACTTCCGTTTTGTATTTTGCATTATTTTACACTTATACACTTATGCTGACCTGCACAATTATCAGCAAAAATTTAAATGCGAGCATGGACAGTAGGACTTCAGTAACGGAGGACGTTTGCGCATTCTTCAGTCATTTATCCTTTATCTACCCTCTTTAAGCCATTATAAGTGAACTACGGCATCCGTTAGCTACACCCTTCTGTCGGAATTTTAGTGAATCTGTTAATACTTTCAGTACATCGCACGAGGTAACAACGAATGAGGATAAACGCGCTACAGCACGGGTATTTTTCATCTTTATCCTTTTGGGAAAATTATTTTAATCTTTCGATCATATTAAATCGAATCTACATATTTTATCTACATATTTTTCAAGGTGCTCGACATATCATCCAAGTACTACGGAGGCACGCTTAATTTCGCAGCCACGGTATGTATCGCGTTAGATATATGAATTGCAATAGCCGAGAATTTTGATAAGATTACACTAGTTTGAAATGTTAGTTAAGATTCTTTGACACAAAATCGCGTTTTCGCATATTTTGGATCGATGCTGTACCCTGGAAAAATTCCAAAAGTCAGTTGTTCAGTCACTGTTATTAATTTGTTTGAATTTTATTTGAACTAACAGAACTAAATAACGATAGAGTGACAATAAGAAAGATACAAGTGACAATAGATAAGATAATAACGAATAGGCATGGATAAATTAGATTAGAATAAATATAGATAGAGGCCAAGTCGTTGACGCCCCCGACCACTCCGTCGGACGATGAGGCCACTACTACCGGCATTTCCTCGACGATGACCTCGTCTTCCTCACTCTCAACGACAACGACAACGCCCTCGATGGTCACAACGACCGCTACAGAGACAACCACGATGATTGCAGGTATGGGTGACGAAAACGTCCCGTCAGTTCTCTAGGGGAAAGAGTTATTTATATTGTAGCAGCGGATTCGCATTTGGGAAGCGTAGCTTTCTTCCATTCTATTAAATTCAAATTTACAGTTCACCCAGCAAGCTACATGGGAGTCATCGCGTTATTCCTGTATATTACATTCTGATCGTTATTTGGATAAAGCTTGCTAAGGCATGAAACCGTTTCTTATCGCAAGTGACCAATTGTAAGCTCTGTGACGCATTGTTGCGGTACACTCAAAAGAGCATACATCGCTATCGGAAACTGTCTGAATAACGCTCTAGCACGTTTCTTATCAATCTATGTTCTGGTGCATGTCATCCAGAGTGTCTCGTTATTTGATTCTTGTGGTGCGGAACGAGTTCAAAAGTGCGAATAAAACATAGTGGAGTAAACAGGTCCGTCCGTTTCCTTGATTCCAAAATGAGTCCAATTCTGTCACTCTTGCACACTCTCTCGCCAGATATTCGGAATGATTTTCCGACGGATCGTTTTTAATACACTATACCTGGAATCACTCTTTCTTACTCTGTGTGTGTGGTGTAATGTTTGCTTGTTCAGCACGCCGTAAGCTATCTGTATCTATAGATATGTTCTGAACAATTTTTCAAGCCTATTGCCATCTTTGTATTTGCAAGAGTTCGTTTGCATATAAAATCGGCAATGCGGCCTTATTCTTTCTATGAGAGAGAATAGCCTTTATCGGGGTTCGTAAGGAAGGTATTTCCAAAGAAGGAAGGTGAGGAGATCTTCGTAAGAAAGAAATCTTCAAAAACCTGACCCGAGGCTCAAAAGTCTTGAAGTAGAGTACTCCTTGATCTTCTCTTAGCTTCCCCAAGAACGCTACATCTTGCTAGGGGAAGGAGACGGCCAGACTGCTCTAAGTTGAAAGACGAAAGTGGGAGAGACGAAGGGAGAGATTCTTAGTTATCTATGAAGAATATGAAGAATAGCTAACTAAGAGTTTCATTTGTCATGTTAAGTGTGAAATTTGCAGAGTCATGACGCGATTAGTCATCTTTCTGCTTGCCTTCATAATCGCTCACTACGGTATGTAAGTTAGCAATCGGTTAAAATCATTTTCGTTACAAATAATACAGAAGGAAAATGAATGCTGAGGTACCTCTTAGTGCTGTTCACTAAACTCAGTGAGATTATTTCCTTCAAAATGCCTATGAAATCTAACAGCCGATGTGAACCGTAGTTTCACGGTTTATATCGGAGCAGAACAGAGCAGCACTCTCTCAACGCTTGTTTTCTTGCTAAAATAACGTGGTTCGAATCGCGAGGTCTATAGAGAAGGAAAATATCTAAACATAGTAGTCTAAACAGACCAATTCTAAAAGTCTCAGTACTCTTAAAAAAAACGAAACGCAACTTCTCATTCAGCAAATGCAATCGTATCTTGGACGTCGTCTGCCTTCTACGACGAATTCGACTTTCCCGTTGGGGAGCAGGTGGGAGCCATTATACTCCATTTTACTATCGACTACTTTTATTCTGAATAAAAAAATGAAAAAAAGCATCTGAGATGCAAACGATTAGATCTTCGCTTTCTTTACTATATCAGATCTCCATCGCGCAATGTCGGCATGGCTGTGCTATCTTCGCATCGTTTGCGGCGAACGCTCAGTAAGATGAAAAATATTATTGACGAAAAAAGTTCCGCCAATAAACTCGTTCCTTCTTCGCCTCGACTCTCTTCATACCGCTCTCGTCGGAAGTAGGAATGAGATGACTGACGGAATATTTTCCCCAACCATATCATTGGCCATCTCACGTTTTGCAGAACCTTCGCTAGCAACATTGTGATCAGCGATAGCATCGGGACGTACACGTAAGCGGCTAATCCAGAATTTTCAAGTTTACCAGATTTTAAATAAATATATTTTAGCGTGGCCAACATTGCACAGATTAACACTCCTGACGGTTCTGCAGTAAAGGTAGGTGTATTCTTACTTTTTTAAAGTCTTTTAAGGAATCCTGCTGGACCATTTATCTCCTGCGTCTCGGTACAAGCCAAAGGTTTCAACTTTACTGATTTTCAGTTACCTTTCACCACTACAAATGCTGTGACAGTCCTGAACAACAATGCCGATACCACAACCAAGCCCATTGCGCTCTACGTAGTTTCGCATGATACGTGTAAGGGATACATGTAGAGCATTCCATTCGGATGTCTTTTTGAAGAATATGTTTCATACATCATTCATAACCGCGACGCCTCTCGTAAACAAAAACAGAGAAACGTATTGGCCAAAAAGACCCGAATGGAATGCTCTAGTTACATGACATCGTTTAGGTTTAATTTTAAAGTAAAAATCTTTGTAGAAGAGCATAGATACCTGGCTGTACTAGTTTGAATGAAAAAAACCACGGGTTTTCAGACCTCGGATTTGGGGGGTAGTGTACGATGGCTACCGTATGACAACTAATTCTACGCTAGTGTCCAAGCTGCCCATTACCGTACTCCGCGCGGAGCCCTTCACTGTCGTTGTGCAGCCGCTGGTGGTAAGGTCTTTTAGCAGACTGGGCACTTGGAAACTATTCTAATTCCTCCTCGTAAAGTTCGTCGAGTATTGTAAGAGAGTGCAGAGCAAACAATTCGTTGCACCTTCCAGGGAGTCAGCGTATCCGCCTACACCACCGGATACGCCAATGCCTACGCCGGGAATGCTGATGGCTGCGTTGAGGCGCTCCGTGCCGAGTTCGTTATTAGGGTTGGGAAAAGCAGAAATAAACGTCATCTTAGATACATTTTCTCCTTTCATTCTGTGCACGCCGTGCAGGTAAAGAATGAACGGAAGATGACGTTCATTGCTTTCCTTCCCAACCCTATTCGTTACCCTTTTCTCACATATTGATCACGGCTTCACATCTATCTAACATCTTGGAATTCGGACTATCATATTGCAAAATAAGGACCGCTAACATGAGTCGAAAGAACTGAACGAACAAAAAAGACTATGCAATGTGCAAGGTAGAGGGGGAGCGTAAATCTCATGAAGTATCTCTAATTGTAAGCCGATTTTCAGCCTTTCCCAAGGACTCGCTCAACCCGTGTACGGCCCAATGGTCACCTTCGTGTTCACAGTCAACAGTATCCTAACGATTAATGTGGAAGATATTGGTGCGAGCTTTTCATTGGTATTATGTTAAACCTTTTCACTAACTAAATGAAAGCAATTTTGTGTCTGCAAGGTCTAAATTTCCATGCGCTCCAGCATAGTGCCTTCGTAGCTTAGCTTACATTTTCGAGGTTACAAGTATGCTATTCATAAGGGTGCCTGTACTGCAGACTTCTCCCCCACTCTTGGTCCTCCGGTCTTCCTCACTTCTCCCGGCTACGTAGGATGTTCGTCGCATCAGGTTACTCTTTATTAGTAAATTAATTACTGCAATTTGACGGTCAACTTATTTAAAATAGGTCCCATTTTCTGACATATCGTACTTTATTTTTTCAGTAAAATTGAAATAAAGATTTCCCTTCCTCCATCACGAGAGTTGATATTTCTACATTATTTTATTTTTTTTAAACTTCCCCTTTGAGGAGTATCAGTCGAGTGTCTTGCCTTACAACACTCTTTATCAACTCTCATCCCGAAGGTTTGTGACAATTTTAAATTTCAAAAAAATTCATCATTCTTCTTTGATCTCTGCTACCGTTAAGCTAGTAAATTTGCGCCCAAATTTGAAACTTTCCCCACTTTCCTCCACTTTTGTCATAAGTCGGCTCAAAATGATCCTACAGAGTTCTAGTTGGTCGCATTCGAATCCTCACAACGAGATCTATCTGTGTATCAAGTTTCAACGAAAACAGATAACGTTGAAGGATTTTATGGAGCGAAATAAGAGAACGGAAATGGTACACAGGCCTATGCAACATTTGGGAGAGAGAGGAAGAAATGGAATCGTTTTTGACCTTCAAAGTTATCCGATCTTTATCAAATTTGTCACATAGATAGATCTTGCCGTGAGGAATCGAATGGAACCTTCCAGAAATCTCGGAGTCCAATTTGAACCGAGTTATGTCAAAAGTGAGAAAAGTTTCAAACTTGGGCGCACATTTACTAGTTTGACGGTATGGGTACCTATAGCATAACCCTTGTATCCTCAATGAGAAGCAGCGTATTTTATCTTCTTCCTTTTTAAATGCTATGACCACTTCAGTGATCTAGCCGTCTACGTATCCCTCGAACTTCGCACGGATATTGGAAACTCCGTCTCAATATCCTTCATTTCTCTAGATACTATATAGTAAGTCTGGTTTGCGATAACTTGAACAGCGTATATTGCTCTGAGTACTAAAGAAAGAAGTAAATAAAAAGAAAAAATGATCAAGCAGAACGTATTTCAGCCAGGAAACGTATAGCCTTCGTGGAAATCTGTCGGGAAGTAGTGAACAAACGTTGCAGGAGATTGCGGCGGTATTCAATTATTTTTCAACAAATCATAGATTCTACTAGAGTGTGATCTTATTGTTCATTTTATTCGTTGCTTTTTGTCCAAGTAATTAATTTAGTTTCTTATCATCTCTTCGAGCTTAAACGGAGATGCCGGGCAGCTTCAATATCGAGCTAAGGTGCACAGTTGATTCTCATACTTCTCCTCATTATATTTTATGTTAACCTTAAACCTTCACCCCCGTAATAAATCAAGCTCTGCCATTGCGTTGTATCGCTGCTGTAGTATTGCAAGTTCCACGAACATTGACCAAAAGTACGCAAAACAATTGCGAACTGTCTACACTGAGCGAAAATATACCAACTATTTGGTATACAAATATACCATGAAACCCATCATGCATATTTTATACCAACATGTTGGTATACAAATATACCAACGGCACCCCCCCCCCCCCCCCCGCTTTCTCGCCTCTCGCTCGCGAAAATATACCAACGACAGATCAACGAAAATATACCAATGCTGTCCTTCCCGGCCGGCCCTCCCCATCAAGCAGTCCCTTTGCCTTCCCTTCCTTCCTTCCTTTCTTGCACTGCATTCACAAGAACTTTACTTTATCTTTCATTTCAATAGTCGGAAACCGCATATGAAATAGAACAATATCGGCGAGCTAAAAGGAGGCCACTAGCCACCATACGTGAATTCAATTTCGAATTGTAACCACACAAGCTTATTTTACATAATTGAATAGAGGACAAAATGGATAAACTGCTAACAAAATGAAATGAGTTGGTAGTTTCTTATTTTCGTGGATGCGATCTGGCATTATTCGAATAATACATGTTCGAGAACAATCCGTCGTTGTTCATTGTCAAAACCCTTCGAGCAGTCGAAAGACCGATAGATATAAAACGAAGCAATATCGAGTAGGTAGAAACCATTCCGAATCTGCAGAAAAACTTTAATAGCGCCTAAAAAGAAGAAAAAACTTACAGCGTACTGCATATTCTCCAAATAATTCGGCTCTTTATATTTAAATCGTAATCGCGACTCCGTAGAATGCCTGTAGAATATCTGGAGTGTATTAAAAAGTAAGCATCTGAAAAAGGAAACTAT
>LS939308.1:427132-477980 GCA_900490955.1 Micoletzkya japonica
TCCGGGAATACGTCGATGCCGTTTACCTTGTTCCTATGCGCTAAACGCCGTAAGACTGCGCCTTGGCTGGGAAACGATTTTTAGGATATCTCGCGAAGTAGACATTTTTGTGCACTCTGGTTTTGGTTTTTATATTATTTAGGCGATAAACTTTCATATGAAAGCCAATCTTTTTTGGCTTCCATGTCCCTTTAAATAGTCTACGTATAAGAAAGAGACGAAGCAGTAGGGGGTTGGGAAAGGAAACGACAAACGTCGTCTTCTTCTCGTTTTCTATTCGCATTCTGTGCACGGTGTAGGCAACGAATGAACGAAAGACTACGTTTATCGCTTCCTTTCCCAACCCTACGAAAGAGTCACTAAACTCAAAACTTACAAAAAAAAACTCAAAACAAAGTGCCAAACATTTTTTTGCATCAGTAATCAACGTAGAATGCGTCCCACTTTTCAGTTTGTAAAAATTTCAGCGCAATACTGCAGCTACAAGGTTGCTGCGAAATTGATGCTATTCATCACCTACCTTATCCACTACGAATTATGAAAGTCGAGAGTTTTATATCTAAATCCTGGTCACCTTTTTTCGTATTATCCTTTATTGAATTGATTGTTTACTTTCTCGAATGTATGGCACTGCATGACTGACACATCCACTACAATTCAGTTCAGACTGGCATTAGGAGATGGCCGCCTCTTACTCTCTATCGGGCGTGCCAAAATTTATCGTGAACCGTCTGAACTTTTCTTAAATCTTGCTGATAAATGATTAAGATAATCCCTTGCCACTATCGATTTCAGCTCGCAGTGCTTTATCAGAATGTGGGCGTAAGAAGGAAGCAATATCATAAAACGAGTTCAGAGAGTTCGATGAACTCGATGCGTACTTAAGAAATATCAAATTGTCTTGATAAATGCTGACTCCCCTAACTACTCTTAGTTGATGCTGCTATTGACCAAGACGTTCCATCAGTAAACCCTTTCCCACTTCTTGTAGACTGTACTTATACCGTTTCGCACTCTCGTCGTGAGCTAAGACAACGGGAAATGGTGGAACATTTTCGGCAGTTATATCTGCGCCTAGTCGCACCTAACCCTACATGATAACCAACCCAGAGAGACTAGACAATATGCTTCTTTGCTGTCAGCTTAGCTCCGATCATCCCGACTTAACTATGATTCATTTGTCTAAAATCTTTGCCCTACTTCGATAACGACTGTCAAAGTACTATTTGCCTTGCACTGCTCCCGGATAGTCTTCTTTGCGAAAGGCCATGTTATACCGATACTTGCTTTTACCGCTGTTGATCTTGCCAGGTGAGACACTCGGTCGATATGAGAGAGCCTTTATTGGGGTTCACAGTGTTCTGACAACAGTCAAAATGTTAAGCGAACGAGATGCCGAAAAATAACCCTGATTTCGGTAGGAACTTTCGCACGGAAAACACCGCATCCTAAGTATTTTGGCTCGTTCGCTTAACATTTAGAACACTGTGGTTCGTAAGGAAGGGGAATTCCAAAGAGGGGAGGTGAGGAGATCTTCGTAAGAAAGAAATCTTCAAAAACCAGACCCGAGGCTCAGAAGTCTTGAAGTGGAATGCTTCTTGATCTTCTCTTAGCGATACTTCCCCAAGAACGCTACATCTTGCTAGGGGAAGGAGACGGCCGAACTGTTCTTGGTTGAAAGGCGAGAGTGGGAAAGACGATTTGAGAGCCGACCGACCACGCGCCACGAGAACAGAAAGACCGAATGCCGAATGTTTGCTATGTCGGTCGATATATATATATATATATATATATATATATATATATATATATATATATATATATATATATATATATATATATATATATATATATATATATATATATATATATATATATATATATATATATATATATATATATATATATATATATATATAGCAAACATTTATTGTATAATTATATTGTTGCATCTAGGTTATATTTTCAAATATAAACTGTGCAATAGATAGATTTATTTTCAGCGAGCGCCAAAGTGGACTTTTCCTGGTCGACTGTTTACGATGAAACAGACTTTGCATTGAACAACACGGTACGTGCCACTATATTTCTTGGGTAGCGCTCAGAAGCTTTCGAAAAAAAGGTTTTCGAAAGTTTTCGAAAAAAAGGTTTTCGAAAGTTTTCGAAAAAAAGGTTTTCGAAAGTTTTCGAAAAAAAGGTTTTCGAAAGTTTTCGAAAAAAAGGTTTTCGAAAGTTTTCGAAAAAAAGGTTTTCGAAAGTTTTCGAAAAAAAGGTTTTCGAAAGTTTTCGAAAAAAAGTTTTCGAAAGTGTCGGCCAGTTTTCTGAAGCACATTCTGAAGCACATTCGACCTCTGTGTATTGGCTCGAGGACACAAAAATACGTCTATGTTTGCGCTTACAGGTAATTTTTGATCTCTGCGTCCTGGACTGTTTCATCTACGCCTCCTACGGACCGAACTCGTTGTATGACCTTTTTTTGGCGATCTTATAGTCAATCGATCGTTTTCAGAGAATTCGCGTCCAGCATTACGCTGTGGAGCCAGAACGGCACATACCTTGCTAGGTAAGCGAGGATATTATGGACGAAAAAGGTCGGCCATCAATCACGTTCCTACCTTGTCTGCCCTGTCTTCATGCCGGTTCGCTTTCTCGCTGCAAAAAAACAGCAATGAAGGCAACAAGTAGCATGTTTTAGCTGCTTGTTAAATAACTCAAATGGTTGACTTCAGATTGGACGAGGTTGCTGCACTGGAAGTGGACGGTGAACCGGCGAGAAAGGTATTATAACATGAAGTCGTTTGTACCGTAACCAGGCCCATTGAGACTAACTTGCATATTAAAAGATGTTATCGGCTTTTGAATATAATAGGTTATGGTTCTTAGTGGTCCACCCTTCAAGACGCTAAGCACTCCCACTCACATGTGACCACGTCAGCAGTTAATCTAAAATTGCAGAAGATTGATTGATGTTTTGGTCATTTACTTCTTGGATTTAAAAAAATATACTTTTCTAACCACGCAGGGCGCTCTGACCGCCGAGGATACGGCGTACGCTGTCGCCAGCTTGCCCGCCTCCCAACTCGCTCCGGTCGCGATCTACGTCGTGACACGGCCAGCAGGTATGGCTCAGGGTGAAGATGCTCCGTCTGTCGCCTCAGTCCTAGCGATTTCCAACGAGAGAACAAAGCACTTTGACGAGAATGCGGGCTGAGCCAACGCGTCGAAATCGAAATGCGTCGAAATTGCCTTCCGGCGAGAGCTTTTCGCTAATTTTTTGAAAATATTTGCAGTGTACTCATTGTCAGAATGTTGTAAAATGGCCCCCCTTGCTATACTAATATCAAATTGGCAAGAAATATTGCGTGATGTTCGTACCAGGCGCGATTTGCGTATGTATCGCCAGACTCGTTTCATCGTACCACGATTCGCATGGTTCTCTCGGTCTCGTAATGTGATGCAATGGTTTGCTTGGTCTTCGAAAAACCAATAGCTACCTACTCAACAGATGCAATGTGGCATGGGATCGTGTACGACGGGTATCAGATGGAGGACGTGACCAACGTCTCGAATAGCTGGCCCGTCACCATCCTCCGGGCGGAACCATTCAACATCGTTATGGAGGACCAGCCGGTATGGGCAGGGCGACATTGTGGTTAAATGTACAAATCAACTAATAAGATGCGCCTAGTTTATGAGACGAAAGATACTATCGTGCATGCCATCGTGGAACAGATGTTGTTCGTACATGTAGGGGAATGACGTTTTCAGGAGTTGTCAGCATTCAGCACACAATTTTAGCCACTGAAGTAGGAGAAAGTTGATAGTAGAAGAGGAATCGAAACGATGCTGGAAGCTCTTCATTCCAGACAGGCGCACTGTCCATCTACACCGCAGGCTACGACGGCGCAAGCTTCGAGTGCAGTCCTGTCTTCAAAATCACGTAACTCTTGAGCATCTCTATAAGAAGCCTTGTGCAAATTAATCACATTAAAGGATACCGGGAATGCGTTAGCAAACATGTTTGCGAATTTCCCCAATGCTTGAAATAGCCCTATCTTTACTAATCGGTCCTTGGCCAGGCTTCCCAACCGCTACGCCCTCAACCAGCCCATTCACGGGCCGATCGCCACGCTGCGCTTTCACGCTGTTGGAGCGACCGCGCTTCAAGTACGAGATTTTGGTAGGCATTTATCTGTTTTTCTTAGCATTAAAAGCTGCATCGAAATTGCCTAGGTCCTCCGTCTTGCTTTGAAATGATTCAGGTACATGTAATTTCCTTCAAATCTTGTATTTTTGCACCCCATCCACTACAGAATACGTGCTGTCCTTCGGCCCGCCGACCTTCGTGACGTCGTCAGGCTATGTTGGATGCGATGGATCACAGGTACGTATTCCGAAACAATGTTTAATCTTACACCATGAAAACGTTTATCCATTTTATAGCATATTATTATCATCTTCATTTTTACTCCTTTCTGCCTTTCCCCGTTCCTAACAGTATACATGTTGCTATTACTTTTCCAGCGCTATCGTTCCGTGGAATACCAGGCGGATTCCTCTTACAACTTCTACGCCGATAGGTATGGGAGGAAACACCTCGCAGACCATCAGTCTCAGATCAGTTATAATATTACAATCAGACCCTGAAGACAAAAAACACAATGAGACTGGACGGTGTTATGAAGCCATACGATGTCTCTCAACTATTATATATGAATAATTTGCATCTCAGCGTTATGTCCATCGATGTCGCAACCACAGTGCAAGCGCTAACGGGAAACGGCAGCGTCACGTTGAGATTTGTCCAGGATGCCAACAAGGGGTACTACGTCTGCATTTATTTATATTTTAGTGTGTGGCATTGTTTCATGCTTGCAATTGAACATTTTACACTTTAGAGCAATAATATTTTTAATAATAGTGGTACGAGAAACATGAGAAAACTAGGTAAATCTGTCACCACTTTTCCACAAAATGTTTTATGGCAAAAAAGAGCCTTTGATTTGTAGCGACACTGTACGATTGTATTCCGCGGATTCCGTGCAACGAGAGCGTGAAGATGCTTCAGTAAGTACGCCTGCCTAATCTGACTTACCGTCAAGCGAGCGAACATGGGCCCATGTTTGTAACAATTGTAACAAACGGTGACATTTGTGCGACCACAACTTTTTTCAGAGTTATCCTAAAGAGTTCTAACTTTGGCATCATAATCCTTTCATCGAGCTCTACCTGGCTTTAAAATTTGGTGCCGATCTGAAGGCTTTGAAATTTTGTTTCAAAATGTTTGTAACAATTGTAACAATTGAGTTTTCCGCATGAAAATTTCTCGGAATCCTATGATCTCAAAAATTTGCATATAGATAGATCTCGTCAAGACGATTCCAAAAAGTCCAACCAGAACTCTCTAGCACCACATTGAAGAAATTTATGCCCAATGTTACAATTGTTACAAACTTGGGCACATGTTTACTCTCTTGACGGTATATATGAATGTATTTCAGAGCCTCTTCATCTTCTCTACTATGAAAGTGCCCGGTTCAGTTCAATATGTTGCTAAGGTATTTAATTAAGAATTCACTGATGCGCGATTGATTTGTAATCCGCTTTGAGAGCAGATTATTTTTCCTCAATTTTTTACAGCTTTTGGAAATTTCTCGAGATTGCGCAAAATAAAATTGTTCAACTTGTTCAGATTGTAAAAGTGCTGATTATAGATAGAAGCCAGCGTTATCAAAAAGACTAGTACGCCATCTACTACATCCACCACGGTAACAACGACTAAGCCTTCAACGGTGACGTCATCCACAACGAGCACCCCGTCCTCATCAACTAGTACCTCTTCTTCGACTATGATACAGCCTACGACGCAGCTTTCGACTTCAATAACAGGTAGCTCACTTTCTGTACACCAAAGTAATGGTATAAATTCAGGATTTTGGAGCGTGCTTATCTCAATATTCTCAATCCTCTTCATTGTTTGATGCGTCTCTAATGTTATCACGCTATGATAAATTTTTTTAAAGTACCTATATGAATGAGTGCTGAAAGATGCAATTTACAAGTGAACAAAGTTACCAAGCTTTTTTCTATTTTTCTTCAATGTTTCGATTGATGAGTTGATGACTTCATTTCGAACAAAAACAAGCCCACAATTGGCGCAGCGACTTTTTGTAAGTAGGAGCTTTTTGTAAGTTTTTGTAACCTTCAAGTAAGACTACATGCGAGTGACGTGTTACCTATGCGAGCTTCGTCTTATCAACACATAGTTAACAGGGGAGAGAGCTAATGATAAGAACGCAGAAGAGAATTCAGAAAGGGTACAATGGTTACAGAACGATAGCAGCTAGGCTAGAGTGTTGTAAGACAGTGATAGCCCACTGTGAAATATTTCATGAAATAGGTCACGTTATTTGCGGCCAACTAAATATCTTTAGATATTTGCAGAGACGTTTTCTTTCCTTGTATAGATAAGGGCGTGGAAGCATGCCAGCCCGGTGCTTATCGCTCTACCCTTGCTTGTAATGGACGGTGCATTGATTTTCTCCAAGCTATGCACTCATCTCTATATTTTACGTTCGTCTTCCTGACCTTATGTATTATATAATACATATATTTATTTTCTTGTATTTCTTCAGATGGCCCGTCCCTTGCTCCTTCTACTTCTGGCGACCTGCATCTCCTCACAATGGGTCATGAAAGAGTTTGTGAGTTTATGGTTTTTAGGTTTATCACCTTTATCAGGACTAACATTGGTTGGGGTTCCAAAGGAGGGGTTGCTTGATATAGATGGGAGAGGTCGGAGACTTCGAATCTTCTTCAAAACAACTCACTCTGTCCGAGGTGTCGAGAGATCTTGGGTAGTCCTCTTGATCCTCGTTTGGCGCACACTTCTCCCGAGCGTCAATTCGCTATGGAGAAGGATCAATTCTTCTGTCCATGATTGAACATGTGGGGGGGGGCTCTTGGTTTAGAGACGACTGAGAGAGCCGACCACTCGCGATGGAGACAGAGAAAAATGAATGTTCATTCATTCATTATTCATTCATTATCTCTCTGTGAGTTTATAAATCTGAGTAATTCGCTAATTACACTTCAGGAATCGTACTGCAGGAAGGAGTCGAAGGAGGGACTTTCAGTACTTGAAACGGTAGGCATTTCATATATCATTGATGATCTTACAATTACATTTCATATATCATTGATGCTCTTACAATTAGGAGAAATGAATATATATATATATATATATATATATTTTACTATGTCAGACCTTCAACCAACTGTCCAAGCAAGCTGAGGTCGACCGGACGAAGAAACTGCGACAGGTATCTATGTATCTATAATTAGGGGTAAGCATATTTTAGCCGCTAATCTTAGTAAATTGATGCTGAAAGATGTAAAACCTATCTAGAAGCGCGAAGTGTGGGCCAACCTCGAGGGCGCGTCTGCTACCACGGAGAGGCCGCTGGTGGACGACGTGCTTGAACTCGAACGCAAGCCCGCATTTATTGGTATAGCTTTGCTTCTTGTTTCTTTTCTCGTCGTTTAAAAACGATGACTAGAAGGAAAGGTACAGGAAAGAAGTTGGAAAGCAGGTTTAGGAGAGCACAACAAAGAGCTCAATGGGTTAAATTTGTTAATTAGAATTAAACGTAATGCGATACGGAAACAGGCGAAGCGTGCACGGGCCAGACGGCGACGCGCGATTGCAACGTCGACACGGCGAAGAAGGCGGCGACCAACAAGTACGTAGACTTAGATAGTTAGTATCAGTCAGTTCCTGGGACATGCGTTCTAATACACATTTTGTATGTGCATTAGGGCGCAGCTCATCCTACTTACGTTGATCTTTGATCTTTTACTTTATCTCACTGTAGATTTTTGGTATATGATTATACATAATTTATCCAGCAGCAACATAATTTATCCATAAGCAACATAATTTATCCATAAGCAACGTAATTTATCCAGCAGCAGCACAGGTAAGTTATTCATATCACCTAAGGAGCGAGTCGATCAACTACCGCTACCCGCGCGTTGTGCAGAAGGACGAGTCGGCCCCGGACCCGTTCGCGCACTACGCTGACCAACTACATGTATGCATGCCTTCACAACTACTCTTTGTCTATTAGCCAACTACTCTTTGTCTATCAGCCGAAGAGTGAAGGATGCGATTTCCTTGAGTAACGATGGATGTGCTTTCTATTGCCATTAATCCTGAAGATGATCTTTTCAATTTGGCGAAGTGTCTCTGCAGAGTCACCTCACAAACTCGTCCGCCTGCAACCCGAAGTTCACTGATATCAACTCGATCTCGGAAGCACAGCTGCACGGATTCTTCGCGCTCATGGCCACACGGTTGAGTAGCTTATATTTATTGATTTGAATGACTTTCGGAAGGATTTGGAGGATCTGTTTTAATCTATTCTACGATGTTTTTAAAATACGATATCTCCACCTAACAGTATGCAAGCAGAGTAGCTTCCGGCTACAATACATCTCCGTATCCTAATTCCAGGACGCCCGGTATGTTCTGCCCACTCTGCCATCACATGGCCGAGGAACTCGAAGAGCGGCTGATCAAACCCCTAGAGATTATGTCGGGCGTAAGTGTTACAAAAGCAAATGTAATTATTCGATGTACATGCACCTCAGAGATCACTACCGTACTACCGTAGTCCAAGATCGCAACCGTACTACCGTAGTCCAAGATCACTACCGTACTACCGTAGTCCAAGACCACTACCGTACTACCGTAGTCCAAGATCACTACCGTAATACCGTAGTCCAAGACCACTACCGTACTACCGTAGTCCAAGATCACTACCGTGCTACCGTAGTCCAAGATCACTACCGTACTACCGTAGTCCAAGATCAATTCCGTAATACCGTAGTCCAAGATCATTACCGTACTACCGTAGTCCAAGATGACTACCGTACTACCGTAGTCCAAGATCACTACCGTACTACCGTAGTCCAAGACCACTACCGTACTACCGTAGTCCAAGATCACTACCGTACTACCGTAGTCCAAGATCACTACCGTACTACCGTAGTCCAAGATCATTACCGTACTACCGTAGTCCAAGATCACTACCGTACTACCGTAGTCCAAGATCACTACCGTACTACCGTAGTCCAAGATCACTACCGTAGTACGTGTCCCAGAGCGCCCACGGTGCCATGTCGCGCATCCTCGCCCTGTTGCCCTCTCCGCGAACCATCTGCTCGGGACTGGCACCCGGCTGCCACTCCGACTACGCCGTACAGGGTAGGTTGCAACGAATGCATCACGGTATGGTTGACGAAAATGTTCCGTCCGTCGTCTCATTCCTACTTCCGACGAGAGAGCGAAGCGGTATGAAGAGAGTCCAGACAAAGTAGGAATGAGTTTACTGACGGAACATTTTCGTCAATAATATCTCCGGTCGTTTCCGCAGAAGTGTAGTGGAGTCCCCTGCATATATCGAAAAGTGTGTGGAAGTGTATGGAGGGAGACGTGCAGCAGGTATTCAGCACGGCTCCGTTCTAAAAGAGACGTTCTGAAAACCTGCTGCACGTCTCCCTCCATACACTTCCACACACTTTTCGATATATGCAGAGGACACACTACACTTCTGCGGAAACGACCGGAGATCGTGGAATAAACGGCGATCCGTCGGTTTCTTCCGTTCCAAAATGAGTCTAATTCTCTCGCTTTTGCACACTCTCTAGCCTTATATTAGGAATGATTTTCCGACGGGGATCTTTTTACTCCACTATATGTATATGTAGATAGGAGACGATCAGGTATAAGATGATATGATAGACAACTTATTGTTAAATAGTAATCAGCTATCTTTGAAGCCGGCCAGTACACGGAGGCCAGCCTGTGCGCCGCGTGCAGCTTCTGCAACATCGCCACGACCCTCGTACAGGTGAACACCGCGGTTGAGGAAGAAGGTTGTCGCATTCTTACTTTCCGTTCTATATACCTTGTGCGAGATTTGCGGGATGGGATACATGTACGGCACGCTGATTTTGTGATGCCTCAAAATGAGTCTAATTCTCTCACTTTTGCGCACTCTCTCGTCTTGTATTTGGAATGATTTCCGATGGAACTTTTTAGTGCACTATAACCTTGCAGCACCACTTCCTGCTTGAGCCGGCCAAGGTCGACGAGCTGTATGAGCACCTCCACACGTACTTCTTCGACGGAGCGTGCAAGTAAGCACCGTCGTCACTTCTCGAACCCTGAACTCATGCAAGCTTATATAATATAATAGGTATTGTCAAGCGCTGTAAGAAGTTGCGCGTTGTAGGGAGATGTGCTGCGAGGCGGACGACCTGCCGGAAGTGCTGCAGATGGACTACGCGCAGGTATAGATAGTGGATTAAAACGATCCCCGTCGTAAAATCATTCCGAATATCTGGCGAAAGAGTGTGCGAAAGTGAGAGAATTTAGACTCATTTTGGAACGGAAGAAACGGACGGATCGGTTTATTCCACTATATATATTGTTTCATCTTGCTCTTCACTCGTTTTTCTTCCGTTACTGCCCTTCCGTGAAAAGTCTTAAACGTCGTTCTTTTCCACCTATACTATTATTGACGAAAAAGTTCCATCAGTAAACTCATTCCTACTTTGTCTGCGCTCTCTTCATACCGCTTCGCTCTCTCGTCCGAAGTAGGAATGAGACGACTGATGGAACATTTTCGTCAAGGATATCGAGAAGATTGTCGAAGCGTGCGTACACGCCTAACGCCACGAATTCGCCCTTGTCTAACTTCGTATGCCATATCCGATGGAGAGAAATAAAGATACAATCAGACGGAAGGGGAGATTCATCGTGCCTTTCCAGTGCCAAGACTACGCTAAGTCTGCGTATTATCGTCTGATAAACGCGGCCAAGGTCCTGCTGCGGCCGGAGCGACTGTGCACCCTGGTAAGCTAGATAATATTTGTTGGTCAAGACGATGCTCGTCTCCAATATATTGATTTTGAAATCGAGCCGTTTTACTAGCCGTTTTTATTAGATACTGTTTCAGGAGCTCAAGTGGTGCGAGCTCAACGAGTCGCCTAACATGATCCACTGTCTGCGGGAGGCCTGTGATGACGGTAGGTGCTGGCCAACCCTCATCAATTTTTTTTTGCTGTTTTAACCTCTACATAACGGATTTTTTGTAGTTTCAGAGACTCAGTCTATCTCTAAGGAGAAACTTCTTTCAGCTGCCGGGGAAAACCCTCAACTGCTCTGGCTGTGCTCGCAGATTCCCGACCGGCCGAGGGACGCCGACGAGTACCTCAACGTTGACGGCACCAAGGTGATCTTTGACCTTCTTGTTAGTTAGCATGCGGTCTTTTATCGTTGAGCTTGGTTACTGCATGTGACCTTTGATATTCAATGCAAGTCGTTGCCCAAAACATGAGAGCTTCTCGAGCTCTCCCAAGTCAGCTTGATCCTTCAGACCTACAAGACCAAGACTGCCTACCACCACGAGTACGAGCAGAGAATGAGGAAGAAGAGGCAGGCGGACGAATTGTAAAGCAAAAAAAGAAATAATGAATAAAGGAGGATTATTTATGAATAAAGCATTTCCTCATTTCGGCATTACGGATATTTATTTGGATTTTAATGACGAGAATACTTTTGCGAGAGGATTTAGTCGCCATATTCGCTTTACAAATTCGTTCACACAGCATTTGTCATCGCTGTCCACTTCCATTTTCTTACAACTAGCCTACTCCCGCTCTCCCTCTTCCTCTCCTCTCCTTCCATTGATATGATTCTCACAGTGAATCTAGTGGATGAATCAGCCCGGGCTCTTTCTCTTCTCCCTCTTCCCTCTCACACCTCGCCTTATTATTTTCCTCCTCCTCGACACTATTAATAATCAACCTTCTTTCGAGAAGACTGCATCTAATCGGCTATGGTGCGATTACCTTAGGATTCATTGTTTCCCTAAATATTCAAACACCTGGATTAAAATTTCATTAAGGTTGATATGTATATCTCCGATTTGTTGCAAAGCGATAATGAATCAAAAATCAATTCATGTTTTCGCCTTTCATAAAGAAAATCAGAGGCTGCATCAATATGTTTCTGAAGATCCGTCATCCGCGAAAGAACTACTCTATTGCTCTCCCTATGAATGCTTTATATTTCGATGTTGCTTACGTTGAATATCTTTTTACAGACCAACTATACTACGAAGAAGGCGCGAATCGGATTCACTATCGACGAGATCCTTGGGGCTGTGATGGAGAAGGAGAAGGAGAGGATGTTCACAAATCCGGAGCTACTGGATGAGCAAGGTGAGACATGTTATTACTATTATAAAATGCGGATTGCTTACAATAAGCATTAAATGTGTAAGGGCTGAAGTACGGCATGTCAATAGGCTAATCAAGAGTAAGCAGAATAGACGTTTGAGAATTGCAGATCACGTTCAAGAAGATCTCCACTTCATGACCAGTATCTCGAATTGTCCAAGCGCAACGTCGCAGAGAAAACGGCTTCCTGCTATGGTACTTAGTCTGTGGTACTCTAGTTAAAGGGCCCCTCCAGGCAATATCTACCATATGCATTTTTGGACATCATTGGATAGCTCTGAATGTCCTCAATCACATCCTCTCTCCTTTTTAGTTGAAACTTCACCGTTGCTGAGAAAAAGCTGTGCAAAGATTTCTCTCGCTGTCTGCGTCTCTTCATTCTTCTCTTGTCTCTCACAATCAATCAACCGCTCTTAATTGGTTATCTCTTGAAATGAATGAGATGGTTGGAGGGACCCTTTAACGGAACACAAACAAATTTGAGGACTATGAAAGACGGCATGCCAAAAAGGCATGCCGCATTCCTCAACAATAAAAGAAAATTTTAAATTCTTCCGCTACCTAGAGAGAGAGATAGCCTTTATCGGGGTTTCGTAAGGAAGGGAAATTCTGAGAAGGGAAGTGAGGAGTTCTTCGGTAGAAAGAACTCTTCAAAAACCAGACCCGAGGCTCAGAAGTCTTGAAGTCCACTACCTACAATATATGTATGCAAAACACTTTCAGGGCACCGCTCCCACCAAAGGCTCGAATGTACTGAAGAGACGTAGGTTTGTAGAGGAACTGGCGAGGAGACACAAGGACCACGGAAGATCGGGAAAGGGCAGGCCTGTGGTAGACTACAGGATGGAAGGCTACACCGAGCCCGCAGGGAGCGTCCTTGCATCGAGACAAGTATATAATTAATTGTTGTAATTTTATCTAAGTTGTAATGGGGTTTTTGCTTGAGGTGTATGGATGTCTCCTGAACAACTATCGAAAAGAATTCTATCAGGCTTTTGGGGGAAACTACGAATTGTCCTCTACACAATATCTTGTACAGATATTGTGCAAAGGACAATTCGTAGTTGAACGCGGATATGCGTATGTTGAGGTTGTGCGGATCGAGATCGCGGGCTGGGCCCGACCCTCCTCCGTGATGCAAACTACTGTACATGTTATTTTTGTTAACCGTCTCTGCTTTATGCATTTCCTTGAGTACAGGAATATTTCAATATTTTATAGGAAGTACGGGAAAATGGCAGGCAGTGCACGGCAGATGAAGATACCGACCACGGCAGGAACGAGATCATTCGCCCGAATGTCTGCGAAAGCAGGCTGAGCGCGATAGACGGCAAGAAGAGCCGGTAAGCAGAGAAGAGAAAAATAGCTATAAGAAAGACCCAAATAGAATGCTTTTCCGGCTAGTCGGCCGAATAACCATTCATAGGCATTGCACCGTCTATTCCGTAATTCAATTTCGCTGTAGGCGGTAGCCTGTATCGGAAAAAAAGCTTATCTGTGCATTCTTTCAGTTCGAAGCGGCGTCGCAAGCGTGCCGTCCAGGAATTCACTGAGGCGGTACGAGTTCCTTAATTACTATTTTAATATATAAATTTAAATTTTCAATGTTCAAATACTTTAGCTCCCGGACATTGAAGAGTGGCGATTTCGCATTGACGACCGACGGTTGACTGTGGACCAACTGATGGTAAATTATAGTGGATTAAAAAGAGAATCATTCCGAATATAAGGCGAGAGAGTGTCCAAAAGAGAATTAGACTCATTTTGCCGTTTATTCCACTATATACATATAATAGAATTCTGCATGCGTGAACGTTTTGCTGTTAACGTTGACTATGAAACGTAGCTGTGAAAAGAACTAGTGCAGAGCTCTAGTAATTTTGTAAGCATTGTTAAAGGGCCCCTCTGAGCACATTGCTATCTCTGAAGAGCATGTTTTGAACATTCCTTCAATTTTGCCCTTATAAGAATACATATCTCTCCATTACTTCAATAAATGATGTCTACGAATCAGACCGATCGCGCCTTACAGTATTCAAGAAATGGCATTCGTATTCGCGCGGTCCCTGAAGAGCAATGTAACTTTGATATAAAACTTCTCGCCTTATTTCAACAGCGGAGAGTGGCGGGAAAAAGATGAAAATATAGGATTATAGGTTTTCGACATTGCTCTTTCAGATGAGAGGTAAACCAAGGGGTAAAAAAGTGCTCAGAGGGGGCCATTAAAGGGACATGGAAGTGATTTTGAAGTGAAGCTTATGTGAAAGATTTTGTCGTAATTAGTATAAAACCAAAAGGAAAAATAATAAAAATTAATAGTATTCGAGAAATGAGTTTTTGAAATTTCGCCCAACGACGACGCTACTGCGTTTAGCGAAAGGAATTAAGCCAAAAGCAACATTCTTCTCAACGACGGAAGCCCGGAACGAAAAAATAAAACATGCGATTTTTGATTTTTTTTCTTCGATTTTTTTATTGCCACTATGTTTTTCCTCACATTTTTAAACCTTAGAATAATTTTCATCAAATTTAAAAATGTTTGGTTAGAGGCTGCTTCCTCCCTTTAACTACCTACCATCACAGTGTTCTGACAACAGTGAAAATGTTAAGCGAACGAGATGTCGAAAAATACGCCTGATTTCGGTAGGAACTCTCGCACGCAAAACACCGTATCCTAAGCATTTTGGCTCGTTCGCGTAACATTTAGAACATTGTGCCATTTATAAGTCTCCAAATGGATAGAATTATTTATATTCGGGCAGGAAGGAATGTGAAATTAACATGATGTTACTTTCAGGTTCTCCTCAATCCGATGTCTACCGAACAAGAATGCTCGTTTCTCATGTGATTGAGTTTCTCGTTCACTTCTCCGACCACATATTTATCACTCTCATAGAAATAGCGTTGTTTACTTAGTTTATAATATTTCAAAAGCCACACATTCCTCTCCAAGTATTATACAATGCTCTTTCCATGAATCAGATAAACCTCTGACCCCACGTCAATACGCATGAGTGAGGGGCCGTTTGTGTATGGAACATGTGATACGCAAGATTTATTCGAGCACGTATTTCTTTACGTTCAGTTCTAGTTCAGCCACTGAAGTGCTTTCCTGTCTACGGTTTAGGATTGGATGCTCCTTTATGGGTAGACATGTCAGCTCCTTGCCCGATTTTCAAGAAGCATAACCACCGTGTTCTAAATGTTAAGCGAACGAGCCAAAATGCTTAGGATACTGTGTTTTCCGTGCGAGAGTTCCTACCGAAATCAGGGTTATTTTTCGGGGCATCTCGTTCGCTTAACATTTTGACTGTTGTGAGAACACTGTGTAACCGCAAAATGGGCCGCCTTCCGTTCCCTAGTATCTATCTACTCTAGAGGGAAGCATCAACAAAAAGTGGAGGGGTCCATCATCGTAATGCATCCTCTTCCGTCCCCTTTCTCATCCTTAAGCCCATGGTCTATCTTCTCTCCAATACGTTGTCCTTTTTTCTCTATATTATTTCGCGATTTTTTACTGTTCGAATTTTGACTGCCTAAACATTGGGGAGCTATGATTTTATTTCAGCTAGAAAAGCAGGACAATTGGTTCTTTGCTATTTCAGTAAAATCGTACTAGACCTACTTATACGGGATGATTTACTCAGCTTTCATAATGAAACTAGTGTAGTAGAATAAAATGGGACATCAGTTTCCTTTGGTTTCAGATGCTTCTAATTCTCCTGCTTTGCCCATTGATATTCGGAGTGAATATATCGATGCATCTTTTTTATTCTATCAGCTGGTATAGCCCATATCACTCTCGTTCCTTTCTGTCTCCACTTGGCCTCGTCTCCGTCTTCTTCTTCTCCATTGCATTCCATTCTTTCCTCCTCTTCTCTTTCTCCTTCGTCCCCTAGTTTCCTCCTCACTTGGCAACACTGCCACACACAATAGAGTCAAGGAATCTGAGAGGGGAGAGGAGATAGGGAGGGAGAGAGATAGAGAAGCGGCGAGAAAGAGAGCAAAAGCTACTAAAGAGGAGGGAAATGAGAGAGAACATCGAAAGAGACGTTATGCTAGGCTTGAACTTTGAGTATCGCTTTCTTAGTGTATTTCCATAACATGTTCTTTTATATTCTCTTACGTACAGTTTTTTCTATAATTATGCTCAAAAGCCAGAATCCTTCTTCAAAGAGCTCAAGGAGTATCCCGTTCCCTGCTTCCGTCTGTCTCTTCAATTGCACACAAAGATCAATCGTCTAGCCGTCCGATTGTATTGTATGCCCCCACACTTCTCCTCGTCTTTTCACAACCTCTCGGATTACGCGCAACCCCGCCACTCACGCGCACTCCCCCCCCCCTTCCGTTCTCCTACTAAACTCGGCAGGAAATGCTCCAGTTTTACTCGTTATTTCACTGCGTCTCCTCATCATTATCCATTCCTTTCACAGATCTCTGCAGACTGCACAAATATTAGCCTCGAAACTATTGCCGGCTCAGCGAAAACGTAGAAGTTCGGTCACTCTGAATTCGCCTAATCTCCCAAATAGTTTATAATTTTTATGAAATCAATGAGATATAGAGGGTCACACCCCTCGTCCCAATTCTCATATCTATCCCCTTGCCTGCCCACGTCCTCTTGACTCTCGCTCTCCCGAAGGACTACGTCGTCTTCCCCGAGAGATTGGCTTGCTCGTCTCAACTTCTTCACATAGTTAACCGTGTAGGTTAGGATTGCCTGTGCGATCTTTGCAGTCATGCCTAGAAGCCTCTTGGTAGATCGATGTTTGGCATTGAAGAGAATTGCTGGAATTTCTCCTCGTTTTGGCGACCTGAATAATGTGAAATTTTGTAGAGGAATGATAAGGAAAATAGTATAGAATAGGCCCTTCTAAAGCATTCCTAATGGTCTCTCTTCATACCGCTTCGCTCTCTCTTCGGAAATAGGAATGAGACGGTAGACAGCAGCCTAAGGATTCCAAAAATTTCAACCAGAACGTTCTCCGACCATTTCAAATCGAGTTAGATACGGCCTTATTTCGAATATACCGAATCTGTCCCGTTATGAACTATTATAAGTTGACGGCATAAATTCCCCCATGATAGGGAAATTTCGTTAAAATTTCTTTTCCTATCAACAGACGAAGCAATGAACCATCGTCGCTCGCGGTGACGTCCACAGTGGAGTTGTCCAGCTTCGCGTTCAGTTGGTCCATCTTGTCCTTCTCGAGAAGCTTTCGTGCAATCTCCTGTGAGTAGGCTTCCATGGGCAACGCCTGAAAATAATAAAATAATAAGAATGAGAAAATTTTACGAGAGTAACCTCCCAATGTCATGCCTCAAGATGAAGGCGGGGTGAAGCGTATTTGGACACACGACTCCGTGCCCATGGCGGGCGGTAAGGGCACGGAGTCGTGTGTCCAAATACGCTTCACCCCGCCTTCATCTTGAGGCATGACACTGACTGGGAGCGTGGGCGCGGGGATGGCGGGCGGTAAGGGCACGGAGTCGTGTGTCCAAATTAGACTCATTTTGGAATCAAAGTAACGGACGGACCGGTTTACTCCACTATACGAAAATGGCTTGCGAAGGCTTAGGCACTTGAACCGTAGATTTTCTTCAAAGAGATTGGGCAGACTGTACAAAGACCGCCTGTACTTCACCACACTCGTATAATTTTGCATGAAGCCCACAGGACAACTTTTACAGTAGTACTGCTAACCCAGAATTCCATATTATAGCCAATAACTCTTTAAAACATTTCGCGACTCATGGTTTTATCTCGGTCTCCGCTTCCACCCCTCGGGCTCCACGGCTTCGCATTTGATATTGTGTGCGAGAGTCGCGCCGCGATTCTCCGAATGCTCCTTACCCCCGTTTTCGCCTTTCGTGCGACTTTCCAACGATGTACTCATTTTCGCTCTGTTTCTCGGCCACTGTTCGATCAGATCACGCTGTCCTTCGTGTTTGCCTCCCGGTAGCAAGGGCACAGCACAGGGTGCAGCGCGAATTCGCTGACTGTTCTCGTCTTGTTGTCTCACCATTCCCCCTCCCCCCAATTTTATTTCGAACGACCATTGTAGGGACTTTACTTGCAAAAAGTCTTTGTTAGCAAAGCATGGAATTACTGATCCATATATCAGAAAGGGGGTCCAAACAAGCAGATCCTTTCGAGACATCCTCGGCTTTAGGGTTTGAAAACCAAGCCTTTTAAGCACATTATGAGACCGAGACAGTAATGAGGAACATGGAAGAATGAAGGAGAGTCAGGTGCTCAATAGGCTAATCGCGTTTCGTTTTCAAACCCTATCTACTCGGCTTCCGTGTCCATTTTGCGAGCCCTATTCGCACGGGGCCTCTCATATTCCATTAGCGGAACGAGGTCAGCCGAATCGAGTTGAGCCGCCTCAAATGTTTTTTTCACTACCTACGACAGATTCCCCCGGACGAGATTAGAGGGATCATCGAAGCATTTCCCTCCCTTGTTCTTTTGAATTTTTCTCATTATAAACTCTGCCTGTAAGCATACTATGGAGAAAATCAGGAAAGGCAAAAGTAAAGATATCTTGCGTTGCTCCAGTGTACTTTTTAGTATCCGAGCTGAGGGGATAAGTAGCCGAGCTCATTGTCTGATGATGCGCGCTCAAGTATCGGTTAACCAAGTGTGAAAGGGGGGGAACCCTCGCTGCAGATACAATTTCGCGGGTAGTCGGGTCTGCAGAAAGGTTCAAGTGTTCAGAAGACGGCTGCCTTCATCCTTCACTACATATCATCGAGTTTGACTTTAAACTTCTTATTTCACGCAAAAAAAGGATACTTATGTCGAACGCGCCTCGGAAGCTTGACTATCGGCATAACCGCGCATTGCCCCCTCTCCTCCTGCACGCATCTCAAGTCAAGGGGGGGGGGGGATGTCTCGGCGTCACGAATAAGAAGAAGAAGAGCGAAACGTACGAATAGCCCCGCCGAAGAGGGGGGGGGCTAAGCGAATTTGCACGGCGCTAGCTCTACTCTCCCCCTTAACCGTCGATAAAGACCCCTTCTCCTCTTCACACCCGTGCTTGAATGCCTGAGGCAGACGTTGAATGAGCATCATTATTATTGATTGATTTAGCTTTGACCTGAGCCGCTTATCGTTCGAAACATAATAAGTAACCTTATACTCCCTTCACAGAAGGGCGTACATCGATATCGGACGCATGTGTGACAAGATAATTTTTCGGAATCTCAATAATCTGAAAATGTATGGTGTCATGCGTTTTTTTTCTCCTTTCCTTATATCATAGTGGTTTGCGCAGTTAGCCGCGTGATCTATGGCGGGTACTCGCTCCTTGAAAGGGAGAAGAGTCACGGAGAGATAGCGGAGATGGCGAACGGGAAGGCTGAATGGAGTACGAAACAAGGGGTGGGAAGAGGGGGGAGGGGGGAGGGCTGGGAGGCGGAGAGGCGGAGGTAAGAGAGTTTAGCTCAAGAGCGAGAGTCCCACTGAATAGGTTCATAGGCGATGATGGGGAGCTTCAATAGGGGACCGCGAGATGGATCTATGCCTCAGCTTTACCCCCACACTTTGTGCGAGCTAGCTACTAACTGTTTTTTTATTTCTTTTCGTAAATTCATGATTCATCTCACCCGTTGCCGTTTTGACATAGTGGAATAAGCCGATCCGACGGTTTCTTTCGTTCCAAAATGAGGCTAATTCTCTCACTTTTGCACACTCTCTAGCTTTATATTCGGAATGATTTTCCGACGGATCCATTTAATCCACTATACCTTTTCTGATCAGTCTTCATTATTCGCCTGAAATATGCTCAACTTAGTCGTGTTTTGTAGCTATTCTATGCATATTCTGACCCAATCATAAGACAGTTAGCCTTCGGTTCTCGGAGCGCCCCCAAACAGCCCGATACACCCGTCCATCTCCATTCATGAGCCATCTTCCTCTCCTCCTCCTCCTCTTCTTCGTTATACTCTTTTCTTCTCCTCCCTTCCCTTTCTCTCACTTCCTCTCCTCATTATGCACTCTCGCGGGGTCATGTGGCACAGTGGAAATGGACTTTGAACGCCTATTATGTACCCGCGTGGAATTATGGTCTGCATTATATAATGATCTGTTTACCAATGTATAGTTTAACTATTATAGGAACAGTGAACTTTCTATCTATGACTCTGGAACTTTCAATACTCTGCAAATGCTATGCTCTCATTGTGCGTAAGCGCTACGTTTTTGCGGCCACATTCGCCCCCCGGCTCATTGAGAGAGTAATGAGTCTAAATCCCGGATTACGAGCTACTTCCGGCACCGCGGAGTTCAGCTGTGCCCATGTTCCCAGATCGGGACGAATACCTTGAGACCCTGAAACCCTCCAGCATCCTCGAAATATCAACGCGGCCTTTATCGAATCCCATTGTTGGACTAGCTTAAAGCACTGCCCACGCAAAAGCCTTAACTTATCGATCGCATTTACGGGCATATCCCGCTTAAATTGGCCATTGCTTCATAATCATCTATTACATATTTATCTGGCAGTTGAGATTGATTATCCTATTTTGGCATTGTAAGATTAAGGTTCGTTAATTCCATAATAATCATCGAATCTACCCTGTATGTCTTTCCTTTTTCAGTCTCCCCTTCCTTATGCTCCCTTTCCCCGCTCCTTGCCTTTGCTTCCCTCCTTCTATTCCCTTTCGCACGCTACGACATCCGCAACAAGAAACACCAACCATTCTTCCCCCCCCCGCTATCCCCGAAAGGTCGCAGGGTTACAATTCATCGATATATAGCCGAAATAGTCTGAACCCACTGTCGATCCTCTTCAAAAGTAAGCCTGACTACCAGGTGTTCGAGGATTTTCTTGCAACGTTCCATTGTTCCTTCTTCCGCATTTCCTCACTTTATTCCCCCCCCCCCTCCTTTACCCCATCACAATGTCCTCTTGTCGGGGGCTGTCAATCAAAAGTACGTCAGTCGCAATTTGCGCTCTCAACGAACCAGCTCAGCTTTCTGAGCTGTCTCGTCGAGAGCGTTGTTGCGTTACAATTACAATTCATTTTCATCGATATATTACAATTGCAACCCCGCTATCCCCGAAAGATCGCAGGGTTACAATTCATCGACATATAGCCGTTGCTGCTGAGCGTTGAGAGCGTTTCACATGTTCTGATCTTCTTCACGATCGCTCATGGATGATGCTTTTGCTGCACTTTCCTCCCGCTCATCAGCGCTTTAGCAATTTTACCGGAGTTTCTATTATATTGTGAGAATATCAGATGTTTCGCTTTCACCTGTATATTCATCATCGTGCCTCACGTGCCTCACGTGCCCCCGGGCACAGCTCTTCGTTCGCTACTCGTAAATCCAGCCCTGGCTGCAGTTCTTTTGGCCCCCCATCCTCAAGAGTCCGGCGGACCTCGCTCATTGTTTAGCGCAATTGCTGGAAGGAACACTGCGGGGTTCATCTAAGCCCTCTGGCCTCTGATCATTGGGTCCACCGCGAACTACGAGTCCCGCTTTCCGACCACAATGCCATTCACAGTGTTCTCAATGTTAGGCGAACGAGCCAAAATGCTCAGAATACGGTGCGTTCCGTGCGAGAGTTCCTACCGAAATCAGGGTTATTTTTCGGGGCATCTCGTTCGCGTAACATTTTGCACTGTGTTGTCAGAACACCGTGCATTTCGATTGTGGGACAAATTCAAGACGGTAGCCCTAACGATGTTCACGATGTAACTGCAAACGTATTGTTGAAGGAAAATGAACGTTAAGAGAGAGAGCTGCGCAGTTCGTTTCGCTAACCACCGTAAGACTTGAGCCGGAGCCGGCAATTATTACCCTAAGCTGGCATTTTGCCAAGAGAGTCTTACTGTATTTTCCCAACGTTCGTTTTTCTCCAACAATAGGAGACAACCCCAGAAGCGGCATCGCGAAATGCCCCGGTATCCAGACACAACTATGGCGTAAACAAGCGTTTCCCAGGAGGACATAATTAGGCATTCATAGGCTGAAGAGGACTATGGTGTAGGCTGGAGAGTTCCGCGTGCACCATAATAGGCAGTATTCATTTTCAGACTGTCAGTGAATATTCATAGAGTTTATTCCTTCCTGTTTACTAACAACACATGTACTAAAGCAGAATAAAAATGCAACTTTTGATGGAAACGTCCATGGCTGGAAGAGGAGACGACATCCACAGGGCATATTTTCTCATGGCAAAATTCTGTAAGCTCCCTCTTAATCGTCGTGCTACACTCACTGGGGTTATGTGCCATAAATGAGCTGCGGGCGAAAATAGACTTGCAGACAAGAGCACGACCTTTGCCTATATACCCCTCCACAGCATATATAAACAAAGTAATATAGAAAAATTCAGGAACACCTGTAATCTTTTATCACCATACACATTTGAGTAATTGTCGTCCAATCGTTCGCAAAGCCATTCTACATAATCTGAAGCACAGCGAATCAAAGTTGAGATAGAATGTGTTGCGATAGTCCCTTATTCGCCGCTTAAATATTCGCTCTCCGAATCCTTCTCTCCCCGATTCGCATTGCTTAGAACTTGGAAACTCTCTCCCCCTCCCCCCCCTCCCTCCCCGGTCTTTCTCTCAGTTTTTCCCGCTCTCACGGACGGGTATATACTTTCCCGGCCGCTTACTCTTTTCCTCTTTTTCCCTCTTCACCCGGATTCTCGTATCTCTCTCTGTCTCTCACAGGAACGACAACGTTTTTGAGGATAATCACAAGACTTTGGAGGCGCTTGCAACAGCTTATGAGGAAAAGCTCTTATTGTCCCCTATTTATAGCGTGAATCCCCGCCTATTAGTGCGATTCTCGATTGCTTAAGCTGTCCGTTCCTCTTCTAATATTTCCTCCACTCCCTGTCTTGGACTGCCTTTCATCTGCTATTTTTGAAAGCCCTATCTCGAGTTCCCACGATCACCGATGACCAAGTCATCTAAAGTGCGCTTCTCCCCAACCCCATGCCAGATTCGTCAGCGTCTTCTCCCCTCCATTCGCCCAACCTCGAGTCTTCCCTCCCCTTCCCCTTCCCCCCCCCCTTCTCTCCTCTCCATTGTCTCGCACCTCGTCTCCCCTTCCATTGCGCAACTCTCGTCAAGCGTATCTGCTCTGACTCCACACCTGCCCCAGCCTTCCTATGGTCATTCTCGTCTTCCAGCCAACTATCGATCTAGCCCTGTCGATGATCTTCTCGTTCATCTACCGAACTCAAAGAGTTTAACTCACAATCAGAGACTTTCTTGAGATCAGTCTAGACTTGCGATATTTCATACCTTCGAGTCTCTTTTGATAACTCATCATCATCATTATACAATACGAGAATGGCCGTTTTTGTGATTGTGTCCAGAGTTTCACAGTATCTATGCCTTTGTATTGCACCAAACCATTTTTTCCTTGCCGCAGCCATAGCCAAGAATACTTACGCCACATGCGGCGCATCCAATAATTGCATAATTTACGGTACCACCGGTCACTCCGTCTAAGTGTTTCGCTATTACATCTCCAGCTGATGCTCAACGGTTTGTCGCTCTCCGCTTGCCAACACGAGAGGAGGTTTTACACACGAGTGCTCCTCTGATATGCGCCTGTATCCCCTCAAAACATAACAGAGAGTGTCATCTACATCTCACATATCTCCACTCCTCTCCTCTCGTCCAGCTCTCACTCTCTGTCCTCCTCCTGTGGTTTCGGTTTACTTCCTGCTGCTCACGCGGGCCTCTTCTACTACACATTGTGCGTCGTCGTCGTTGCCTTTCCTTCTCTCACAACAGCCCTTGCACCGCGATCAGCTTACAAATCGAGCTCTAGCTCCAGAAATGGAGACCTCGCTCGGGAACATAGAAGCGCTCTCGGGGCGATGGCAGATGTCCGCATAAATTCTCTCGAACAGGCCTCCCAATGTGGAAATCATCAGTCATCTGGCTTACAAGTAACTTTCATCTATTTATCTCGTAAGAAGTTACTAAGACGCTACGCGCCCAACCCTTTCACTAAAGCCCACTTCGAGATTTCCTGCTTAGCGACATTTTGTCAAGTTCCGAAATCCTGCAGCCCCCCCCCTGCCCTAATGCCGCACTTCTTGCCCCCCCCCCTCCCTTCGATTAGCTTCTATTAGAAGGCCGCACGTTTGCCCCTTAGATAAACACATTCCTTGTTCGTCCGCTCTCCTTTTTTCCAACATTTCGCCGACGTCTTAGCTCCAGGGAACCTCTGTGCTTTGCTCTCCACGGCAGTTCTCCTTAGCTCAACTGCGCTTTCAAATCTTAGAAGTACTCACTCGTTACACAGACTTATGTACCAATAAGTGTTTTCGATCTCAAGCTCTTCATGTTAATTCCTCTTACTGCACAAGATTTATCTATTATATGTCGACTCCTGAAGCTGGAAATTATCCACTCTCAAAGTCACAATAGCCATCTCGAGGATGCTAATTGTAAACGCGTTCTGCGAACCGCGATCTCTACCCTCTTAAGACTCCTTACACAGTGTTCTAAATGTTAATCCAAAATGCTCAGAATACGGTGCTTTCCGTGCGAGAGTTTCTACCGAAATCAGGATTATTTTTCGGCGGCTCGTTCGCGTAACATTTTCACTGTTGTCAGAACACTGTGCTCATGCGTTAGGCTAGGCATTCTAAATCAGGATCCAAATTTCGATGTAGCATCAATCACGAGACAATTGTGGGGACTAATAAGCAGTATTGCGTATCGTTGCCTGCGGCTCTTAGCTCCCCAGAGGTCCGCACACTTCTCAGCTTCATTGTAAGAACCTTGAGGTGCGCCTATGTGCCGTAGCATGAATAATGGCTTAGGGGAGCGCACTGATTGTATAGCGCGTCTTGGCGTTATTAATTGGCTATTCATGCGCCACTCCGGAGATGAGGAAGAGGAGAGCAGGCCTGTGCGGGCAACGAATAGCGTATATTGCGAGGAGGATGCTCGATCGATATTAGGTTATGGTAGACGAGATGTGGACTGTGATAGACGGAACAGGAGCAGACCTTGGTTCTATTCTGCGCTTAGCTTCGCTATGCTTTGTAGTATTCGTTCACCGGGGTCAAAGTTCATCATTCTCAGGTGGGAAAGCTATATTATAATTTGTTTTGCATTTCCGATGCTCTCCATACCAATGTCCGCTCATTTCCTGATATAATTTCCACTTTTGTTTAGTGCAGTCTGTTGGCATATCTGAAAAAAGAATAATTTTATTCACCACTCCTAGCTCATATCTCCACTCACCCGATCACCACGTGCAAATTGTTGTTGCTTGAACGCCGCTCCTTCTGGCGGGTGGCTTAATTGGCCATTCATTCCGTCGTCCCTCCAGCCGCCTTCGCCGTAATGAGAGCCTCTTATCTCGTCGTCGTCGTCTTCTTCTTCTTGCGGTGAAAAGAGTCCACACCGCGCGTATATGCTTCGCAAATTCTTTCGGCCTCCGGGACTTCGTTATATCGCTCTTATACGAAGCGTTCGCTGTTATGATAAACAGCAAGCTGTTGTAGCTGCGTAGGTTTTTAGGTATAGTATTGTTTTTCGCAACCTCACACCACTCGAATGCTGCTGTTTTCGCCGCCAAACGTGGGAGGTCGGGTGGTAGTAGGCCCCTCTTTTCGTCAGAAACTTAACTTGGTAGGCGTATCACATTATAAAAGAAATTTTATTGGTTCGCTATGAAAAACCACAATTTTTTTACTATAGTAGGCCCCAAATTGGAATAACTGTCGGTAGCCTTGCCGACGTATGTAGGAGGCGCGATTCTCGAAGCTCTTGTCTGTGCGTAGGGAAGGGCAGTGCGGAATGCGGAGAAAGATTTATTATAAATTAATGGCTAACTATCTGCAACTATCTCGGGCTGGGTCGTGAAAGATTGATGCGGAGTGTGTAGCGCGTAGAGCGGCACGCCTGCCTCAGTTCAGGATTGCCCATTTTTTTCCCGTTCTGCTTCGCATTTTTACCGATATTTTTTTACAGTCCTTGTCATTTCAGCGGTTTTTCTTTATGTTTTTTGCTGCTTTCAGACATCTTCTTTTCTTTAGTGGTGCAAGCTTCGAACGCAAAATGCGTACATGCCGTACGTAGGATGCATTTACTTTTGAAACTCAAGTCCCTCGTAAGGGGAACGCGTGGTCCTTGGGAGTAGGTCGGATTATGTCAGCACTGCGTCTTGTATTTCGTATTATGCCGTCTCTCTTTCCGACATCATATCACCTCCCTGTTCTTGGATACTTGCACAAAATGAGAATGTGAATAAGTGATACTCTTTGCACAGTGTTCTAAATGTTAAGCGAACGAGCCAAGATGCTTAGGATACGGTGTTTTCCGTGCGAGAGTTCTTACCGAAATCAAGGTTATTTTTCGGCATCTCGTTCGCTTAACATTTTCGCTCTTGTCAGAACACTGTGTTTGATAGTCACGCTGATAGCTTCGTTCGTAAATCGGTTTGCTCTATGGAACCTATTTACTTTCCATTTCCTAACTCATGCAACCCTTTCCGTTGAGCCTTCTAGCGTCCAGTTGATCTTTGCACTATATCGAGGTTTCCAAAGCTTCCGTTCCAGATGAGCGACGGTGATCCATGACTTGACCACGCATCTCGACATCTACCTCAACCAGGTCAGAGACTGGAGATCATGGATCAAACCTCGATATTGAATAGGCCACAGTGTTCTGACAACAGTGAAAATGTTAAGCGAACGAGATGGCGAAAAATAACCCTGATATCGATAGTAACTCTCGCACGGAAAACACCGTATCCTAAGCATTTTGGCTCGTTCGCTTAACATTTAGAACACTGTGAGGCATTGAGGGTAACCAACATGCATAAGACGCGCATACATAGCAATGATCCAGTGATAGAGCGACTCAACTAAATCTATTGTGATCAAAATTGGATCCCTTTATGTTTCCTTCTTTAGTGAATTCTCATCATCTTTCTCTACACGCGTTTCCCATTCGTTCGACACTTTATCGCGTAGTCTTCATCAAAAAGAGAGAGTGAGTGGGAAAAGGGCGCAGTCTCCCAGGGGATCGATTTCGCGACTCCTTTTCCCGAACTAGTACACACTACTACTTTGAGAACCTTTTTGTCAAGAGGGACTTTGTTGTTCCATCGAAACTTTCCTCATGATCTTTCATGGCGTCGTTTTGAATATAGCTAGTCGTTCCTTTTTAGGGGTGTATCATTGGAGGAAAAGGAACGTTGAGAAATCTTCGCAGCGCACTCCGCTAAATACAGTGAAACTCTCTTGGCAAAATGCCAGGTTAGGCGAAAAGCCGGCTCCAGCTGAATTTTTACGGTGGTTAGCAGAAAGAATTGTGCTGCTCTCTCAACGTTCGTTTTCCTCCAATAATATGAAGATCAACTAGTGATTATGATTTTCATGGTTTCAGTCAACGCCATGGAAGACGCGAACATATCCGCGCTTCTGGCCGACAAGGAGTTCCTCGCCAACTGCACGCGGATGGTAAGTGAATGCATCTGGATGGATCAGATCCATCTGGATGGATCAGATCCATCTGGATGGCTACTGTCCATCTAGGTGAACGGGATCATAGTCCAGTTAGCATCTCATTTCCACCTTCATACGAGTGGAGTTTGATCATTCATTTCACCTTGCAATAGAATGTAGTTGTACAATATAGCAATGTCCCGATACTCCGTTTGCCCTCAAGTTCCAAGCGAACATCTACGCCGTAGCCCCGTGAAAGGATGGAAAAGAGAGGACGGGGAGAGAGTCTCGGCTGAAAGAAGGAGAGGAGGGCAAATGCTTAGGCAGCACTTGTCTTCTCCATCCTGAGAGGAAGAGGAGTGCGAAGTGAGGGGAGAACGGGACGGGGAGTGGAGAAACGGGGAGGGAAAGCCCGAACACTCTTTGCCGGACGAGAGTTTAGTCTATGTGTCGCATTGGCAAACGCTTTGTTATCATGCTTCTCGCTGCTTTTAACGCGGTGAAGTTGCGATGCTAACTTTAGCAACGCTGCACTTTAGCTATGCCTTATAGCAAGATGTGTGTTCGTCACTAGTACAGTATGCCCATGCCACACGATGAGCTCGTTAATGATCACTTGAACGCCACGCAACATCTTCGCCCGTATGCAGCATAGCAAGCGACGTGTGAACGTTCATCCCACAGTGTTCTGACAACAGTGCAAAATGTTAAGCGAACGAGATGCCGAAAAATAACCCTGATTTCGGTAGGAACTCTCGCACGGAAAACACCGTATCCTAAGCATCTTGGCTCGTTCGCTTAACATTTAGAAGACTGTGATCCCCCGCCTCCTATCCTCCTCATCAATTAACGAATGGCACGCGCCCTTTCACGCTCATCTCTGCTTTGGCCCGAAATTTCGACTCCATAGAAGCCCTAATGCCACCAAACATCACACGCCTTTCCCCTCTGATTAACCCATGATTCAACACTCATACCGCCCAACTAGGTACCTAGTCACGGGCGCTTTCTACAGCATTGTTGTGCTATACCCGCATTAATATAGTATTCTTTGCTTTCTTATTGCTCGGTCTGCCGTAAGTATTCCAGCACTAGCAAAGAACTGGAGTTTCGCGCGTTTCGCGTCAATTTACACCCTCTCATCGTCCTTTTCTCGCATTTGGTTGGCCTTTCACTATAAACACATGGCCGCTCTCTTCATTCGGAGGGGGGACTTGTTCTGCTTCGCATTTCGCGTTCTTTGCCCAGTATGCAAAGGTCTCGATTTCAACGGCGGGATGAGGGGGGGGGAAGACGAGGGATGGATGATGGAGGGGAGTCTCGGAATGTTCTGACAACAGTGCAAAATGTTAAGCGAACGAGATGCCGAAAAATAACACTGATTTCGGTAGGAACTCTCGCACGAAAAACGCCGTATCCTAAGCATTTTGGCTCGTTCGCTTAACATTTAGAACACTGTGGTCTCGGAATGCGGATTGCGAAGTGTGTTGGAAAAGTTGAGCATAATGTAGAAAAAAAATTTCTTTCTACTTTTATCATTCTTAATGTGAATACTATAACGGTTTTCGATTTAATTTTTTATCATTCTCAGTGTGAATACTATAACGTTTTTTTTCAATATGCGCACTATAGAAGAAAGGCAGTGCAAAGCAAAAGCTAACGATTTTGAAAAAAAAACAATCTGTGCTTCAACGTGCTACTTCGAAAGGTCACGGATCTATAAGCAGATAAAATAAAACATGTGATTTCTCATAGCGTAGCGCTTGCGGTTAGATTTCGACTACGTGAGATTCTGTGCACACTGAGCAAAATACGCGTAGGCTAATACCGTGTGGTTTAGAAAACCAAGCGCGATTTGCTTATCTATTGCCTGCTTTTCTTCATTCTTGACTGTGGTACCTCACTATGTCAGTCTGATAATGCGATTAAATGCGTTGGTTTTCAATATCATTGCAGGAAAAGAAACGTTGAGAAATCTTTGCAGCGCACTCCGCTAAATACAGTTAAACTGTCTTGGCCAGCTTAGGCTAATCTCCGGCTCCGGCTGAAGTTTTACGGTGGTTAGCGGACAGAACTGCGCAGCTCTCTCAACGTTCATTTTCCTTTAATAATACTGTAATACCGAAACCTCACGACCATGAATGACTCAGTTCAAAAATGATGTCGGCAGCGAATTTGCTCAACTAATATCAAAATGGCTAAACTTCCCATGATGCCACCTCCCTTAACTCTTAAGACGCATGGCTAAGTGGCAAACAACAGCCCGAGGGCAATCTTTTAGTCTCTACGAAGGGGGGATGCTCCTTGAGCGACTAGAGAATCTCTAGTTTCGCCTCGACGAAACGAAGATGTTCGTCCGATGTGTATTGAGTATCGTGACGTCTTTCGGCGTGATCGAAATCTGTTGTCAACAATAGGATAAGGTGAAAAACGTTTCCTTAGCGGACTCCCCGCGAAGTACTTTAGGAACATCCACTCAAGTAAATCAACGCTCGCGGAACGCGAGGCCAACAAAATTAGCAGTAGAAAAGCTTTGGACCAGCGCGCATATGGGCGATATTGTCTAATTTTAAGCGAGAAAAAACAGGACTGACGCCTGTTCACTAGGAAGATGGCAAGACGCAATTGGGTCGAACATCGCACTAACTGCTACCGTATCACTACAATTATTACCCTTCTTGCAAGCATCTTTTGCGTGCACCTTTTCTGCCAAAATCATGCAGAATTCCAAAAGGAATAAAATACTCTTTACCAAGCTCGACATAAATTCCTTCTACTATGAAGAATCAGGATGCTCACGACGTTTTACCAGTCCGCGTTCCGAAATTGCAAATGCCTCTGCGTCTCTCCAATTTCCCATGCTCTCTCACCTTCACTCTCTTAATTCGCATACGAATCTATTCTACGCAGCACAACGTTGTGCATGCTAGTAAGCACTTCTCGGAGCGATGATTTCCTATGATCATGCAGCTGTCCCCCCCCCCCGTACGATTTCCTCTGCAACTCCGACTTCACTCATGTGTGCGCTCCTCTGCGACGGCGACGCAATCGAATATTGATGCTTGAGAATCCGTAGGAGAGTAGAAAAGGAGGGAAAAGAAGGAGGAGGAGGAGGAGGTCGGGAGGGGGATGGAGAAGAATGCGAAGAAGCGGGGAATATGGAGTAGAGATACTACTTATGACTTATAGCGATGTATGCTACTTGTGTTGTGAGCCTGGAGTATAATGATATATCTCAAATTTTAAAATCTCAATTTTTTCCATAAAATTGCGGCTAGCCTCTACGATCTCATTACTCGTTATAGTTTTCTTGGTCCCTGTTTACCGTACCTCTCATCACCAATTCTTGATCTATGCTGATTGCTAGCTAGCAATCGCCCGAACTCCGGCCTTTTGCGGTCTCTAATGTATTCCTCTCCGAACTCTTCCCCTACTCCTAGGTACCTTCCTCAACTCTTCCCTCCCCCCTCCTCCTACTTCCGTATTCTCCATTCTCTCCGTGCGCATAGTCAGGAACCCGTCGTGGCGCCTCTTTCGCATGCTTTGTATTGCAGAGTAGTCTGCGGAGTGTACTTCCGAACTTCGCGTGATATCCATACCTTTGCAATTATAGTATATTTATTTTATTTATTTATTTTTTATTTCATTTACACCGAAGCGTGCGGTCCAGCGAAGCGACATGCGGTATAGTGTAGAGATGTCTATTGTTAACTTTCACGTAAATTTACCGTGAAGCTATAGGGCAGATCAACTTTAGTCTTTTCCGAGCTTCGGTTCATTCTAAATTGAAGCGGTCTTGATATTCTAATGATACGTGATAAATACTATACGTATCAGAGCAGGAAGTGTTCTGCTACAATTCTAACCATGACCATTCCCGGTAAGCATGCCTAGTTCATACAATCTTCTTCCGTTTCATAGAACCTCGTTGACTTGCTCTCGAATCTTCGCCTGAAATATATGGGTAGCTCGACTGGCTGCCCTTTCATTGCAACTAGCGAACTTCTCGCGGCGCATTCACTCCCTTTCCTTCCATCATCCCTCTATCCTGCCGTTTCTTTATATCCTCGCGTGATCTTCCCAGCGCCACTGGCGCACGTCGGTGGGAATGATTTGGCGGAGCGAGCCTAGCACGGGTCTGACGGGATGCGGATTGATTTAGAGCTTTTCTAAACTGTTCCATTTAGGCTACTTCATTATCAAATTTTACGATCATAAGCAAAGGGAGTATCGCATGTTGTAGACTCATTCCATGCAAAACCCATCGAATCGACTACCGTAGTTTTGAAACGCGCCGCAAAGCCAGGCATGGCTTTTGAGGTCCCATTCACGCGGCCGTAGTTGAATTTCCGCTATAGTCAGGAGACCCCTTTTTGCTAATGTTGAGGAAGTGAAATGCAGCAAAAGGTCGAAAAATCGCCATTAGGCTGACAATGAGTTCTCCTGGCCGACCATTGAAACATAAATCACGCGGGTTTCGGGAAGCGCCTAGAAGTGCGTTCGTTCAACGAGCAGCCTTGTTGGTTGGTCAGAGGAAATCCCATTTAGCAGTTGCGTCATGCTTGCATCTTTATTGCATTATGTCAAGCTATTGGGAGGCTCACCGACAATATATAAGCTGTCCTCTGATAGATTTTTGTAATTTCATTTACTTTATGCAAAAGTACTAAACTTTAAAGAAAACGGTTATAAATTCATTGCACAAATTGGTAGGTCTTGGCATTATTAATATAGTGCGATATGTGGTAGACTCTTAGAACGGAATGCACTGTACTGTGTGCTGTGAGACCGCGAGACAAAAGGCTCCTTTTATGCTTACAGCCTGTCCAGAGTATCAACACCTTATTTCCATGAATGGGAGACCCATAACACAACCACCAGTATCTATGAGCTAAATGTTTACGGTTCCGCAATACTTGTCGCATACTCGAATCTAGAATAGAGGTCTTTATCCGGTTTGAAATCGCCGATGATTTGAGTATATTTGACATGGAAAAATATGCTGTGAGCAGAACGCTTCACATTGACGATGAAGATGGCTGTTTCTCACTTTCGCCTCATTTTCGATGCCCATGCGATCTTTGAAGACTCAACCCCCCCTCTGACGTGCCGAGAGAGTGTCAATATCCCATGTCATGTCATGTCACACGAACTCTGCGCGTTTCGCGTGTTTTGGTGGACCCCCTCAGCGATTTCGCTTGCCTGAAGCGATCCTGAATGTAAAATGCTAATGAGCTACAACAAAAATTCTCCAATGCGCGTCCTCTCTGGGAAATAGTCTAGGATTTCTAGGAATCACCTCGACGCTAATGACTTGCAACGAATTTGCGTTATTCTCCAGCATGCCTCTAGGAAATGCTCATTTTTAAGAAAGTTGATCTTTGCTCGTTGGTTTATGATCTTTGATCTTTGATCTTTCTCCAGATGGAGGCGGCCCCACCGGAGATCATGCCCTCGTTCGCCCTCCTGCTGCTGTCCATCCCCGCCTGCATCATCATCCTGCTGACCGTCTTCGGCAACCTGCTCGTGTTGTGTTTCAAGGTGAGCATAAGTAGAACGGGAATCCTGCGAACCTCAACACAACCGCATTTCATGTATCATCTATATTAGTTGTCTCATGCACACTACACGATAAAACTTATATGGAAAGTATGCTTTGTAAAGGTATGGAAATCCTCGCAGCAGCCTTATATAGTCTAATGAACCGGTCCGTCAGTTTCTTCCGTTCCAAAATGAGTGTCTAATTCTCTCACTTTTGCACACTCTCTCGCCTGATATTCGGAATGATCTTTCCGACGGGGATCTTTTTAATCCACTATATTTAGCTATGCTGCGATTATCCTTCCAAGTTTTTTTTTTAATTTCTGAATCTAAAAAGCCAACTTTCCAACAGGCTCGCGTCGGACGAACGAACACGACGCTTCTGGTGTGGAACCTCGGGCTGACGGACTTCCTCGTGGGCCTGATCGTCCTGCCCCTGGGCGCCTTCAACCTCATTTATCGGTGAGATTTATCGTGATTTATCGGTGAGCTGCTGCTGATTTATCGCCATTTATCGGTGAGCTGACGAACAGGAAACCGGCGAAGTTCTTTGACAGTTGTACTATGAAAAAAATAAAAGTGTAAAAATGTGATTTTTGCAGCAAATGGGTCTTCGGCCGACTCCTCTGCCGGGTCTGGGTGGCCGCCGACGTGACGTTTTGCACGTGTAGCGTGGTGAGCAGCGCGATTTTCCGTTTTCCCATTTTTCCTCATGCATTATCTCAAATACGGTCAGGTTTATTATGACGCATATGGCCCCAGCCTTCTCACGTAGGGGTCTATCGAAATTGTCTTTATAAAAATATTATTATAAAAAGTAAATATACTAGGTTAATCTTCTTTCTTGTCAGGTAACAATCTGCGTCATCTCCGTCGACCGGTACATGGCGGTGACGCGGCCCCTGCGGTACAAGGCCATCGTCACCAAATCCAGGGTAAGATACCCTAAGATTTTACCAATAAGTGTCCTAAAAGAGTGGATTCTCACCTATAGTGTAATAAACAAATCCGTCGATAGATTTCTATAATAGAAGCATTGGAGCTAAAGTTCCGCAAATTAAAGATTTTGTAAGGCTGCAAAAAATTGAATAAATTCACGTTGGTCAGGTGATCATGGTCATGCTGGTCATCTGGACCTTCTCCTCGGGCATCCTGCTGGCGACGGTACGGTGGGTCAACGAGCAGCCCATGTGTCCCGGCGAGGAACACGTAAGAATACCTACTATTACTTATAAATCTTAGCTCGACGAAACACAATTTACCTGCATTATTCCGTCAATTGCCATCGATTTTCACGATTTATGACACAACGGAGACTGTCTGTTTGAGCCATCTAGAGCCGAAAAAGTGCAGGCTTTACCCGAAAATCGGGTGTAAAAGTCCTATATATATAATAGTAGAATGCGCCGGTCCGCCAGTTTCTTTGATTCCAAAGGGCGACTAGTGCTCTCCCTTTTGCACTCTCTATATTAGGATAGGAATGAATGCTAAACTGACGGAGCCTTTTATACTACTATAAGTGCATTTGCCCGTGGCAGATGTGCTTCGCGGGCAACGAGATCCGCTACCTGGCGCACTCCGTCATCCTCGCCTTCTTCCTGCCCGCCTCCGTCACGCTCAGCCTCTACTGGCGCATCTACCGCCTGGCCCGGTAGGCGCACGAGGAGGCAGTCGGATGCTGCTCATTAGCTAGCTCTAATTAGACCTTTCCATTCTCTTGGCTTTTTGGCGGTTACGCTTTGCCCGGCTCGAGATTGAGGCGGGGGCTTCACGCACAGTGTTCTGACAACAGTGCAAAATGTTAAGCGAACGAGATGCCGGAAAATGACCCTGATTTCGGTCGGAATTCTCGCACAGAAAACGCCGTATCCTAAACATTTTGGCTCGTTCGCTTAACATTTATAACACTGTGCACGAGGGATTTATGTGGGGCACTTGTTGACGCCAGCTGATTCGATTTGATGTACTAGAACAGCAAAAAATAAAGCCAAAAGATAAATAGTGAACGTTTCAGGAAGCGCCAGAAGGCTCTGGACCGGGGATTTCTCATGGTGCTCGGGCACAACATGAACTTCCTGACGAACACGTTGAGTCAGCAGGTTGGAGATTGTACTAGAGCATTCCATTCGGGTCTTTTTGATGTATGTGTTTCATATTCCATTTATAACCGCGAAGCATCTCCGCGCCAAAAGCAGCGAAACGTATTTGGTCAAAAAGAGACAAATGGAATGTTCTAGATTATACATGTTATTATACATCTGAAGAAGGGTTGAAAAAGAACAAAAAGGGAGTGAAATCAGGAGGCAAACTTGTAAAGCCGAAGTGGAATATATTTGTTTCTTTTTGCTAAAATTTGTTAAAATCGCATGCAACTAAGTTGGGAAGTAAATTTGAAAGCTAAATTTGCAGACGACCCTGCGGGTGCACTTTGGCAAGAAGAACGGGATGGTCGAGCACCAGAGGAGAGTACTGAGGACTCATGAACGGATAGCCAAGACACTCGGTTCGTAGTATTGGTTGATGGAAAAAGTTCCGTCAGTAAGCCCATTCCTACTTTGTTCGGACTCTCTTCAAGCCGCTTCGTTCTCTAGGATAGAATGGCGTAACTAGCGGAACATTTTCCTCTACCATACAGATTGCCCCCCCCCTTTCCATGTCCGATCTCCATTTATGATCATAGTATACAAGCGTAGAACATTAGCATGTCCTACCTATGAAAATTTTCTGAAAATCTAGGGCACCCCGTTTCTGAGAAGCGTGAAAAGATGAAGTAAAAATATAATACTGCTCTTGTTCAGGCGTCGTCTCATGCTCCTTCCTCTTCTGCTGGCTGCCCTTCTTCATCCTCTACCTGACGAGTGAGTCTTCTAGAGAGATCAAAGATCACAGTTCAAAGATCAAAGATCAAAGTCCAATCTTCCCTTCAGACTTCAAGTGCGGCGCGTGCGTGCCCCCGCTGGCGATCGACATCGCCTCGTGGCTTGGTTAGTCGAGCTTATTTATTAAAGGGACATGGAAGCGAGAAATTTTGTGAAACCGAACATGACCATACTTCTAGAATATGTTTCTGAGACGATAATAAAGATAATAGTGATTGAAAAATATTTTTTAAAAAATTTCTGCGGCGAGAGATATTTATTTGTTCCGGGAATACGTCGATGCCGTTTACCTTGTTCCTATGCGCTAAACGCCGTAAGACTGCGCCTTGGCTGGGAAACAATTTTTAGGATATCTTGCGAAGTAGACATTTTTGTGCACTCTGGTTTTGGTTTTTATATTATTTAGGCGATAAACTTTCATATGAAAGCCAATCTTTTTTGGCTTCCATGTCCCTTTAATGAAGAATCAACGAGTGTTTTTCATGCCGCTATATAGGATATCGAAAATGACGCTTTGGGAGTATAAGGGATTCCTAAGAATAGGACAAATATATATTTTTAAGAGATTAATAAATGCAGGGAAAAAATAATTTTCAGGTTACTGCAACTCGATGCTCAACCCCATCATCTACTCGTTCACCGTCAAGGAGTTCAAGAAGAGCGCTCTGAGGATGCTTTTCCCTCGTCAGTTATTCGATTATGATATATTTCAGAAATCTTGAAATATTTCAAAAATCTGAAATATTTCAAAAAATAATTTCAGTCTGGCAATTCGCACACCGGCTCATGCCCTTCATCAAGGCACCGCCAGAGAAGATCAACCTGAAGATGAGCCGACATGGAAAGTGAGAAAATCTTCCCTGATTCGTATTGCTTCAGTGAGAATGTTACAAGCCTACTACTCTACTTCTCACAGCATTTTGTTTACTAATACATATCATGCATATTTACATACAGCGCGCTTTCTTATTTATAACCACGTGAACCTAACGAGTCGGCTAACGCTCTTTCACTCGGAACATATGCAATTCGCAGCACCGTACTAACCACCGTAACCCTCGCAGGAACCGCAAGTCGCGGCCGCGGTCCTTCATGGAACTGGGAAAGAACCGGGCGGGCGTGCTGACATCACGGGTCAACCGAGTACGACGACAGACCGAACCGGCCGTTTTTGCCTCCCTTGATGGTATCGGCCTTCTACCTGGTTTCGTTCACTACGTAAATCCACTGTCTTGGACAACTTCACTAATCATATAGCTGACAAATCTAGAGAACACTCTGAAAAGGAAGGTCGCTGAACAATTCGGTTGCTTTATAGTGGATTAAAAAGATCCGTCGGAAAATCATTCCGACTATAAGACGAGAGAGTGTACGAAAGTGAGAGAATTAGACTCATTTTAGAACGGAAGAAACTGATGGATCGGTTTATTCCACTATACCTAACATAACAAAAACAAATAATTCTCACAGGCATTTGTCTGCATAGATAAGGCACAACATTCCGACCGTAAGGGGTAAGGGAGTGTCTAATAGCGAATTGGAAACTAATTTTGAATTTTCTCCACATGAATCTTAACCAGATTTAGTCAGCTCTTTGAACTGATGTGGAAGAGCTTAACATTTTTAAATTGGCGAATTTTGAGTCAAATTGTGGACGCGTTGACGACAGATCACAGCGGAAACCGTCATTCGCTAATCGAACGCTAAGAATGCTGTGAAGGAAACAAAAATCTTGTAGAAATTTCATATTTTACAACAACAAAAAAACTAAGTGACTTGCAGAACGGAAACGTTTCGGCAAGATCGCAGCAGTGAAGGACGACCCCGTCCCTACGACCATTATTGAGGTGGTGACCAGTCATATTTACTTGCTTACAATTAGCAAAAAAATCCAACTGACAACTCTTTTCGCAAAGACTTGCACATGTACTCCTTGTGCAATATTTTCATACTTCATAAAGCTATTCTAACGTTCGGAGTCCTACCCTATCCACATAGTTTATCTTGCGTAGCCTTGATTTTTTTTAAATCAACGCGTTTTACAGGAAGACGAGGACGCGGTCTACTCGGAAACCAACTGTCTCACGTCATCCAGGAGCGTATCGAGACTGGCAAGTAGAAAGGGCTCTCCCATGCGCCTGCCAACCGTGGAAGAGAAGCGAAGTTTGTGATTTTATTTATCTTAACTAATGTTTATTTAGTATCTATTTGCGTGTTTGCGATCGACAAAATAGAGGTGAAAGATTCGAAAAATGGTTTGCCAAAATATTACAGTTTCCTTGCAGGTCTCGAAGGCCGGTCCAGCAACGGCGTGAGTAGTGGCGGCGTGTCGGAGCACTCGGTCCGCGTCCACTACGACTCCCTCGAGGCTGCCCTTTGATCTTTGATCTTTGCTCCCCGCCCTTCCTCCTTGGTCCACAACGATACGCGCCCCTCCTCCTCACACAGATCCACCCTACGATGCTGCGACAAACGGGAAACCTCTTGTAGAGTAGTATTTTTGTTTGTGTGTTTGTTCGCTTACGGCTCCGTATTTTGCTAATCTAGTACCCGGCTACGAAATATTTTCGTTCATTTCCCGGCTTCCTTCCTGCAATTGTACATATTTGCTGTTGATGCGTAGCACGTTTTGACTTCCTTGTTGCTATTTATGATTGGAGGAAATGCTCCGTCGTCAGTTCCCTGATTCCACTTTCCGACGATGGAAAATCTTTGATTGTGCAAAGTAGGAACTGCGGTTACCGACGGAGCATTTCGCACAATCAACATTATCCTTCCACGCCATTTTCCGATTTATACTCCAAGGGACTAGTCCTCTCCGTTCAGATGTGTCCAAACCTACCTACGGTATATTTACCTTACCTTGACTACCTACCGTACGATCTCTCAATCCTGTTCGGGTATCATGCTGTGCCTAAAGTTCCCCCCTATCTCCCTTCCTCCTGAGACCTTGAATTCCGATGAACGATTTTCGTTTCCTTTTTTCTTATTGTTTCTTATTGTTTTTTTCTTATTGTTTGTCGACAACGATCCCTTTCTTCTGGTATACTTATAGCATAAGATGGCATCTCGTGCTTTTGCGAGTAAACATGGATAAAGATTTGCCACGTCTTACAGACATACCGTAAACTGGTGTATTATTGACGAAAAATGAACGTTGTATATCAACAAATGAACGTCCTATATCAACAATGGCAAATGCTGTAGACAGGATTGCTTTACAATCTGCCAGGTTCTGACTTTCTGCTAACAATAAACAGAGTCGATAAGCTGATGGATATCTTTTTTGCCAGATATCTATATAGTATGCGGCAAACATTGAAGGACATTGTTTTTGACATTGTGCAAACATTGTTTTTTTTTCTATGCGCGTTGTGCCTCATACCGTTTTTACGCTTTTCCGAGAGGATAAAAGCTTAATTAGTAAAGTTCTCGCAACACGAAACATTCGAGAATTGACCACAGCCTACAGAGGCTACTCTCAACACGCTTTCGCACCCTCTCTCATCCAGCCTCTCCCGCTCTCGCGCGCTATCCTTTCATCTCCATCAATCTCTCAGTCTCTCTATGCTCCTGCTTAGGTTGTGACCCCTACACCGACAACGAGCTCAAGTTTCCCGAAAGCTCTCTCAGTTCTCGCTTATTATGTAGAATAACTTCCCAAGCCATTCCGGCCGGATAATGATGCATTGACTGATATATTCAACGTTTGCCCATTCAATCAGAAACTCCCAGATGAACCATGAAAATATTCATTTTATGATGGTTTCGGATCATCCTGTCCTCTGTGTTCTTCATTACCTCGCTGGCAACCCCTATTATTGACTAAACCATTTCACACAGAAAAAATATGTATGAAGGATTGAATGTATTGGGAGCAATGTATAGCTCGAAACACACAAATGTATACGCACGCATGCATAGGACCCATCGCAATACATTCATTGTATTCTGTGGCATACATCAATCTTGTAAGGGTCTCGTTTAACGCTTTCAATGTATTCCATACTATACATATTTTTTGTGTGTTCCCACTTCGTTTGCCGTTGCTTCCTGCCGCTTTGTTCAGCCTTCGGTGGTCACGTACGATTACAACCTACATCTAACTGTGGGACAGCGCTTCCCTTTAGAGAGCAGATACCGTAGTCAGATTTTGGCTTAAAAATCCATTCTCAATACGCGTCACGTACGCGTCGCGGTTCGCCACTCGCTGTGCATTTTAAATGTTTCGTGCGCGTTGATTTAAACGGTCGTGGTGGTAGGAATGACGGAAACTAGCGGAACACTTTCCCCAACCATATGGTTGGAAAAAAAGTTCCGTCCGTCGTCTCATTCCTACTTCCGTCGAGAGAGCGAAGCTGTATGAAGAGAGTGCAGGCAAAGTAGGCATTAGTTTACTGACGGAACCTTTTCGTCAATAATACCTCCCCCATCGCGCTCTCAACTCGTTGTCACTCCACCAGGCGGCCCCTCCCCCCGCTAAACCAGCCCATTAATCGCTCTAATCATTCAAGCACCTCGATTAGGTGCGAGGGCTCAAGTAGGTTTCGTTGATTTGAAGAGGTTCGTGTCTTACTGTTTAAGTTGAACACATTATCTGGTCCCACCAGTAGCGCACACCGCAGTGCAACGCATCCGAATTGCGATGACAACATAGCCCACAGTCTTCTAAATGTTAAGCGAACGAGCCAAAATTCCTAGGATATTCGTACGGGAGTTCCTGCCGAAATCAGGGTTATTTTTCCCGTTCGCTTAACATTTTGACTGTTGTCAGAACATTGTGTAGCCAACGTGAAGCGTAACCGCGCCGGGTTTGAAAACCCGCCTCGTGCCATTTCCAGCCTGACCTTGTTGGGCGCGTCGGTCATTTCGACCGCCCGCCACCCTTTTCCCTCCACTTTCCCTGGGTCCTCCCTCTATCCCCTCTCCCTCTTCCTCACTCACTCTCTATCCAATTCCCTCCCTATTCCTTTCATTTTTAGTCGCCACTGTAGGAAATATGTCCGCCAGTTTGTACATATACGCTTATTGTTTTTTTAAATCTATATGCGCTTACGATTCGAAAATCGCTTCGTAGCTTGTCTACCGTCCACGCTGTTTCCATTAAAACCTCTTCCCCCAGTTAGGATAAGGCTATCTCCCTCTATCGGTTAGGCCGTTCTTGTTCTAACTTTCGCTTTCGCCTTGCGCAGCTTGAGAGCGTCTGTGTGCGTGAATGTGTTTCTTTATGACCCTGATCCTAAATAGGGGGAGGGGGGGTGAGTTCTTCCATTACTATTCAACTTTCTTACTATTTGTGGTACCGTACTAAATTAGGTGAACTATTCCTTTATCATCTAGGCGATTTATCAACGTAACAGCTTGATAGCTGCGAATAGACAGTCTGAGCGAACTCTCATGGAATTGTTTCGTGTTATGGATAATGCCAATCTCGTGCTTTCCATACTTTTTACTCTTCCCATCGTTGTCTCGTCATTCCCCATCTCGATATTGCCCTCAGGCGGTCGCTCCCTCCTCATCCTACCTACTCTCACACAGAAGATGGCTCTTACCGGTGATGTACGCCCGGCCGCGGCTGATCAAGGTACGGAGATCAAAGATCAAGGAACAAACTACAAAAACAACCGTAGTGGATACTAGACTCTAGTTGTGAAGATTGCCCGCGGCGCTAGATTGGTCCCTGTGTTGGCTTAGCTGCAGCTATTGCACAAACGCGCTTCTCATATTTATTTCCGTGTCCCAACCGAAACCGTTTCGTTATGCTTATCGTTAGTAGTATCATCTAGAAGACTCTTCCAGGATAATGAAAGGTACCTCCTGATTTCCTGATTCCTTGAATCGTTAGCTATCTTGCTGTCTTTTCTAGAGAGTTGACCGAGTTGTGCAGCTCTTACACAGTGTTCTGACAACAGTGAAAATGTTAAGCGAACGAGATTCCGAAAAATAACCCTGATTTCGGTGGGAACTCTCGCACGGAAGACACCGTATCCTAAGCATTTTGGCTCGTTCGCTTAACATTTAGAACACTGTGCTTATGAATAGAGGATACGAATAGTGTACTTTTGACGGTTATGGTTCACGATCAATTTATAATGAATCTTTGTCCCGATGACAGATGACTGCAGTCATCTAACTCCCTCTCTTCATTCTTGCACTTTGATGTCATCGGTCATCGGGAGATCTCTACTTATGAATCTCGAAAACCCATGCCTACTGTTTATGGCTGTGCACTGCCCGCGGTCGCCGTACACCACGGAGCTTGAGAATCGAGCTGTAGGTCTTTGGGGCTATGCTATAATATCAGCGAAAGCATACTCAGGCGTAAATACCCATTGAAGGAGCCGGCCCACGAGTACGGTAGCATTGTGAATTCGCGGTCTACCCTGATATGCAATATATGCAATTTAGGCCTTTCCGCTCATCTTTTCTGGTAGTTCTTTTTGTCAACATGATCAGAACAATGTGACAAATAGTTTAGTCAATCAATCAGAGCTGTATCTCATCTCCGTTAGCTAATATATCCGATTTTGTAAAAAGTGCGTTGTTCTATGAGCCTACAGTACTCCGCGGAGAGTGAATGAGATAGCATAAGATTTGGAATACCCGATCAGCTTGATTAGATCTACTGAATGACGTGAATAGTGCACATGGCCAGAAACTCGTGGTGCGGCTCCTTTAAATTACGGAAATCGTAAGCTCTCCTAAGAGGATGCTCCTCTACAGGGGCGGCCGTTCCGATCTCCTCGATGGCGGTCCGCATGCAGAAGAAGCTGGCGGGCAAGATCGGGGCCAATCGACGGCTGACCAAGCAGGTAAATATTTATTTTTTTTAAATTTAAGTGCACAGAGCGACACTTCCCCACAGCGCGACCCTGAGAAATATTTCCCCATCCCAGTCATAAGAATTCATTAGGGGAGGCGAAATTTCGCCAACCGGCAGGGGAAACTTCCCTGACAATGACTGTGTAGTTGAGGAATATGCCTTGGATACTCCATAGAGCTCGCGAGTGGAGTCCATTGTGCTTTAGCTGCATCGTGGACCCCATCATGGGCAGATATGGGTGAAGCATAGCGACCAAGGGCCTAGTCCACCCCTTCCCATTAGGGTTTACCTTTGGCTGCGATAGAGTTACCCCCCGCCCTCCAACCCGCGTTCACCTCTCACTTGCTGTTCCATATACGTTGTTTATATGATAAGTGAGTGAATGAATGAGTGAACGAATCAAGACGATGCTCTTCCTTGGAGGTGTTGCCCGATGCCGCTACGGCCGTGTTCGACTCGCTGCACGCCCTCCTGCGGGACTGCATGGACAGGGAGCTGGCCGAGAAGGTATTCTAGTTGACGACCGGGGTCGGTATATAGATTCTCGCTGTACGCCGTTTCTTGGCTATATTGTGAAAGAAAAAGAAACAGTCGAGAAAATTGCATAATGATGGCCCGAGAAAGCAGTCGATAGAGTGCGACAAGGGAATAGCACAAGTCGATAAATTTAGTTTTGAAATTTGTTTTGGAGCAGCTTGAAATGGTTTTGAATTTTTTGCCCACATTTTTGGTGTGCTATCGTTTGGTGCTCTTTTTGCCTAAGCTATAACAGAGGCAGGTTATGTTTCACGATTGCTTCATTAGTGGAAATAACACTTCGACTTAATATGTTCCACGTGCAAAGCAAAATAAAAAAATAATAATTTACAACCTTCTCAGGTCACCAAGTACACGATGAAGCTGTCGCTCAAGGTCAGTCTTTAGAGTTATTAGATCTCTGTGTCTTGATCTTTGATCTCTGTGCTTTGATCTTTAATCTTTGATCTCAGGTCGGAGTGCTGTCGCGGAACGGCCTCCTGGAGCACGAGCAGACGAGGCTAGGCAATGTGCGGCAGAAGGTCCACGCTCTCGCCCTGACCATCTCGTCCTTTGCTACGGTATGCGTGGTTGATCACAGTGTTCCAAATGTTAAGCGAACAAGCCAAAATAATCTGGATACGGTGTTTTCCGTGCGAGAGTTCCTACCGAAATCAGGGTTATTTTTCGGGGCATCTCGTTCGCTTAACATTTTGCACTGCTGTCAGAACAGTGTGGTTGAGGAAGATGTGGTCCGCCCGTTGTCATTATTCCATAAATCTCATTAACGTCTTTACGAAAAAAAGAACATGTTTCATCAACAATAATCCTATCCGGAACAAGTTTTGATAAAATGACCCCGCTTTGCTGAAATGCTGCTTTCTCATTAGTTCCTACTTACGCCGAGGGAGCGAAGCGGCGTGAGGAGAGGGCAGACGAAGTACCTAGGAACGAGATATATAATATAATATCGTCAAATATATAGGTTCTCCTTGGAATGAGAGAGTATATTCCACTCCCCGGTCCCTCGCCTCTGACTAAATAATATTATACAATATCCGCGCAGGTAGCCTACTCGTACGAGCGGGACTACCTCCAGGGCCAGCTGGCTGCCTTGAAGGACGAACTCGCGCCGATCGTCGTACTGCAGCTGAGCGACAAGGTATACTGTATCATAGGGGTACGGTACTTGGCTGCTTAGCATACGGTAGTTTTGAGCACACATGGAGAGGGCATAATGGGAAACAACAGTGGGAACTCGTCAAATGGGGGGACTGAAAAGAGGGGAAAACCTATTGTATTTCCGACGAGATAGCGATGCGATATGAAGAGAGTGCAGGCAAAGTAGGAATGAGGCTACTGGTGGAATATTTTGGCCAATAATTATATTCGCAATTAGTCCTCGGCCCGGCTGGAGTTCGTCTTCGACGTGCTATCGAAGCAGGAGGTCATTGATGAGATCTTCAAGTAAGGCCTCTCTGATCAGTTTGCTATTCGCTCATGCGAAATTTGAAGCTTGGCAAAAAGTGACAGATGAAAAGTCCATTCCAAACGATCGGGAGGGTGAACATCGTCAAGCTTAGCATAGGACTTTACCGGTTGTGAATCCCTGCGCTATCTGCATATAATTGTGCTATTTCCAATGAATCTCTCAACAACAGAAAAAGTTTGAAAACACTTCTGCTTAATATGTACAAGGTGTGTAACGTAATCCTAGCGAGTTTGCGAAGTAATGTGATAGTTTAGACCCGAACACGAGCCGGCTCTGACACGGTTTGCCGCAGACATTGGCGTGCTTATCGACGGAGATCAACTTTGAAGATTAAAGATCAAAGATCAAACTGCATGATCAAAGATCACCCTGCGCTCTAGAAATCGCATCATGTACATACCCATACTATTCCTACTGATTCCCTGCTCACTGTTTGAAACATATCCGAACATTGTGTATCGTGTATCTCACCGTAGATACTGGTATTATTACCCTCACTGTCGCATTTCGAGAATAAAGTCTTTTTTTCGTCTCTGGGTTTTGAGTTAACAGAGTAATATAGTAGAAAGGATCTGAGAATCGCATGTCGAATAGTTACTGGTTAACGTTATAAACAAATAGAACACAATTATTGACAAAACAAACAGGAAAATAAAATAAAAAAGGTAAATCGAATCAGATTGTTGACCCGTGGAGATACAGTATCCGAACCGGAAATATCTCTGTATCCGTTGTTTAGTATGACGGATTTGAACATAGCTCTGGGCGGGAAAGACACGTTTTCTCCCCAGCCCATTTTCCTTCTCATCGGCGTACTATTTATTTTAACGCTATTTCTACGTACCCTAGCGCAAGTTAACATCCTCTGAAAACTGCCTAAGCTTTGCTCTGAAAACGGCAAGGAAACAGTAGGCCAATCATGAAATCTTGTCGTATACTCGGAATCTTTCTTTATTTCGTCTACTCTTTTCGTAATCATGAGTTATAAATCAACATTTCAGTCATGGCCGAGACGGAGAAGCTGCAGCAGCTTCTACGTGAGAAGCAGGACGCGGTCGACCAACTCCAATTCGTTAGTTTTTTCCCTTTTTATATTTTCATTTCCCTTTTTTTCTTTTTTTTTAGAATGTTATGTCTAAATTTTTTTTCAGGACCTAAAACGATGTCAGTCGAAGAACGTCATGCTTGAAGAAGCGGTCCAGGAGACGGAGGAGTTTAACAAGCAACTGCAGGTATATTTTTTTCAACTTCCCTCTATTTTCACAGTATTACAATCGCAGAGAAGCGAAAGTTTGGTTCAAAACTGGTTCTTGAGTGGCTAAAGTGGGGAAATGTGGAAAGTACAAAAATAAAAAAAAAGAGTTTAGGAGGAGCTGAACACGTTTCGGAAGCAGTCGGGCAGCGCGCATGAGGAGGCGATGCGGAAATTACGAGAGGACCTTCATCGGACGGAGGGAGAGGTACGCTTGGAGGCGATTATCACTGTCGTTTCGGTGGTTATAGATGAAATGGTCATACCGCGTTGATTCGCTCATGGAAAAATAAACACGTCAAAGTAGCTCTGGTTGGTGGGCCAGTAGGACCGTATTCGTTTTTAGCGTTGCATATGGAATCGTATGATTCAGTTCCTCCCTTTCATTCTAGTCCCCTCGTGATATCTCCAAAGTCGATTATAAGTCTTGCTTTTCACACTCCACGTCTTAGCATGAATATTCGCTTTCCTCTCGTCCCATTTCTGGTCCTTTCAGCTCGACGAGGCGGTAGGTACGAGGGATTCCCTGCAAGTTCAAGTGGCCAGACTGGAGAAGATGCTGGAGGATGAGAAGGCTGCGAAGGCTGTGGGGTTTTCGCTGTTATTGTTGGCTTTTTTATTGTCCTATTTATTTCTTTCTTTGTTATGTGTTGGCGAAAGAAATCGTACAGTTTGCGCCGTAACAGATGTGAAACTGTCTGCGCTTATCAGTAGGTTGAGCGTGCATTTTGGCGGGAATCAGGATATCGCGAGATTGATTTGGGTACTCATGGAGGGTGGTTTAGTGCTAAGCTTTCGGAGTAGTTGAGTCGTCAATTTGTTTGTCAACGCATTTACGTAATGGGGAATCGGCGTAAAATGCTTAAGAAGTTGAAGGAATATCGCGTTTTTTTATTTAATTTTGTCATAATGCTTTAAAATCGTAGACGATATCTGGATGAACCTTACCTTGCAGACCTCCGAAGTCTCCTTCAACAGTTCCAGCGGAAGCTGCAGTCATGAGGAGGAGATTGTGAGTGTCAAGTATTCTCACAATTCATGGTTTACTGATTTTAATAAAAAATATTTTGTGAAATAGTTAGGTAATATTCATTATTTATTATTTGCACTTCAAATTTCAGAAGGGCCTCCAGACAGAGCTCGAAGAGGTCGTCATCAATAATGAGGAGCTGCAACGACAGGTTGAAAACAATTTTTAATTATTTTTAAAAAAATTTCCGAGGTGTAGTAACGGATACTTTACATGCATGCTTTTTCCCATCAATACTTGCCGTAACCCTACCGTAGTCCTACCGTAACCAGATCCACACGCTGAATCGCGAACTGACGGAGACGGCCGAGAGGGCGGACGGCGCGATGGTCGAGGGCAACATGCTCAGGCGGAGTCTGGAGGAGGCCCGGGATCAGCTACGGCACGTTGATCTTTGATCTTTGGACTTTGATCTCCGAGCATCAGGAATAAGGCTACGTATATAGGTCGTTCATATTTCGGTCATATTTGATCTTTGATCTTTGCAGCGCGCTCGAGGGCGATATCAACAGCATGAAGCACGACGCGCACTTTGCCAGCCGCGGCAACTCGATGTACTCGGAGGTTGGCCTCTTTCTGACGCCTTTTGTCACGGTTATGCTTGTAGATTTGTGGAAAATACTTTCAGAAAAATAAACCTTTACTTTATCAGATTTAGTCAGTAGTTCATTGCTTCTTCAGTTGGTGTGCAGAGAAAAAAAATGAATGCAATATTCTGCCCTTGTAGTTTGTCGACGAGCGCTTGAAGCTGGAGAAGGACCTGCGCCAGCTCCACGAGGAGAACCTGGCCCTGAGGTTGGCGCTGATCTTTGGTCTTTGATCTTTGATCTTCTGTAGTTTGGCTTTTGATCTTTCCCCTTGCAGGCACGAGAACCGGTCGCTCAAGGCGGAGATTGACGAGCTGAACATGATGCGGGCGGCCGAATCTGCCAAAGTGGTGATTGGTGATTTTACATTTAAAAAATATTCCCGCCTTTTGGAAATTTAAATTTTCCGCCATACAGGTCCGCGCGCCGTGCACCTGCGCCGCCTTGCGCGAGGAGCTGCGGCAGACGCGTGCGGAGCGGGACCAAGCGGAGAAGAAGTTAGCTTTGTAGTTTTATCTTTGGACTTTGTAGTTTGCTCTTTGCTCTTTCCAGATTACGCTTCGCGACGCTAGACTGGATGCGAGAGGCGCGCCGCGAGGTGCGCGATAACATGATCCGGGCCAAGATTGAGGGATTGCGGTAAGGGGGGGGGGGGGGGGTTACGGTGAGTGAATGTTGATCCAAATACAGGTGTCCACTGGTATTCTTACTACCTTAATTTAGCAAACTTAATTTCTTCTTTGAAAATATTTGACGTTTAGGGTATGGCAATTATGATTGTGATGTCTGCTGCACCTACATACTATAATATTATAATACATGCTAGAATATTCAAATTTTTAGGATCGACCTGGAGCGAAAGTTCCGCGAGAATGAGCGCCTGCGCAGGGAACGACAGCGATTCCAGGTTGGTCGGAGTGGGCATTCTAAAACTCTTAAGGGGGGGGGTCGGGGTCAAAGGTGAAGCTGTGGATGTGAGTACGTCTAACGCTTAAACAGAGCAAAAATGATGGACGTTGGTTACGTCTACTTTTGCCGTACGCGCGCAGCCCGATTTAGATATCCGAAGACAACTCTTGGGAACGGGTGCCCGGAGTGAATATTATGCTGAATTCCACTGTGCTTCCGACGCAAAATACATGATTTTTGCTGTATGTTGCTTAATTCTGGTTGAACAGAACGAGTATCCGATGACAACGTGCGTTTGAAGTACGGGTGTCCGGCTTAGAATCTAATAGGGTTGCGCAGGTACGGCTTTTGGCTCTCCTTCCATATTTGTCTTCATTCTTCATCGCTATCGCGCTGTAATGGTGATCGAATTACGACAGTCAGTAGTGGCGCCATACTGTGGGTGCTGAAGCTGCTCTATAGTCTAGAGGACTGTTTTCGGAGAGGCGTATGACTATCTCCGAATAGCCGCATGCCCATTCCTACCCGTAACCTTCCTCCTTCGTTGCAGGACGAGGCGCTGCGCGACCGCAACGCGTACGAAAACGCGCAGCTTCGCGCGGCCAACCTTGCGACGGAGCTGGACCGCCAGCGCGACCTCGTCGTCGTGCTGCGCCGGCGAGCCGGTAAGCGATACGGTAGAACCGCGACGCGTGCGGCACGCGTCGCGTTGCCATCGTTGAGATTATCGATTGACTTTTCTAGCGGCGATCGGCCGGGGCGAGAATCCGGCGGAGGCGCTCAACGCGCACCGCCAGGAACTGTGGGAGAAGTTGGTCCCGAAGACGCCGGGTTCGTTTAGAGTACCATGTATATATATAAGCACTAGAGATGTGCAAGCCAATTTTCGTAGTGATTATGTTTTGCAAGGCGTATAAGGGCTATCCGACGGCAGATTATAATGCCTGTCCATAGGATCATAGAGGAAAAAAACAAGAGATTGCAGCCTGCAAAAAAATGTTGGAACAACGCTGGTCCATCCATGTATGCTGGTCGGGTGTGATTTATCCGCTCTTCCAGGCGCGTCGACCGTTGCCTCCGCCTCGTCGCTGACCTCGTCGACCCCCGTCGCCTCGTCTCTCCAGAAGACGCCCTTCAACGGTGAGGTCCCCCCCCCTCTCGCCGCACCAATGAACGCTGACCCGAATATCTGGGCCCGGACTGTTCCTTTTATGTTGTCGCACATAAGGGGAGGTTAACGGTATGATTCTCTGGAAAAGGAAAACGGGACATTTCGTGTTGCTCCATAGATGGGCACACGGTTGCTGGTCTACCGTGGTTGGGTAGCCTACTGCAGACGTTTTTTATTCGGAATGATTTTACGACGGGCATCTTTTTAATCCACTATACTAGCGGAGCTTCGCTCCGCTATGCGGATCCAAAAACTTGGCGCATTGTCCGGGGAGCTTTTTGGAAGAGGGAGACGGGGATTGGGCGTAAGGCAAGAGCTGGGGGTGATTCTAGCGGGGCAATTGGTGCGTGAAGTGGTCAAGATAGTGGTTGATAGGACGATATACTCTTTACATGCGGCTAGAAACACCCAGGAATATCGAACACTATCGAGAGTAATGAGCAAAACACTTTGCCACCGGCCGGGGTCGAACCCCCTACCTTCCGCTTACTACTACACCTTTACCACTATACTAAGGTGGCACGAATAACACTCCAGCATGCTCAGAGCTATCCAACACTATCATCCCAAAAGAGCAAGACACTTTGCCACCGGCCGGGGTCGAACCCCCTACCTTCCGCTTACTACTACACCCTTACCAATATACCAAGGTGGCACGAATTACGCTTTTCGTCACTTTTACGCCCCTACGGCTCTTCCCATACCAAGTTATAGTACTCTGAAGCATCCCCGACCGAGCTACCCCCCGTAGGGACTTTGCCTAATTTTTGGACAAAAATCGCCTTCAGTTTTCGCCATTTTGCGGAAAAAGTAGTAGTGCTTTCCTATCCCGTACATAGCTTATTCTGACCGCCGTGAATTGCTCTACAACATATCTCGAAATCAGGGTAGGT
>LS939362.1:12015-70090 GCA_900490955.1 Micoletzkya japonica
TCATTGGATAGCTCTCAATGTCCTGAGTCTCATACTCTCTCCTTTTTTGTTGAAACTTCGCCGTTGCTGAGAAAACGCTGTGCAAAGATATCTCTCGCCGTCTGCGTCTCTTCATTCCTCTCTTGTCTCTCACAATCAATCAACCGCTCTTAATTGGTTATCTCTAGGAATGAACGAGATGGTTGGAGGGACCCTTTAAATTCATAATTTTTTGTACGATGGTTCGCCTATAGGATCGGATCCTATGCGCAGAAGCTGCTGCTCGCTATTAGAACGCTTGGAATGCTGTGAGAGAAACATTAGTAGTATGCAATAGGTAAAATTGGTTTTTCCATCTTTACTCTATTCTAAAAAATGAACAAAGAAAGACTCGGAGCTTGTTGAGTTCATAGAGGTGAACTTAAGTTTTTTTTAAATTCATATTTTTTCGTTCACTAGTTGGGGATCGGATCCTATGCACGAAAACCGCCATTCGCTATTATGACGCTTGAAATGCTGTGATGCAGACGTGAAAGCACGTGTGCGATTGGTCTTGGTCTTGAGTAATTTATTGATCGCTATGAATGCAGTGAACGGTTGCAATTGTCTCCAATTCGTCAACTCACATTACCCTTTTGCCGACCGTCCCCCTCCTTCCTTCCCCTCCCATCCACCCCCTTCACTCGCGTCTCCAATGTGCTTCCTGCGTGGTCGGTTCCGTCAACGTTCCCAAGCCAGGTCACTAGGGTTGAAAACTAAGCGCGATTAGCGTATTTATCGTCTGTCTCTCTTTATTCTTTCATTCTCCTCATCACTCTCTCGGTCTCATGGTGCGATTAAAAGGTTTGGTTTTCAAACCCTACAGGTCACCCCTTCTCATCTTTCATCTCATGATTAGCCAGAAAGATGAGATGCTGAAGCGACGCTAGATCTTACATTCTAGTGTCATGCAATGAAAAATGATCTACATCTCTTGGTTTCAGTAACGAACAGGAGCGCGATTACAGTAGGACTGCATTGCAATGGGAAAGGGAGATGGTGACGGAGGAGGACGTGTGAGACACTTACCGTAATCCCCATAGCACTCTCTTACCGTAATCCCATTAGCACTCTCACCGTTATCAAAGCTTGTTTTCCTTTCGGGTATTTCGATATCTATCTATTATTGGAGGAAAAGGAACGTTGAGAAATCTTTGCAGCGCACTCCGCTAAATACAGTGGCAAAACCGTTCTTGGCTAAATGCCAGCTTAGGCTAATCTCCGGCTCAGGCTGAAGTTTTACGGTGGTTAGCGGACAGAACAGCGCAGCTCTCTCAACGTTCATTTTCCTTTAATAATATATGACGCACTATCTGAGAGGCTGAAAACTGTGGGATCCTAGGAATTTTGTATTTTTAAGTCTACTGAAAACAAGTTTCCTGGGTCAGAATTTCGCGCTGATTCCGATGGTCACAGTGCCGAATGCTGAACAAAAAATGTCGAAAAAAAATCTTACGAGTTACGATGTGGAGGCTAAAAAATAAGTCCATTTTGTTGAAAAATTCATAACTATCTTCAACCTGAATATTTTTTATCCAATTAAGAAAGTTTTTTGAAGCTTGTTGAATTGCTTATCTTGCCAATTTATCAGAATTGAAAAATGTTCAAAACTGACCGAATAATGGCGATTTGAAAAATTCACGTGAGCTAAATTTTGCATTTAAGCTTTAATTTGACCATGATGCGAATCCGAAACGCTCTAGATACTACGACTTTTGAATTCCTCGTCTCTTTTTACATACTGTACCAAATTTGCAGAAAGTTCGGTAAACTTTTCCAGGTAACCTAAATTCAAAAGTTTTATAGACATTGCTATTTGTGTTGGAAAGAACGCTTTACGTTGATCACGAAAATATGTAACTTTAGTAAGAAATCTTTACTACTAAAAAATTACGACTCAAAATGCGAGGATCGAAAGCTTCACACCTTTATCTAGACTATTCGTGGATTTGGGCCCAAAGGAAGAATTGTTGATATAGCTAAGAATTTCGGGGACTTGAAATTATCATCAAAACACTCAATCTGTGCTAACGATGAATCTTGAGCTTCCTCTCGATCCTCGCATTTTGATGATGAAATAAATTCTCACACATTTTAAAATGATTTAATGAGTATCAAGAGGTTAGTTCCTTGTGTTCAGGATACCTTGTCTGAAAGACAGAACCATATCGATCATGGTTTAAAATGTGCAAAATGTTGAAGCGGGGGTCGAACCCAGCGCATTTCGTAAGCACATTTTCAGTCGTAAATTTTTAGTAGTAAAGATTTCTTACTAAAGTTATATATTTTCGTGATTAGCGTAAAGCGTTCTTTCCAACACAAATAGTAATGTCTATAAAACTTTTGAATTTAGGTTACCTGAAAAAGTTAACCGAACTTCATTCAAAATTTTTAGGGGTAAAAATTTTTCATTCAAAAATAAAAAAAAACTAAAAAAGGTGTTTTGTAGCGCTAGAATTTCTCTGCAAGATGATTTTTATATGCCTCAGAATGTTCCGTTTCAAAGCTCTCTTACAGGGGAACGATGGCTGAACGTTTTATGGGAAAACCAACATTTTAGCCTTTTCCGGCCTCTGATTCATATCCTTGGTCTCCACGGAAATGCTTGAGGAAACTGTATAATATGTAAAAAGGCATGAAGAAACCGATGGAAGTGGTTTCAAGAGCGTTTCGAATCGGCGTTATGCCGAAATAAGCGCTGGACGGATGTTTCTTCGCTTGTGAAAAGATAAGCAACACCCATGCTCAATAATTTTTCAAAATCTGTCAACTCCGGAACCGTAGTTTGTTTTGTTACATAATAAGCTTCAAAATGATGCTTTGAATGTGTGAAAATATTAAGCTTAAAGGAAGTTACAACGTTTTCGTGATTTGCCGGATACTCGATCTGTGTTCATTCCGTCTTTCAGTGCACACCTCTGGTCTAAACGAAACTTTCTGCAAATTTGGTACAGTATGTAAAAAGAGACGAGGAATTCAAAAATCAAAGTATAAAGAGCGTTTCGGATTCACATCATGGTCAAATTAAAGCTTGAAAGCGAATTTTAGCTCACGTGAATTTTTCAAATCGCCATTTTTTCAGCAATCAGCACTGTGACCATCGGAATCAGCGCGAAATTCTGACCCAGGAAACTTGTTTTCAGGAGATTTGGAGACGAAAAATTCCTAGGATCCCCTACTGGTTATGTTATGTTGAGTCTCTCAGATAGTGCGTCATATACATTAGCAATTCAGCTTTCGCGCCCAGCAGGGCTACAGACGAATAGAAGAGGCCCGCACGGTTATTGTACGGGGCAGTCGAGTGCACGAAGTAGGCAGGCTACAGTATCCCATTGTCTGAGCTTGGCTCCGCCCCCTTTCCGTCGCTAATTGTTTTCTAGATTTTATCCCCACACTCAGTTCAGTTTCCAGTTTTACAACTTTTATCAGGACTAGCAGTGGATGGGGATCCAAGGGAGGGGGCTTTGATATAGATGGGAGAGGTTAAAAACTTCGAATCTTGTTCAAAAACCCAATCAGTCCGAGTTTCCGTAGAATCTTGAGTAGTCCTCTCTCGATCCTCGTTTGGAGCTACTCCCCCCGTGCTCCAAGTCTTCAGGGGGGAGGATCCATCCTCTTTTCCGCGATTGAATAGACGTGGGGCACTCAGATGACAGACGAAATGGAGAGCCGACCGCGAGCGAGGGGAACAGAGAGAATGAATGAGAAAGAGGGACAGGGGATCATTCATTCTCTCTGTTCCCCACATTCAACCCCGCTAAAATTCGTGAAAGCTTTCATTCTCAGGAGCACATCGTGTGGAAGTTCCCGTTGTCAGTCTCCCAGTCCCAACTCGACGACCGCACGCGTCCCTCGTCCGCGTGCGTCCTCATCGCACTCCGCATCGCCACCTCCCTCTACAGGTACCGTAACCCAGAACAGCACTGCGAAAACACCCGTCACTTGTAGGGTTGGGAAACTAATAATGAGAGCTTTGTCAGACCTATGGACTGAGGTATATTAAAGGCTCCCTCCAACCATCTCACTCATTTCTAGGTACATCCAATTAACGTGCGGTTAATTGATTGTGAGAGACAAGAGAGGAATGAAGAAACGCAGAAGGCGAGAGGAATCTTTGCACAGCCTTTTCTAAGCAACGGCGAAGTTTCATAGTTTCAACTTTTTACTCGGAACTCAGGACATTGACAAGAGAGAGAGCTATTCAATGATGTCAAAATAACATACGGTAAAAAGTGGTCGTTGGGGGCCTTTAAAAGAACGCAGAGAGTCAGACAATAAGCACGGCGCAGACGAAGTAGGAATGAGTGTACTGACGGAACTTAGAGGAGCCGGCCCAGGAGTACGGTAGCATTTTGAATTCGCGGGCTACCCTGATATGCAATTTAGGCCTTTCCGTTCATCTTTTGTGGTCGTTCTTTTTCTTAAGATGATCACAACAATTTGAAAAATCGTTTTTTCAGTGAATCATAGCTGTATCCCATTTCAGTCATCTAATGTACCCGATTTTATGAAAAGTGCGTTGCTCTTTGCACCTTCAGTACTCTGCGGAGAGTGAATGAAAGCGCATAAAACTCGGAATACCCGATCAGCATGATTAGATCTTTTGAATAACGTGAAGAACTAATACGGCCAGAAACTCGTGGTACGGCTCCTTTAATAATAGCTAGCAGATATTATCTAGTGGAGTTGATATTATCTAGTGGATATTATCTAGTGGATGTTATCTAGTAGATATTATAATACCTGCCTCAGAATGTCGAAAAGCAGTTTCTTTTGCAGGCGTCCCCTCCCGCAACTCGACCACATCGTCAATCGATCGATCAGCTCATGCACAACGGAAGAAGATGCGGCCCATGCATTTGTTAGTTTCGCATATTGCTTAAATGAAACTTCAAGTTTCTCCTCCGCTGCATTTTACAAAATCATGATTTTCAGTATACGCTATGTCCTATAGAGCTGAAGGAAGTGTTGAAGGATGGCATAAGGATGGGCAATAAGACTTACGATGAGATGATACAGAGGTATGAAACGATACGCTCGTTATTTTAATTCGTAATATCTCTGAATCTCGATTTTGCACGCGCACTTTTCTGATATTAGGAACGATCTGCTCATATCTTCTTGTTCAACTATAATTCCTACCAAGTATTAGAGATAACGTCGTTCTGTAAAAAAGATCTTACATGCTACCTAGAATCGCCGTTGCAGGCCAAACTGGAAGAAAGTGTTAGCCAAACGACCGAATGGAACGATTACTATACCTGAAGCGATGCAGATGCTCAATCAGTAAGAATTATGAAGAACTTCTAGATATTATCTTTACTCTTTATTATCAATATTTTTTATAATGTTTATAAGTTTTAACTTGAGGAAGCTCATCCCACTCGACTGTCGTATGAAGGGCTTTCGACGAAATGCGGAGGTTCATGAGGTAGAGTTGATCTTTGGCCTATGATCTTTGATCTTTCCAGGTGAAGTACGTCGCGATACAAGGCAAAGTAGAGAAGCGGTTAGCACATCAACTGGAGATTGCAATAAACAAGTTCGTAATTTCTTTCCATTCTTTGCAGCTTTACACATTATAATGCCGTTTATATTATTTATTCGCAAGTGGCAAGTATCGTACTCTCTACAGGGATCGAGTGAAGTCGTGGCGGATGCTCTGTTTCGTGGTCATCTGTGCAGAAAAGGCTGTGATGCTCGCTTTCAGGTTGCGCTTACCTTGGTTCATGACCATTACGTCGACACCAAACTTCTATATAATAGTAGAGAAAAATGGAAGATCGTTCCGGTCGTAGCGCCGATTCTGGTACCTTTCAAACTGATCTTATCCAATTCTAATGTTTACCATGCGAAGTTCTAGGAAATACCGATCTCAAAAAGCTACCCATGTTCCTGATATCTTCTCTTGGATCGGCAATGATATCGTTTCAAAACGTGAAAAAATACACCGTAGCGGCGGAATCACGAATTATACGTTCCGATTTTCTAGACTATAACTTGCCGCCCACTGTTGATAGATATGCCGCTGTTCTCTTCACAATCTGAGCATTTCAGCCGAGATCTCAACGCTTACATTATGCTCGATTCGCATGCACACTACAACCACAGGAAAGGTACCAGTGAATGGGAAATTATGAATTCAAATACTTAAGCTCGTCACTATGAATTCAAGAAATTCTAAAAATTTGGTACAGTTTTGTTCACCAATTCCTGAGAAAATTCAAAGATTTTGGTCAATTCGCTAATAGGCACATTCTTCACCGGATGGTATGCTGTGAATCCTATACATGCAGGTTCGATCATCAGTATATGTTCTCGTGACTCAATCGTCCCCTTCACTCGTTGGATGTCCTCTCACATCTTCCCCGGCCACTCCAGAGCACATCAACCCGTATGCGCTTTTCGTGAACGTTTCAAGTTCATTGTATTGTTCTTGTCTTTATGTCGTCTTTTCGTTGATTGGTTATGAGAACCCTCAAGATGAAGGCGAGATGAAACGTATCTGGACTCATTCTCCTTACTGTTAAATGTTAAATCAAACTGTCAAATGATCTAGATTCACTCACAAGGCTTTCTAATCCGGTAATTGCAGAAGTTCGAGCTGTCTCTAGTGCAGTACACGGGCAGCGACGAGTCTCACTCCCCCCGTTCGCCCCTCGTCACTTCCGTCTTCGACAGTCGAGCTCAACCGAAGGCTGACTTCTTTGATTCACACAAGACACCAGACTACTCCGCATCCAGATCCATTTCCAACGAAAGCGGCTTCTCCTCCTTTCGAGAGTACGAATCTTGCCTTTCCCTGTGGGACTCGCAGACTACCGTATCCACCCAAACTACCGTATACGCCCTGTAATCCACTCGGGAGACCCTACTTGCCTACTCGAATATCAACTCGAACTGACACCGATCGATAAATTATCATACATTTTTATTTACTTCGAGTAACATCCATGTAAAGAATAATTTCTTCTCACAGAGAAAAAGTTTAAATCTCATACGAATCAAGAGAATTATGTGATCTAGAAACACCCGAAACATGTACATATTTCTCGCAATGGATGAAAAAATCTTTCAAACACTTTTATGCCGTGCAGCCTTCTTCGATTTCTCTCGCCAGCAATTTGAGTACAAATTAAAAGCTTTATCGAGATGCATCGAGTCTACCCTTGCACAGTGTGATATCATCAAAAGGAACAGATAAGTTACAGCAGAAACCGTAGAGTAAGTAAATCGATCAAGATCATTACATAGAGATTATTCAGATATCCTGTCATATCATAAAGAGAAATATGCGGGAATGCTCTAATGAATTAGTTGAAGAAGGTTTCCAGTCTGTCCAGTATCCCTCTAACCATCGACCTACCGTATCTTCACAGTTCCGTGTGTACAATGTGTGCCTCTGCCCCAGGCAATCTAGATCGCCTGAGGGCTTCTCCTGACACAGATTTCGGCACGTCAGTCAGCCACAGTTTCGCTGCGTGAGAGCGGAAGGCTTCTCGTCTGAAAGAAGCAATATTACTATAAATTCCAAGCGGTTTTCAAACTCTTCAAGGTGGGGTATAATGATTTTAAACTTGCCTAATCTCCGGATTGTGCGAAAAGGCGGCGTGTTGGAAGGGTTGTTCCTTCGTGGCTCGTGGCCATTTGAAAGACTTGGTCGAAGGATCACTGAAAGCAGAGAATGCACGGGTGTAACTGTAGCATCCCCGAGCATAACAAAGAAGCTTTGCAGATTTCTAATTTAGGCAAATATCCCAGGAAACACTATTAGAGTTAAGTATTCTGCATTTCTCTTGGTTATGTTTCACGCTGCGCCGCAATGCAAAACCTTTGGAAAACGAAAAATCATTCCGACATTTGCAAATACGGTAGATCGGACCGATCGGTGTGCCGAACACCACGAATGAAGGATTAGGAATGGGAAGGGAAGGGCTTCAGCATAGGCACTAAAGCTAACATCACTCTTAGGATCTACTAGAAGTTCACAAAGATGAGGTTCTTACAGTTTTCGCTTTCCAAAGGTCTGGAATGTTGTGGCTGAAAAGCAGCATTACTCCCATCATAAGCGCGAAAATGAAACATGACCACGGAAAGCATGCATCTCTCTCGATATAAGGCCCCGTCCCCTACCAGAGTACCTATGTGAGTCACTTTTTTGATGACTATGCTTCACCCACCATGCGGTAAAAAGCCATAGTTATCAGTTCACCAGCCGGGCTACGCGCCGCTTCGCGGCGCTTCACCCGACTGGCGCGTCCTAAACGCATCAGTTTTCACTGTGTTCTAGAGTGAACAGCTTCAAATAAATTTCTATATCTTTAGCCTATCTAGTATCAGCGTATAGATTGCCATACTTTCCAAGCTTTCATGTACCTAGGTTATAGATGTACTTTCTTACGCTGGAATTTTCAAACGTTTTCTTTTTATTCCGCCACACCATGGAACTTTCTAGAAGGATATCTTTCTTCCTCATAACCATTACATAGCAAAACGTCTAAAATACATGTTCTAAAATCCATTCCTGAATTAGAAGCTTCCTTTCCCCACATTCTTCATCACAAACTCGATATCTAACTTCCCTACCTAGGTTACTCTTTATCATTATCGAACATTTGGTTTCTTTCTCTCTCATTTAGTTTATAGCCAAAAGTTGAGCATCTACATTGCGAAATAACAGCGTATGAAATTCCATAAAATTTCCCCGCTAGTTACATTTAGTCAATACATTCCTCAAACATTCCTTATTCAATACACTTACAAAGAGCGAACATTCCCTAGCATACTGCGCCGCTGTGAAATTACCCTAGCGGGCTATTCATTCTCCAAAACATCCGCGCGATTAATCCCCCTCGGCGACGGGTCACCGACTTTCAAAAGCTATGAATAACTCAAGAAGAAAAAGAGCTATAGCTTTCAAATTTTTCAGAGAGCCAGCTCAGCATGAATTACACAGCTCCTGAAAATTTGATTTCGGTATCTTCAGAAATAATTGAACTACATGCGTCTGTTTGAAAATCGGTTGGTAATTCTAGACCCCTCTAGATCCCCTCTAGAAGACCATACAACTCTCTGAACGATGTTTAATACTTTTGCCCTATTTTTATCAATTCAAGTAACGCATGAAATCCGCAAGCAGGCACAAGGTGTCGGTTTAGCTCAGTTTGTAAGCCAGACTTTTTTTTGACAGACTGTGAATCGTGAGGTTGCGATTTCGAACCCCGCTAGGTGCAGGAGCTTTTGCAGATTTGGAAAACGCCTATTTGAGCGTTCTTTGAACAGGTGCACACACGGACGTTTAGCGAATTATATAATACATAGTATTGATTATAAATTGGTCGTGAAACATAGAGATCACGAAGACACGAATCACATGTTCTATCCCTGACCCAGTCTTGGCGAATGCCACTATCGCTCCCACGAAGGCCCTTCCGAACTGGGCGTCCTCCTCGATGGAAGTGTCGAGTTGGTAGAAGAGTTGCGAGTCCGTCAGATGGTTCATCTCGTCGCCGTGGTACGCACCTTCAGGGAACACGCCTTTCTTTTCACCTTTCAAACATGCTTTCTTAGCAATTCTTCTCCGTCACCCAGGTACTTATATTATATTTGCACTGGTAGATAAGTACGATTGTACTATTCTTATATAAATATCTATATTGGCGGTGCAGTGAAGTTGAGTAATCCAGAGAGATTCGCTCACCGCCCACGGGCATTTGTCCCTTGTCGAAGCTCTTAGTCTCGTGCTCGATAACGTACAACCAGGTAGGCCAATCGTTGGCTAGTTTGATCTGTGCCTCGTGGTACATCGGAATGATGAATTGAAGGTCCGAGGCCAGCTGTAAGTTTAGAGATTGTTAATATAGTATAGAGAGCAATACTGGACAAATAGCTAGCTGTCTGCTATCGACCGTACCTCAGTAAATCGTTGAATGTAAAAGGCGGAGTCGCCCTTCTTCTCTTCCCTTTCCACGTAGAATTCGATGAGAAGCCGTCGGAAGGCTCCGGCGTGGTCAGTGTGTTCCTGTAGAGAGTATAGACAGGTAGTTTCAGAGAAGGGTCATGGAAGTCTCTACGAAGTAGTCATTTCTCTATCCTACTCTATTCTAGATATTTTATGCCATTACAGATTAGATAGCAAAATTGAACAAATGCAGATGTGCACAAGTTAGCAGACTGACGTGATCAGTAACGACAGCGGTTTCGATGTACTTGATGAGGTCTTCCCGAGAGAAGTTGTCCCACTGCGTTTTGTTGAGAGTCGTCCCGAAGAGGAACGAGAGCTCTTCGAAGAGCACTGAACACGAATGATTGGCTCTTGCAGGCTGCTCCGAAATTGCCAACCCCACGGAAGCCCCACAAAAATTGGTCAAGTTCCTCTATTGTTTTTATATGAAAGGTAATCATCAAAAGATGCGATCGGACGGATACAGCACTGACCCATGGTAGCCGACTCGTGGTCCGTCACTCCCATTACCGTATTCTTCTTCGTCGCGGAACTGGCGAGTCTCTCAATGGAGAAGGGGAAGAAGTCGCCGTCGTGTCGGGGGTGGAAGACCGCAAAGTTGGGATGGTACCGGGTCGATCCCTGCACAAAAGGTATACAGGATATTCCCCCTTTATAAGCCAACTCACAGTTCCTTCCCTCATTCCCCCTTTTTCCCCCTTTTATATTTGTTTCGTTTCTTGTATAATAAAGGTTTAATTACCCAAGTTTGAGATCGAAAACAGTTTGCTTTTTTACTGCTGTCCGTTTTTTTCTCCTCACCTTCATACTGCATTTGTCGTATAAATCTATTATTGGGGGAAAATGAACGTTGAGAGAGCTGCGCAATTCTTTCCGCTAATCACCGTAAAACTTCAGCCGGAGCCGGCTTTTAGCCTAAGCTGGCATTTTGCCAAGAGAGTTTCACTGTATTTAGCGGAGTGCGCTGCAAAGATTTCCCAACGTTCGTTTTCCTCCAATAATATCTACCGATCTATCTGTATAAATGCCTTACGATCTTGTCGACGGCGTCCAGAATCTCCATGGGCGTCGCCTCCCTCAGACACTCCATTGTCCCCGTTGAGGTGCCCTTCAGACAGTTCAACTCCTTCGCCAGCTTCCTGCAATTATATATTATAATTCACTCGTTGAAGGGGAATAGAAAGATGACCCTTATAGATATCTATATTACAGTCGAGAGGCTGAGGAACAGCGTTTCATTTCTATTCATTTGCTCTTTCATGAGCAAAAAATGCAAATCTCCCTCCGCCTGCCAACATTATGCTATCCCCTCCACAACCCACTTGCTCTCCTCTACGACGGCCTCTGACATTCCCCATTCGGTAAGTGCACTGCCAGACATGAGGAAGGCCTGGTTGAAAAGGGCTGCAAACGGGAAATGAAGGAGGATCAGAAGCGCGAGATAAATTATTTGTTATAAAAATGAGGCTTGAAATCCCCTTTTCTTGCTACATAATCTTTGAAGCTAGACGTGTTTAGAGATTCGATAAGGCCTGTACCTAAATGCGACAAAACGAAGGCCAAAAATATATAATGGAAACTACGTACAGTTGGAATGCGGAGAGAACTGAAGAGCGGATACGGAAACAGCGCCTGCTGAGTGACCCATAAGAGTGATCCGAGAGGCGTCGCCCCCGAATGAGGGTAGGATCTGAGATGAGCCAATCGGATACTGAGAATTCCTCGTAATAGGGCACCACCACGATAATACCCTAAGGTGCACGAAGGTAGGAGTAGTGCTCCCATATTATAAAAAACTAAGCGTGGCCTGTAAAAGAAGAAGCATGCGCATCTCTATTCTTCATACCTCATGCAGGAAATGCAAGGCGAGCGTCTGATCCCAGTAGCCCATATTGCCTGGGGCAACGGAGTCACCCAGAGAGAAGAAGCCTTAAAGGGACATGGAAGTCAAAAAAGATTGGCTTTCATATGAAAGTTTATCTCCTAAATAATATAAAAACTAAAATCAGAGTGCACAAAAATGTTTACTTCGCGAGATATCCCAAAAATCGTTTCCCAGCCAAGGCGCAGTCTTACTGCGTTTAGCGCATAGTAACGAGGCAAATGGCATCGAGCTATTCCCGGAACAAATAAATATTTCTCTCTCCAGAAATTTTTAAAAAATATTTTTCAAAGGCTATTATGTTCATTATCGTCTAAGAAACATATTTTACAAGTATAACCATTTTCGGTTACAAAAAATTTCTCGCTTCCATGTCCCTTTAATATTCATGAAAGTATTCGGACACCAGTACCGTATAATATTGCAGTACTCATTCATACTTTGTCTGGACTTTCTTCTCACAGCTTCGTTCAATTTTCGGAAATAGGATTGAGATGACTGACGGAACATTTTCGTCAATCATTAGATTGTTTTACCGAAGGGTCCGAGACGGTATTGAATCGTAACCACAACGATGCCTTGTGACGCGATCTTCTCCGCGAACGTTTTGTAGCTGAAACGTGAACGATTTCTCAATTATAGGGCAATGTTATCCGACCTCTTTCGAATATTCATTTACGCTCACAAATAGTCGATATGAAAGACGTAAAGGTCAAATTCAAGCGAGACCGTATGAACCAACCCGTAGTCCCTCGAAGACGACAGTTCGAAGGCGCCCCCGTGGACAAACACGAGAACGGGCAGGTCCTTCGTCTGAGAGGGGAATACTTCCTCTAAGAACTGCTTGATACTATGTTTCATACATCATTCACAACTGTGACACGTATGATCGTGTCACAGTTGTGAATGATGTATGAAACATAGTATCAAGCATCAGATCACCCATAAAAATGAAAGAGATTGACGAAAATAACTCGTCAAATCTAGACTCCTACCGAGATGGAGGGTGTCATGATGTTGAGGAAGAGGCAATCCTCAGCGAAGGTCTCGTCGTTGAGACCCTTCTCATGGAAGGGAATACACGCGGCCTGCAAGAGAGTTTTGTCAACGATTGAAGACAGAAGAAGGACCGGAATTCGAATACAGTGAAAGGGGTGATGTCCGATGCTTGATCGTTTTATATAACGCTTATCCGTCTTTATGAGAACAGGCTGATTTAGAGGGCGTTATGTCCGTAAATGAAGATCAATATTGCGAACTTACCCGGAATTGCTTAGCTGAATGCCGGTAGGGTGCCCACTTTTCCACCAGCTCCGCCTTCTGAAAAGACAGCGAATTTTGTTCAGCTTGCAACTTGATCTATTCTTCTCTGGAAGCTCACCAGCACATTGCTCTTACTAGATCAATAAAGGGATAGGATATTGTTGACGAAGAAGCTGCTTCAGTAAGCTCGTTCCTACCCCGTCTGCACTCTCTTCATACCACTCCGTCTCTCGTCGCAAGTAGGAATGAGACGATTGATGGAACTCAACCAACCTGGAATCGGAGGTCAACGTCGGGTGATTGGCCATATCGTATACCGAGGAAGACGTGGATCGGAACTCCCTCGGGAGTCACGTGTTCGAAACCTTCCACCTGAGATGGGAGATGATCAATTGCATATTTTATTCCGCCACCTTCCATAACTATAGTTGCTAGAGATTCTGTGTTTGTCATCATACGAAGCATAGAAGGGAGCGGGGTAGAGGAAATTCACAATATAAAGAACCTCTCTGGACCGTGAAATAATATCAACGACCCAGCTTTGCGCTTTTGAGAGATGAAACGCATACTAATACTTCGTCGAGGGGTCTTACCTCTCCATAGTCCGTTTCTACGATCGCTCCGAAGATGGAAAGAGGGAGGATGAGAAGGAGAAGGTTTAACCACATCTGGAATGGGAAAGGTTGTCTCGGCTTCATCCATTCTTCAACTTTGCTGAAGCTTCAACAGATCAAGCTTCAGTAAAACGAGAGAATAATAAACTGAGTAGACGAGACGCATCGAGTAGAATAGAGAAAAGAAGGGACAGAAGTCAGTCGGAAAGCTGTTCCAATGGTGTCGCTTTTACACTTGAACGGGTTCAAGAACAGTTGTAAACAGAGTTTGGACAAATAGTAGAAAGGTCCGATTTGAGAAGAAGAGGATTATAAGAAAGTACGCAGAATATGAAGACCATTATTAGTAAATGTTTCATAATCATTGAACGGGTCCGAAAGAAAAAAGGTGAGCACATAAATAAGCATGCAAATGCACTTCCGGAGCGCTTCCGTTATGAAAGCTTCCGTTTTTGAGCACAATGAGACAAAGCGCACAGGAATGTCTGATTAGGCACTTCGCTTAAGCAAGCTGTAGCTAAAAATAAAAATATTCTCACTAGGCTAGATACAGCTTACGGAATGAGCATTAGTCACTACGGAAAAAGCATGAGTCAGACAGCTATTGAGTGGAGCAGCAACGAGGATAAGGACTCGCCTCCTAGCTCATTCCGTTTAGGGAGCAGGTCAGCAATGTTCGCATTGGCAGACAAGAGAAGAATAGAGAGTGACACAAAGATGTTCCAGGGGGTGAAGGATGGTAATGAAAGGGAGGGAAGAGACCAAGAATACAGAGGGAATACAGAGGAAAGCCTCGTCGTTACAACGTTGCACAATATTGTGAATATACGAAAGGGAAATACATTGCGCAATAATAAGCTATAAAACATATGCTCGCGTAGACGCGATAATTCTGGGCCTTTGTTCCCCTTGGGGGAATAATAAGAGGCAGGACACGTAGAGAGAAGCTCGTCGAATCAAAGTAAGAACAAGTTGACCTGTCTTTTTCTCTCTCCTCTCTCTCCACTTCTTCCCCTCCCTTCACTTCCTAACCTCTCCCTCCCCTTTTCCTCTGTGCCCTCGCGGCCGTACTGTTTGCTTACGGGCATAGGGCACGGACGGTCAAGGGAGAGAAATAAGAGGGCGAGGGGGGAGGGGAGAGAAGGGGAGAACAGAGGGAAAGAGCAGAGGGAGAAGGGAATCGGAAGAGGACGGCGGGGAATATGACACACACGTTGAGTACACAATCGATGGAACGAGGGAGGGACAGGGGACTGATAGGGAATAAGGGCCTATGGGGAGAGAGATAGTTGTAGCAGCAAGGACGTGCAAGGTCTATGATTGAACTTTAAATTTAAATTACATATTTGTTATATTTTATCATTTGGAATAGACAGATGACGTTTGCAGTACGCGACCGCATACCAATGAGATGTGAGTGGGGTGGGGAGGGGGGGGGGGTACGAGCCAGAGATCAAAGATCAGAGTCCAAAGATCAGATATCATATTCGATCGGCGAGAATCTTCTTCAGTCGCAGATCCACGTCGCTTAGCCGCTGAACACCGATGGATGCGATCGACTTGAGCGAGGAGGGACTGAAGAGGTCAGAGATCAAAGATCAAGGATCAAAGACCGACTTTCAAAGATCAAAGATCACACCAGATCGCAGGACGGACGATCCTGAGCTGCTCCAAATCGTGGTTGACCGTGGCCGGATCGACACTTCCGATCGATCGCATTCCTTTGTACTCCCTATCGGACTGCAATCAAACAGTACTCTACCGTACCAATTTCTCAATCTGAATAAATCCTTACACTCGTATCAGTATCACTCACTCCTGAGAGCTTGCAATGAGAGAAAAGGGTGGAAGGGGCGAGAACGAAGAGGGTACCGTATCGTAGAAGAGGGCGTGTCCGTCGGGGAAGATGCCTCCCTTCACCGTGCACAATTCCGCGTCGTTGACGACGAAGGGCTGCTCCGTCCATCGCATTGTTCGCGTGCACAGCACACCGAATCTGCCGCAGTTTTGCTTTCTATGTGCATATAAGACACGGTGAACAAAAAATTCGGGATGAAATCTGGGCGCAAAAGCAAGATGGCAAGATTCCACCTGGATTCTTGGCATTTTGCTTCTGAGCCAAGATTCCATGCGTGCTTTTTTATATCACCGTGTCCTATATCCTTTGGAACAGGACAAAGGGTAACTCATATAACATCTCTGCCGATAAATAGGAAATTCTCGCTTCGTAATTAAATTTCCCATAACCGCCTTTCATTTCGCCCGAGAGTACATGTCATGAAAGGAACTCAGAACTGCATTTCCATTGCCTACCGACAGCCCGGCGGAGTGATGAGGGCGATCTTGACGATACTCAGTTGGATCGAGAACTTGAGGAAGAAGATGCCGGTGCTGAACACAACGCATCCTCCACGAAGCATTCGACCCCACTTACGGATAGTTGGCTATCAAAAATCTAGTCTCCTCCATATAGACTTTTTAGAGATTCTATAAATCAAGGTATTTTATTAGACGCTGCCCGATCATTTACGCTTACTTGATCCATCCGGCAGTCACGGCCTTCAGGAAGATGTGGAAGGCGTACTGAACGATCTCATTCGAATGCCCTTTCGATGAATATATTACTGACGAAAAAGTTCCATTAGTAAACGCATTCCTACTTTGTCTGCACTATCTTCATACCGCTTCATTCTCGTAAAAAACGACAAATAGCTGAACATTTTCCTCACCAAGCTTCTACGCGATTGTAGGAAAAGAATATTTAGAGTTATATCGGGGCGTGAAACGTATCTCAACCTGGGAAAGACGTTCGAAGATGTTGGCGAAGTAGGAGACGAAGGCAGTGGGAGGGACGCGGAAAGAGGCCAGGAGACCCACCTGAACAGAGAAAGATCAGACCCGGTGAGATAGGGAAGGCAGGGTGAGGCGAGTTGGAGACGAAGTCCAGATCGGAAATTGTCATTTTGCTAATATTCACCGCTGTGATCTTCTTAGTCGTTAGGATAAGGAATGGGATAACGAATCCTAAGTACCCTAATGTAAGTAATCCTAATAAGTAAGGGCACTCCCTCCCCTTCACAGCATTCCGACAGAAAAGGGAAGTGTCTCGAATTATATATATTTTATCGACATGCCTACGCATGAAACAACATTAAGGTGATATGCAAAGAATTGACAACTAATTGAATTTACTCCACTACAGCTGAATGAATCTTCACCAAATTTTGGTAGCTCTTTGGACTGATAGGGAGGAGCTTAAGTTTTTAAATTGGTGATTTTTGCTCATTGAACTGCCCACAGTGGCGATAGATCACAACGGAAACCGCCATTCTCTAATCGATAGGAATGCTGCGCCTTATCTCTTGCCTCTTTCGTGCTCGTCTGGAATATTCGATTGTCCAAAAGAGTCTGTCCATTGACCGACTGGGGAAACTGCGTCGACGAGTCGGGTATGAGGGACTGCAGCACGAATGTACCCGTTCTGGAATCATCATAGCTATTCCCTCTGATATCAAGACTAGAGCTGTCCAATTTGAAACATCCTTTGAAAGCCTTTTCTCTATCTGAGACATCTCTGGTTAGTCGATACTCCTAGGAGGATTACCGTATATCCAGGATGAAGACGAGATTGGGATCGATGGCATCAGCGGAGTCATTGGGGGGTTCGATGAAGAAGGCCAGACGGTGGGGGGAGACGAAGAAGGGAGGGTCCCACATGGAGATGGACAGGGAAGAGTGCGTCAGACGGAAGTCGGCTAGGGCCTGTAAGGAGGTGAATAGGTAGGAAAGCACCCTGTTCATCAATTCGGTTAGTTCGTCATATTCCTCTCCGTCTTTCCATGCTGACAATGAGGAAAAAATTCCATCAGTTGTCCCATTCCTTTAATAGAGAAAGCGAAACGGCAGGAAGAGAGTGCAGGCAAAGTAGGAATGACTTTACTGACGGAAATAAAAAAAATAAAAAATACGGTAATACGAGAACTATTCTGCTACAGATACCCGAATGAGCGTGGTGGTGATATCGACCGATTTGGTTGTGTTGAGTGGATTGACGGGGAAGACGAGAACGCTCATGCCACTGTCCGACCGAGGGACCACCGTTACGGCTGACTCCTCAAAGTTACGAAATCATGGAACGCGGGAAATCATTATATGCATTATTGGTAGGGTTTGCAATTTCCTCATGATAATATCTGCGTAGTCCTGACATTCCCTCTGTAGACATGAAACCCCTTTGCATTATTTGTTCCCTATTCCTGAGTCCTCCCACCTCAGACACGACAGTTCGAGAGATGAGCCAGATGGCGGGTGCATTGAAGCGCGTCGTCCGATACAGTACGCAGTCAGCCTGCACATCAGCTCAGTTCGCGATGCGAATACCGTAACCGGAGACTATTACCGTATTCGTGTCAATGTCCACCTCGATCAGCCGTTGCCGATGCGTACTATCGGTCTGAACGGAACTTGGTTGATATGTGTTTTTTACGGTGTGCATAAAGATATTGAGAGGATGGGCTAAATGCTGGCGTTATGGTAATGTGACCAAGTCAATAATAGTGCTCTTCAACTAGTTTTGGCAAATCTCCACTGACTGAGACATGGCAAAAATCACAACGCTATCGTGAATCAAGAAAAAAGAATGACTGGCACTCACGATTATAGAACGGGGAATCGCACAATCCGAGTCTTTCTAGTATTTAATAGTCTTCATCTCACCTCGTTGTAGTCTACGATGACGACCGTCCTTTCATCGATAGAGTAGAATCCAACTAGCCAGCCGAAATCATCGAAGCCACCCATTCGCTCGATACGGGTTCGACTGCAACCGAGAATCCATCTAGAGCCAGATGAGCTAATTCTTTTCCCGTCTAGCAATATCCGAGATGTTTCACAGCTTAGAGTTTGCGATATTGTAACGTTATTTGAGATATAACGAAGGACATCTATATGGTTTTCACGTCGTTTTACACCTGTATGAACAGTGTTTCACACGTTTACAATAATCTCTCACAAGATCCACTCTCACAAGATTGTCAGAGCAAGTGTCAGAGAATCTACTCGTTTTCAGTATACCTCGAGAGGAAGAGATCGATGCAGTCCAGAGTAAAGTAGACAGTCTCATTGCCATTGCTCACCATCTCAGTCTGTAATGCACTCTTTTCAGTCCTGATTTTACCTTTCACATCAAACAACAGACAACAACACTAGCCAAAATAGCTTTCCTTATTCTTCCTCACCTTCTTATCTCCTAGAAGGAATACGAGTCGACCGTTTCCGTGAACTGCTAGCCTCGGGGCATACAAGGGTGTGAGACCATCGCATAGCTGAATTCGATCCTGAAATATGGTAACGTATCTCTGTAATATGATCATGCCCTGAAATAGAATTATACAGTTCTTTTGTACCTCAATGAACAAAACTTTTCACTTTTGTTTCTCGAGTTCTACAGTAATCTCTCTGTAAGTTGCGGTCTACAGTAATACCCACCCTAATGAACTTGTTCTCTGGCTCGGGACCCCACATATTGAGTGAGAAGTCAGTTGGGGGCGAGAGCTATTATTAAGGGGGTTAGTAGGGGAGAGAGAGGAGACGAGGGAGGGGCGACCGTCTGGGGAGAGAGGAGAAGGGTGAATGAGGGGGAAAGGGGATGTGAGGATACGACTATTCGATACGACTAGAGGATACGACTATAAATAAGACTATTCGTTCAATGGAAATCATAGAAAAATAGATCAATTCCAACATTAGGAGAACAAACTACGGTATCTGTTACGTGTCTGACACAAAGGTATGTCTATTTGAACGCCATCACTCAACGAGGCTCGGAACGAAAAATTCTGTTCAAATCTTTTCTTGCTTCTCGCACGTTTCTATTCGTTTTGTTGATTGCATATTCGTTTCTCTTACTACTGGTTGATCTACAACTCATATGCGTATTGAGTGTTAAGTCGGGAGATCACTGAAGGGTCTACTGATGTATATTTTTGAACTTTCTCTGAGAATTTTAGTTTGCTGTATTTTTGCAGTAATGTCAGACGAGGGACTGCACCCGGAGTCGCCTCGTGACGACGGAGAAACCGGGCAGGATCAGGGCGATGCCCCGGTCTCGCCTGGTTCGGAGAACAACGACATTTACGGAGGTATTGACTATGAATACGCGGGATAAGCCTGTTTTAAGAAGCTCGTTTCATGCTCGTTTTTATATCCCACAAACTTCTTTTCTTGCTGAACGCAGAAACGTAGACTTTATTTCGAGTAGCAGTTCAGATTGGGCAGTATTGTTTTGGAAGATTAGATGCTTGACTTTGCGAAACATTCAACAGTCATTGCCGTATCGATTTACCTTGTTTGTTATGAAAGGTCCCTGGGGGCTTGCTTACTCTTGGTCTCTTCATTCTGAACAAGTCATTGCAGATGACGCTGAAGACTACCGTCCCCCGTCTAACGAAGAGGGATTCCAGGAATTGCCCCGGGCAGACTCGGAAGAGAACAGCCCGGTTCGGCTTTTTTTGTTCAAAATATTATATCAGCACAACTTCTTCCTACACTCGTTAAAAGCGCTTATATTTGGTGAAATACGATTGAAAGCACCCTTTTTCAGCCATGCAATCCTCTTTGTGTTTCTGTAAGTGCGAAGCTACCATATTCAAAGTACATTTCCAATTCGACTGAATATTCGGTTTATCCAATCTAATTGAGGACCCGAATCAGCCCGAGTCACCCCAAGAGGAGGAGGAAGAGGCGAGAGGGGAGGAGGAGGAGGAGGAGGCACGCGAACCGACTGAAACTGCCGACAGAGAGCAGAATTCCCCCGCTGAAGAGCCGGAACAAGAGCCGGAAGATATCAAGTTCTCGATAAAGACGGAAATCAGTGAGTGATAGGCTATGGTCGGCTGCCAGTAGGCTCTTTCTTGATGGGGACTATGTTTCACGAAATGACTGATCGGATGACAGTGGGAATTTTTGGGAAAAAAACTGGGAAAAAAACTAGGGGGTTGCAGAAACTAGGGTAACAATTAATATTTTTCCACTCGATCAGACAGTTCACTCAATAGGGACTACGTAGTTGTTTCACGAAATGACCGATAGTACGGTAGTGGGCATTTTCAGGTTCTCAGCCCATTCGTGAGGAGGTCGAAGAGGCAGAAGAGGAGAGAATCGAGGGTGGTGGAGAGGGGGAGGAGGGAAGGGAAGGGGGAGAGGAGAATGGAGAGGAGCGGGTTGGAGGAGACGAGGGGGACGAGGATGGGCACAGAGCGTGAGTCCAAGTAAAAAAAGCGTCCGTTAGCATTGCTTGTCTCTTTACAGAATCCTGAAACAAATAAAGTATGTAATATTTAAATGATCATTTGTAGAATATTCATCTTTTGAAGCGAATCGTAATCATCAAAAAGACACGAATGGGGAACTCTAATTTAAAGTGGAGCCTTTCAGTAATGCTGAAGATGCTGCGGAGGAAGGGGAGAGGAGACCCCGGACACCCAACGAGGAAGAGGACGATGAGTTTAACGAGAAGGAGGGAGAGGTGGGAAGCAGTTTGATCATTGCGAATATTGTCATTATTTACGTGTAAGCTCCAGTGCTAGGTAGGAACTGCTAAAACTTTGTTCTACCAATAACGTGTTTGACTATACTTTCTGAAGCTGCAATGGACGGTCTTTCAGGAAGAAAGTCCATCGAAGAAGCGACGAGTCGTGCTGGATTCTGATGACGAAGATGACGAGAGGGACAAGGAGAGGACGGAGGGGGGAGAGGAGGGAGGGGAGAAGTCGCCGACCAAGGTATACATAGGTTACTTGTTGCATAGTGAGGGGACTTATAGACCGATTGGACTTGTAAACCAGGGCACAAAGTTGCCAAAAGTGGCTCAATCAAGGCATTTTGTTTATCAATTTTCACTAAATTAAGGCACTTTTGGGTATACCACGAATGTGGGTATACGAACATGCAAGATATGAAGGTGTGGGGGGAGGGGGGTTACGCTAAAGATGTAAAACAGAGTAAAAAAGAGAATACTGCTGGGAATGAAGTAGAAGGTTCCTTCTAGTTCATGAAGTAATTTCAGTCGAAGCGTATTCTGGATTCGGATGACGAAGATAAGGACAGTGATGATGAAGAGAGAAGGACAAGGAAACAGGAGGGAGAGGAGGAGGAGGAAGAGGGAGAGGAGGGGGAGAAGGATGTAGGCCATCTTTGATCTTTGAAGGGGTGATCTTTGGTCTTTGAGAATTTTGGAATTTAAATTTTTATTTTGGAATTTTTAAATTTTGGAACGTGATCAGCTCTGAGAACTAGTTGGCAAGTTTGTGAGCTTTTGCCAATTTGAGGAAGTAAAATGATCCGCTCAAGGTTCTTCGAGCTTACTGTTAGTCGCTTTATCGATTCTCGAAAGCTTTTAGGTTCTAGAAAAGCGCAGTAATTGAGTGCCTAGCCGGACAGTCATCCATCCATAAATTGGCCATTGAAGGTGGGCGACCTGATGGCTCACATCTTTGGAGATGAATCGGACGAGGAGAAGGAGGGAGGGGAGGGACGGGGGGAGGAGGAGGGGGGAGAAGATGACGGAGTGAGGAGGAGGGACGACAGGGACGACGAGGAGTAGGCATTTTCACGCTAATTTGTTATTTTTAAATTATAGAAGGTTTATAAAGTGTTTTGTGGTTAAAATATTGAAAGAAATTGCAATATATATCTGTTCTGCAGCAACTTCGAGTGGGACTTTGACGTGATGCTCGCCCAGAAGAAGGCGCAGAAGAAGCGAAGGAAGAAGAGGAGGGATGGGGGTGAGTGGCTGGAGCAGGGGATATTAAGTATTTTTTGGGTTGTTGCAGTAGTACAGTTCTAATTGTCAGTGGTATGGTAGTGCCTTACTGGAAAATGGTTCGCGAATTTCGAACCTGTCAAGCTCCAACTAATTGTGCCTTCCGGTCGAGGTTCGGCTGTTGTTGGGCAGGGTGCTTATTTTTAGATCTCTGAAAGAAATTGCTTGGTAATATTTGGTCGATCTCTTTCCACATAAGGTGCCAGTCAATACAAGGTTCATGATGGTTGTGATTATAACGATGATGTGCAGGTATTGACATCATCAATGACGACGATGGCACGATTGAGATGATCGTGACGGCGATGAAGGAAGCGGCCAAGGTCAGCCGGGTTTGGGGAACCGTTGGGGATTCTAAACAGGAGGATGGAAAACTCCACAATGTGCTGATTCTTAACGGTTTTACCCGTTCCTAGGAGGGAATTCATGAAGGGCTGGTGTATTACCGCCTTTAGACTTCATATTTCAGTTTCATTGTAGATATATAATGCTGTCTTTTACAAATAACAATTCTTTTTTTTGCATACAAGTAAAATTTTTTGAGAATTTTTAAAAAAATTTTAGGAAATGTGCAACATGGCTAATATATCTAGAGCTGTAGTGCAGCGCTCCGTAAGAATAAAGATCGCTTCACCTTCTTTGGGTAATCTGTGATGTTTCTTAAACATGTTGAATATTCGCAGGAGGACCGGCACTCGAACATGGAACAGCGACCAGCGTTGAAGAAGCGAAAGATGCTGCCACAAGTGAAGACGTTCCTGCTGAGGGTGAGGGGGGGGGAGAGGGACAGTATGATATATCTATGTCAAGTGCTCAAGTATAATCAAGTGAAGAATGCGCATAGATTACTAGCTATATACCTAGAGACATACGCTTATTTTGAGAACGTATAGTCTAGTTTGGTCTTTGATCTCTGATCTCTAATCTCTAAGGCGGATATGATGGAAGCGATGATCGACGGAGGGATGATGTCTGCGGTCTCCGAGTGGCTGGCTCCCCTTCCCGATAAGTCGCTTCCCGCTCTCGAGATCCGCACGGAGATACTCAAGATACTGCAGAGTTACACCCGACTCGAACAGGTTTCGCAAAAGATTTTGGCTACTTTGCGAATGATTTAGCGGCTAAAATATTATTTTTGATACCATAAAAGTCTACTAGGGTCTACTTTACTAGGGTTTACTAGGGTCTACTAGGGTAAAAGTCTACTTAATACCAGGGATATATTGATCGCGTATTTTTAGAGAAATCGTTTGCTTCGTTGCAGAGTATACTGAAGCAGTCGGGACTGGGCAAGGCCATTATGCTGCTGTTCAAGCATCCGAGGGAGACGAAGGAGAACAAGAAACTCGCGCATAAACTCATCTCGGACTGGGCACGACCCATCTTCCAGGTAAGGGGTGGCATACGTGGGCACGAACCCGACGGTCGCGAGGTAGGCCCCTCATTTTGTCAAAACGATATCTTGGTAGGCGCCATGTTGCGCAAAAGCCCTTATTGGTAGGCTGGCCACGACGTAAGTCTATGCTATGGTAGGCCCCAGTCGAAAAACAATATTGGCGACAGCACTGCCCATGTATGAGGGGTGGTGTTATTGCATTACAACACATCAAACTATTATTGCGATAATTCACTCATAGCCTAATCTTTGCAGTTGGATACGGATTATCGATCGATGACGAAAGACGAGCGAATACAAAGGGATCTCGACCACATGCCGGCGGCGAAGAAGAGGAGATTGAGGTTAGTGGGGGGGGCTGGAGGGTTACGGTAGACTGAGTTACGGTAGGATGGAAGAGAAGCACAGGGAAAACTCGGGGATGCCTCACAGATTTCATATCACGTCGAAGGATTGCGCTCATTCGACTTGCTTAAAAGCTTTATTCTAAAGAACTAGTTGGACTTAACAGTACTTCTTACGGTAGGATGGTTGGTGATTGGAGCGCATTATGATGTAAGCTTAACCTTGTTGTCAAGGTTCGATACTAGCTCTCATAGTCTGCGTATTTTCGCCAACGCTCTTTTGCCACGTCTGCTGTTGAAAGGAGCTTTTCCCCTACTCAACATGCATAGAAAGACTCGCCTGACTATTCCACAAATCCTGTCATCATTCTACCGCTTGCCTTGAGCGTGCGTATGACACATCCCATTTTCCCCCGGGGGTTACGGTAGCTTTCTTTGGTGTCGACTTTCAACAACAATGGACAACCTGAACCTTCTTGCGAATGCTTTCTAGGTTATGCTTCAATCATGGCTAAAGTTGTGCTAGGGAAGTTAGGAACAACAAAATTGTGATTTCCCATCCGATTCCCTTTCCTCGATTGGTCTTATGAAACTCGAGCATTCAATTTCCCCCCTTTCCCCGTGTTACTCACTGCACTTCGCGTCGCTTTTCCATTTGCCTCTTTCATCATCGTTTGTGGAAGAGTAGGAGACAAGAGTTCGGATACGGACTAGATACTAGAGATGGAGGGTATAGCATGGAGTGGAGAGAACCTGGTCAACAGTAGCATTAGCACATGTGAGTGACGAAGTTTGGCTAGGTATTATTAGAGAACGACGAGAGAGGATATTGCAGTAATATAAGGGCTTTTCTGGCGGGATTATGAAGCTTTGAGTAGAGAATTCCCTGCGGGTGTGGGCTTGGAAAGAGTGGGTTACGAAAATTGGAAACCGGGAATTAGCGGAATATTTGCCCGCCCGGGTCTCGCGGCTTCTCGTTAGCGGAACGGCAGGATTCTGCAAGGAGATCAGAGGGGGAGAGGGCTTGGCTGCATGGGTATAGAGAGTAATGAAGGCTTGTGGGGGGAGATGGAGAGAACTGGTGCACAGCTGTGAGAGGGAGGGAGGGAGAGTGGAGGAGGGGGAGGGAGGGTTACGAGGGAGAGGAGGTGGGGGAGAGGGGATGAACAGTCGCCACGGTGAGACGCTTCTAGCACAGAGAGAGAGCGGCGATGTGGCTAGTGGCTCTCTCTCGTGGATATTAGCCACTTCGCTCCTTGAACGTGCTTTGAACTGTGCTCTGATCTCGTTCAATCGAAGATACGTGCCATTTGATAGTTTCACACTGCGTCATATTGCCTCTCTGAGAAAGGTGTTGAAAGACTCTGATTTTTTGACTTTTTAGCAGGATACTCTTTTTTTGTATACTTTTTTTGTATTTTTGTAGGGGTACGGAAGGCGGGGTGAAGCGTATTTTAACACACGACTCCGTGCCCTCTTGTCAAATAATATTATAGTTTAATGCTGCCCTCGCAATTGCTGTGCTTGTTCGTGCTGTTGGTATATCGGCTTTAGCTGAATCACTCCATTCAAAAGAAGCCGCAACTGGACGCGGTGCGAGCCCTCGCGAAGGCTAGGGCTAGCTAGTAGCATCACCTTCCACCCTCCGATCTTTCTCTCCCTCTTTCTCTCCCTCTTTCTCTCCCTCTTTCTCTCCTTCCCTCCTGTCCCTTCACCCCTCTAACCCCCTCTCTCATATTGTCACTCTCGTCCGCAGTCCTGCATCTTTTTCCCGAAGCTCCGCTGTCTAGAGAAAGAGAGAGACGGGGGTATTCTCTCCTCTGTTACTAAGAATAGCTCTCCAATTAGCCGTTCTCACGCTGCCTTTCTGACATGGATGGGTGTGATTGTCCAATCGGACGTTAGGATGGGTGCCTGCACCAGGGAATGACTCCTAGTGTGAAACGCTTGTTAGGATGACTGCTTTACATTTTCTGTAATTATGTAATGGTGGCACTCGCGTTCTCTGTCCTTCTTCGCCCTCCTACGAAGGGAATAGCATGGTACAGCCTGACGTGCGTACATGGGCTGGCATTGTCGGAATACCTTCGCAGTCTCCCTTACGTAATTAGTGGAAATCAAAAGCAGCCTTCCTGACCAGTGTTTTGTAGTAGACGTTTGTCGTTCGGAGACCCCCGTCCGTCCTACCGTCCGATCGGACCCTCACGTCCACGTACACGTAGGCTGACGTGGGCCGAGTTTTGTTACTATCTCCTCGCCTTGCAAATTATATTCTTTCCCGTAATCGCAAGCCTCGGATGTCTACGTGAGTACATGTTTCATGACGCGTACTTGACTGTTACTACGATGACGCAGTCGTTTTGTTCTATGAAGTGATGTAGCGCAATGCTCTTCCAGCAATCTAACCATCTGCTGTGCTTTTCTTCCCGCTACTTGCACGAGCTGAATTGACTTTCGAGAGCTTGTTGCGCGCTCTTTAGAAAGCGTGCAATTTCCTGTCGTCTAGCTTTCTCTGTCGTAGATATGTCCCTAAATCTTTGCTGTGTTAGATAAGGCATGATTATGCCTTTTCCGAGATAATGAGCACTGTAATGCAGCAAGTACGGTCTAGGTGCTATCCGAGAAGTGTATCCATCATGAGCCCTCTACTCTGTATGCTATGTCTCTCTTCCCCTTTCTGTTCTCTGCCCTACGCATTCCTCTCATAAAATACGAGCGCATGGCTTCTGGGGATTTTCCCCTTTTGCCTCTTCTTCTTCTTCTCTCTTCGTTTCGTTCCTCTTCTTCTCCCCTCTCCTCTCTCCTCTCTTTTCATCTCCTCTTCCCTTGCTCGGTCAATCTATCATCTCACTCCTCGATTCGTTCTTGTCTTCTCTTTCCCCCCTTTTACCATTCTGTTTGTATTCCTCTCGCTTTTGTGATTTCTGTCTATGCTCGTCTAATTGTAGTGTCTGAATGCTATCCGGTCTGCTCTACTCTAAGCTTAGATTCCACGGGGTCTTTTCCCATCTCACCCCTTTCCTAGCCATTTCTCCCGCCTGAATGAAGTAGTCACGTGCGTGTATTAGCTCTTGTCGAGGGAGAGTGGGCTCGGAGCTAATCTCAGATGTAGATTTGTGCTACAAGGGGTATGACCTACTTATTAAGACCAGAATACCATACGAGAACGAAATCTTTAAAAAGAACGGTCTGCAAACTCGTCTGCGCAACTTTGATGCATTGTGAGGGAGGTGGCTTAAACGTAGTTATTTTGCTTTCTTTTTATTCTTCAATTGTAGGCGACTCGTTGAACAACAATCTACTGTAGGCATAAAGAGGGGGTAGTCATTTTCCCGTCATCTGTGCTTGTTCTAAGCCTTCTACTCCCACACAAGGCGGCTGTATCCGCTTTCCACTGACTTGGAGCCTTCTCTCACTCCAGCATAATACATTCCCCCCCGGCTAGAGGCTTATGCGAAGAGAATGCATGTACACGAGGCTGAGACAGAGAACACGGCGTTGGGGGCGGGGATAGGGGGGATTGGAAGGGGGGGGGGGGGGGGGGGGGGAGTGAGAGGGGGATCCCCCTTTTGCGTTGCCTTTAGGCTGACTGCGCATCTCTGTAGCGCCTTTTCACGCCTTTTCGGGGGGATTAGAGGGAGTGAGAAAAGACTTGGGTAAAGAGACTTGTGAAAGCGAATCCTGCTCCTCTTATTTTGTAGCTTCTAGTATGTATTTTTTTTACGTTTTTAGCGCCGCAACCTCTGGATATATTTCTAATATATGATATTGATTGGCTTCGTTGGTATTTCTATAAGGACTAGTAAATCTCCTGCGTATCCAATGAATATCTGTGTGTATTTCTGTTCATTTCTCTCCCCCCTTCATCCTTCCCATCCATGGAGTGACGTAGTGCAGAGGAAAAGGCTACGAATGCTAGCTCCTTTCCTCGGTGTTTCAATTTCGTTCAGAGCTAATTTCGCCATTTCGACACGTGTCCCCCCATTTTACGAGCAAATAACTGTTCATTTGATCTCATTTTCCTCTTTTTTGCTGACTTGAAAGAGCTTAGAGAAGGCTATGTTGTTCTCTGGAGTTGGTTACTAACATAAGGGTGCTTATAAGATTTCCGCCTTTAGGGGATTACGCGTATGGCCGGCACGCGCTAAATACTAGTCTTTCACAATGGCGATCATGATATCACGGTAGAAGAAAAGTGGACTGTAATCATTGTAATCGTGGGAAGAGTCGCAAAGAAATGGATACACAATGGGGAGAAGGTAGTACAATGGGACCTGTAGTAATTGAAGAAGGGGGGGGGAGTAATTACAATACGTTCCGTAGAGTAGATTTCTTAGAGTGACCTATAGGAGATGGTAGAGAAAAGTATATATATACATCACATACGGTGTCATACTGCAATTAGTCAACTACGGTATTACAGTTCGGAAAAAATTGTTTATGAAGGTAGCCTGATCGAACGTAGTACGGTTGGGTGTACGGTACTTGCAGTTCGGAAAATGGAGTAGCAATCATGTAACAACCATAAGTCTATAGTGAAGTATGGCTGGGGTACTTTAGTTAGTGTGAGTATACGGTACTTGCAGTTCGGACGACGGTCCCGCCTCTTCGGGTTCAGCCCTGGCCGACGAGCCCCTCGGACCGGGTCAGAAGGGATTCGTGGGCAGGGCGAGGGTTCCCAAGATATCGACGAAGGACTACGTCGTACGACCGAGGTCGACGGTAGAGGGAACGTTCAAGGGAGAGAAGAAGAGTAGGGGATTCGCCAGATTGGACAAGGCTCAGAGGGACTTCAAGGAGAGAACCAAGGCCTTCAAGGCACAGCGGGCGGTAGGGGTGAGCATTGAGGGAAGGAAGATGGAGATATGAAGGGGGATACTGGTTGAGGGGAAGAGTGGAGTGGTAGACGAGTCCTTGCGAGGGCGTTGATGGTGTATTTATTCGAATGGGTAGTCGGGAATCCGCCCTTTGTTAGTTGTTCATCAGCAGTTCTGCGTGCGTCTAATCTCTAACTGGTTCACGGTTCTTCCCATCATTTCGTCCCCTCATGGCCTAGGCTGTCTTTGTTTATTTCAAGAACCTGCATTTATTCTGTTGCAGCCTAGTTCTAAACGAATGTTCTTCATTTTCCGTTCTTTTCTCGCCCTTTGTACAAGTCAGCTGAGTAGAGCGTCTCGTTCTAGTTACGTATCCAATCGTCTTTATCTACTGAACCTTTTCCGCCGAACCGTTGACTTGGATCATTATTATTTGTGAGAGTTCGCGAACCGTTTCTTGCTTTCTCATCACGTTTTGTGTGCGACTTTCGCGTGTTTGTAGTGACGTTGGACGATAAACAAGGTTTCGCTTTTGATAGATCGTGTGAAATGACCCATGCTACTCCCCGGTTGTCTGTTCTCCGGTTGCGATTACAGTATCTGGAATGAAACAAACATCAAAGGGACTGGATCTTTAGAATATTCCTGTTTTTGCTACTGGTACCCCATCTTATGTAAATATGTGCTTGACTTTTAGGGGTTTGACATTTCGGGTCCTTCCTTTCATGGTGGCATTTACCGCTGTAATGCGATATTCTTGTATGAATTGTCATCCAAGAGACGTGATCTTTGTCTTTGCGAGACCATAATTAGATTGTGCGTTATAGGTAAATGAGCTGTCCACAGAAGTCTAACTATGGTGTACCTGCAGTTTGCTGTTGGTATGCGAAATTCATAAGGCGGGAATCTCATTCTCACGCTTTCGCTTTCTAGAGTGGTTGATAGCGATGTATGCTTACTGACATGCGGGGTACGGTAGCTCGAATAACTAACGCTCGCTGAAATGATGCTGATACCTGATGTTCGTTTAATCTGATCTTTAGTTGATAGTATGGTCTACATGGTTTCTTTACTCTCCCAAGCGAGGTGTGTTTTATCTGCGCAACCAGATAGTTCTTCTGTGTACACACTTCTTCGTTCATGTCATCCCATCTCATAGGATCGTGCCGTTATCATCTCTACACACTCATCTCTACACACACTGTACTTGACCTCAGCCATTTATCAATATTTGAAAAGGCTGATTTATTCTTTTTTTAGTCCTAGTCTCTACTTGTTATATGGCCTCTAACTTTTCGTCGTCGCATTCCCTATCACAAACTGTAAGCCTAACATCTCCCTGATCGTGTCACTCTCACTCCTTTCGTGATGCCCCTCACATAATCACCTCTCCAGCTGATAAGCACTGCCATTCATCAATCTCGTGCTTTGCCTGGGTCTCCCATTCACTTGTTCATCGTCCTTTCCCTATTCTTCGCCGTATTCATTTCCTTATTCTAACTAACCAATCGATAATCAGATTGCGCGCGCACTCAGAAAGAGCTAACCAACCGCGGCCAGGACGTCACGGTCACCGTACTCTCGAGGGTTACTGTAGGAGGTAGAGGAAGAGGAGAGGAGATACGGTAGAAGGTTGGTTTCGAATCCTTGTTTTTTATTGTTACTCATCGTGATTATTTTGTAATGTATTAGTAGAAATATAAAATAAATAATAAATACATTCATTTTGAGAATGGCGGGAGGCGACGCGGTGCATCCTTCACGTGCGAAAAGTGCGATCGAGGTGACGATGAAGAACGACTTTGGACTGTATCAGGTGAGGGGGGAGGGGGTACGGTAGAAGAACGGACTAGCTTGATTCATTCGGACGCCATCTCGGTATTGCCTACTTTATTAGGCTCGTTGTTCCGAGAAATTGTCTAACGATCGGAATGTTGTAGGTGATAGGCACAGATCAAATGGTAAGTCGGAAGCGACGTAACCAAAGCACATTTTTGGCAAGAAAATCAACTCTGGGAGCCAAATTTACCGTTGTGTGCCCAATTATGCCGAATTTCCTGCTTATTAGTGTGAACCAATGCGCTTTTGCGAGTTTCTCCGTACAAAATCAAGGCACTTCGTCACTGTTTGATCTATGGTGGTAGGCCTACGTCTCGAAGTTGGAAGTGCCTCCTACGCCAGATTGAGCGTTCTTGCAGATCTGCATCCTCGTCATAACGCAACTCGCCTACTGGCCCGTGTGCGGCAGTATGCTGTCCGTCTCGTTTCTCAAGATGTCCCAGGTATTTCCATATCTTTTATTATCTCTTTTGTCGTTATTTCTCACAGTTCTGTAAAAGTCAGTGCATCCTTGCATGGACTGTTAGCGGAAACCTTGAAAAAGGGTCAAGAAGAACTCTAAGCAAGACTAGTCCGGGCCTAATATTGTCTGGTTGCAGGAAGCGTGTGGATATTGGCGGGAAACGAATGGTTCGTTGCCTGAGGGCGAGTATCACTCGCTTCTCGTTGACTGGAAGATGGACTGCAGCGAGCGATCGGGAGAGGTCGTCACCGTTGTCTCCACCATGGCAAGCTTCATTCATACGTCGGCAGCCTTTCCTATTTTGAAGATGATATTTTGAAGCTGACCTATCATAAAAAGTTTCGTGCTCAATAAGAATTATAGAGCACACTAAATGAAAAATTCAAGCAGTTGTAAGGCAAAGCCTATGTCTCGACGAGATGAGTATGTCCGTGAACTGGCTTGGATAATGAGTAGGGTGTACGGCAGTTCATTCTCCCTCTTCAGATTATGCTGGGCGGTCTAGTGGGCGCCTTCGCCACGGGATTCCTGGCCGATCGCTTCGGACGAAAGCCCATTGTTCTGGGTAGGCTTTCATCTTTGATCTTTGAACTCTGTTTTGATCTTTGATCTTTGTGTTTTGGTGTTTGACCTCTACCAGCAAGGGAACTGTTTCATCAGCTTGCCCTGCGTTGAGAGTTTGAAGACGACAGATTGAAGTTGAGAGGTTTAGGGGGGGGGGGAGATTTGGTGTTATCAGTGTAGGAAAACGTGAAAATTGGGAGGGGTACGAGGGGACGAGAAAGGAATAGGGGATGAAAGACCCGGTACACAACAATAAATAGGGGTTTGGAAGGAGGCCTTTACTGAAGTATTTGTCATAATGCGAACTAGTGTCAATGCGGAACCTCACGATTAACAATTCTTTTAAATATTGGAAGTGAAGTTCGTAATATTATCAATAATCCGACTCTTCAGGCACGCTGGTCCTCCTCTCTGGATGCAATTTCATCATGCTTCTCGCTTCGGTTGTCCCGTGGTGGTGGGCGACTCTTCCCGTCTACTTTCTCATGGGATGTGCCGGTGGCGGGTATATGGTAGGTTGGGATACGGTAGTCTGACCAGGGTGACCACGGTTATACCTTGAGATTAGCCAAAGCACGGGAAATGCTCTATGGATATAAGTTATTTTTGTCAACCGTGGCCAGACCGGGATATAGCCCATTAGTTGCATTCCTACTTCGCAGACGACGAACCTGGTCCTGGTGGTCGAGTCGCTGTGCTCTCCCAATGCCCGGCTTCTTGTCGTTGCGGTCAACGGATGGTCCGCCTCGATGGCCCTTACTGCGGGACTGGCCTATTTGCTACCGTATTGGTGAGTGGGAAGGGGGAGGGTTACGGTAGCTGGCTTTAAGGGGAAGGCGATAAAGGCCATACACATTTCGGAAAGGGGTTTATTCTATCATCCATGCTACTATTGATGAAAATATACTGGTGAAATGAGTTCGGGCTGAAAGTTTACCAATCGTCACGTAATTGGCAGGTTCCACTACCATCTGGCAGTCGCCGTCATCGCTCTCGGGTGTACGGTACTCTTGTACGTCGTCGCCGACGAGTCGTTGAGGTGGCTGAGGAGCAAGGAACGGTACAGGAGGTACGGTAGGTGGGAGAGACGATTAGAGGGTTACCGTAGGTAAGAGAATGTGAGTGGAGCGGATTGTGACGCATAAAGCCGTTGAAAGACTAGCCTTAGGGTAGTCTTTCAACCTTGGCATGGTGGACGGTATCTGGGAATTATTCCGTGCAGGTATGACGAGGCTACCGATCGGCTCAAGCGCTTCAACCGAGGCAAAACCGGAGATGGTATGGTTTTGTGCTAACTTTTTGCGAATGTTTCATCTTAGAACACTTGGCCACCAAACGAACGGTCAATTGTGCGGTCGATTCAACTCTTACGTACATGCGTCGACAAATAAATAAATAATTTAATTAATCTGCGATTCGCAGACGTCGCCCTGATCGCCCAACTACAACGACCCTTCTCGTCGGCAGTGAGTGGTCAGCTGACCTCGCGACCTCCCAGTAGACAGGGATCAGCGGGGACCGAGGAGGGATACGAGGGGTCAGCTATCGGGCTATATATACGTATATCTTATCATCGGGTTTACCGAAACGAGACGTATAGGTATAATAGTGAGCTAGCGAGTTTACTCCCCTTTCCATCATTGACTGTGTTTTGCTGTCCAAGAATTTCTGACTCAAACTGCAAGGAAGGATAGCGATAACTCTTTATGCTTCAGAGCCTCAGTGAGCACAGCACGATCGTATGGCTATGGAGACATGTTCCGCATGGAACAGATACGGTAGGAACATCGTTCGCTTCTTAGAATAGATCTTAGAATAGCGAGAGAGTACGCGAATATGAGAGAGTCTGACATGCGAGAGAGCATGGAAGTTTGAGAGACGCAGTGACAATGGCAATTGTGGATAATTGTTTACGGATGCGCCGTTAGTACGTCATAGCGTACATTCTGCTTACAGTACCTGATCCCCCCATTACAGTACGCACCTCCTGGCCCTTGGCTATTGCTTCTTCGTCTCATCGATCGTCTCCTTCGGTTTCTACTTTGCTGTCGATTCGCTGTCGGGAAATCGCTATGCGAACATCGCGATTATGGGCGCTGGCAAGGTACCGAGTTCTCCTTTCAGATTCCACGGCCTGACAGAGCAAGCCTTTTAGCATACGCGTAGCAGCCCTTTTAAGCATTATTGACTGCCTAATTTTGAATTTTTTGAAGGCAGTAAACAGCTAAACAAAATGGGCAAGCTGGTAATTTGCCAAATTTTCAATTTCCTATAGCAGTATAGGCGTCGCTGCGTAGCAGCCCCTTTTAGCATACGCGTAGCAGCCCTTTTAAGCATTACTGATCAACTTTACGCTCCTTTTGGACTATCGTACCTCTTAATTTTGAATTTTTTGCATGACTCCTGAGACGATGATCTTTCAGTCTCGTTTTTATTACGATATTCAGTACAGTAAGACTTTGCCTATTTCTAACTGCTTGCTGTGCCAGGCTGTGAGATTCCTTCCGCTATTCTTCTTACAAACATTCGTCCCTACGTATTACTTATCATAACGTTTTTGTTGTCTCTTGGACTACAATCTGTCTGAGTATTACAGAAAAAAGTAGGATTATAATTTCTATCTCGCTGTGTCCCTTGTCTGGAATAAGGGAACCCCAGTAGGTGGTTCTGTACGATGCATACGTGGGCAACCTTCCAGGTAATACTTTGAGAGACGGGGCTACCAACGTGCGAAATTGAACATTATCTAAGCTACCAATTAATTGAAAGTTTGTAGGAAATATGAGCCTACCAAAGCAATATTTCGTGAAAAAAAATTGGGCCTACCACCCATACTTCGGGCCGGTGCCCACGTATGATACGATACCGTAACCTCTGTTGTTGCTTTCAGTTCCTGCTTGGCCTTCTTCCCTTTATCGTCGCTTCGTGCTGTTCCCGAAAGCAGGTGAGACCCCGTTTCACCCTTTGTATTTACGTCCGCGCGAAGGCCCTAGTATAATATGGATGTTACCAATATAACATCAATTACCTGAACGATCGTGGTAGACTCATGTGTAGTAGATTCACTGTCGTCTTTTTACCAAGATGTGCGAAATAATGACAAAATCAGAACACATTCATTTATAACAAAACAAAATAAAAGAAAGACGAGAAGGCTAGGAATGCTACGGTATGCAACCATCTAGTATGCTTCACTTACGCCCGTGCTCTAGTCCCAAATCGATAAGAAAGGGCGCTGGCAGAGCGGTTTAGCCAGGGTTATAAAAGTGGATGTTTATAGGAATGCTCTGGTTTCAGGTGGCCCTCATCTCCGTTTCATTCGCGACCCTCGCTGCCTGGGGCATCGTAGCCTGGTGAGTAGAGCATGTATTTTTGATGTGTACGGTTCATCCGCCATACGATAACAAGATTTAACAAGAATCATAGATAGATGGATAGATCTGTGCGATTTCACACGGAAATGCGGTATAATGGAAACGAAAAAAAACAATGAAAAGATAGGGTAATGATTAGCACAACCATCAAAATGACACGAATCACTGCTCTACTAGTGAGGCCTCCCTCCGCCTTGTCTTGTTTCGATTGCTTTTCATTGTTCGCTCAAATAGCTAAAAATCCTGATGATAGAATAGTTCAGTTTGTCTAAAAGGAAACGGCACATACCAGTAGATTTTATTACCATCACATAGTCTTTATTTTACGGATGAAACATAGGTTCAGGTAAGTCTGTCCAAGGTGTTCCCCGACATGCCCATGAACTCTCCTGTATTCCTCTCTTCTTCAGCCTCATCGCGGGCCTCTCACTCACTCACATTGCCACGGCTGTTTTATCGATCGTCGTCGCCGCCTCGCTTGATCCCACGTGGAAGGTACGGTAGGGTAGTAGGGTTACGGTAGAAAGGGGTATGGTAGCTCGAATGTCATTGGAAGCACAAGTAGAAGTACATCTTTTTTAAATAAAAAAGAGAGGCTTCAGTAATATGGTATATCGCTGTCTATTGTGAAATCGCATAAATATTATTATTATATTGTAGACTACCGTACCCTCTGTAGGTGTCGCACCTGTACTCCACGGAGCTGTTCCCGACCACCGTCCGGAATATGGCACGCGGCTTCTGCAATGCGGCTGCGAGGACCGGCTCTGTGCTCGCGCCCTTGGTGAGTGTACGGGGAATTGAGCTGAAGATATGGGCCCTTTTGTATGAACCATTGCTCAGATACTCACACTCTAACTCCTATGGAAAGTGCCTTTATTTAGAGTTTTCCCGATGGTTGAATATAGCCTTTGCTAGAAGAAAAGCAACATAATAGCTGCACTACTTGTATGACTATGCTTCGTCCTCTAATCCTAGTGTATGACAAATGATAGTCTCGTTACTGTCATAGTCTCTTCCCTTGCAGACAGCCCACTTCCGCCACGACCTCCCAGTCATACCGTACTCCATCTTCGCCTGTCTGCTTACGGTACAAGTGGTCGTCATCGCGATCTTCCTGCCCAACGAGGTACGGTAATCTGGTACGAGGATTACGGTAGCCATGAATGAGACTTTTTTCATGCGGTTGTCCGTTAGGATGGATGCCCGCCCAAGAAAATCCCAGTGTAAAACGTTTGTAAGGATGGCTACTTTTGATTTCCGATAACATGTAAGGCTGATAGAAATGTTCGGACGACTCTAGCGAGTGTATGCGCTTTGCTCATGAGAAGCTTTCGGCTCGGCTTGGCATGTCTTGGAGCTAAAGATAGACGGTGTACCTATAGATGTTGCGTGCTAGATGCCGATTAAGGGATTATTCGCTGATTCATTGCGCGTGAATCCGCCAGTTGATATGAGATTAGATTAAGCAAAAGGACGCGTGAGTTTTTTGGGCTAATTGACAGGCATGGCTTAGTTCTCATTTCTTCTATCGGTTCTTTGTAACTAGCGCTGATACAGTGCTCGAATAGGTCGATACGTAGAGTCGTAATGTAGGCAATGGGAGATCCGGTGTTTAGGTTCCGGACGAGCTTCTGGACACGCTGCCACCTACGCCACTACGGAAGACTTTCGAGGCCGGGGATGAGAGGTGGGTAGGCCACGTATGATCCCGCCAGACATTTATAAACAGAACATGTGCCAGGTATACTGTAACGGAATTTAAAATTACCGCCTATTACTTTTCGCACTTTTCGTTGCGGGAGTACGCACGCCTAGAGCGGCGACGCGTCGCCGCCGAATTTTTTTGAATATCAGAACTCTCGAAGCGAAAAGTATCACGAACTGAAATTTGGCCATGTTCCGTGTCTAATGCAATTTAAATGTCTGGTCTGGGCTCATTTAAACGCTCGTGTAGGCGGCATATAAGGGGGCAGGGTTGTCGTCCATTTGTTCAGCCTAACAAGACATGCCAGAATATAAATTAACGGCTGTCACAGCCGTTTTCTTGTGTAAGGATATTGGTTACGGTAGAATTCACAATCTATCAGTAGCAGGGCCTTTTGGATATCGAATATATTTGTAATAAATTATCCTTGTAGGACCTGTGCACGTGAGCTGACGCCGCTAACTCCGATGCGGTCGGCCACCTAATAGTAATCGCTGAAACGTCGGCCTCCCGCGTGCACTCGCCGCACCACTCGATAGCACAAACGACCGTACAGTCGTCTAGCCTTTTACTGTGTAGATCCCCTTCCCGCCCGATTTCGTAACTACATAGTAGAGTTGGCGAATGTAAAGGAAAGTGCAAGTATTGGCCAGCACTCGCACAATAGATTATGCATATTCTTGCACTTTTCCTCTCCTTCTGCCATTTCTATCCGCTATTTATTTCTACCGTACCCCATGCATTCCCACACCATCCCTCACAAGCATACCGTATACCCTCCACTTACCCCCGAAATTGGTCTCATCCCTATCCCAATCCGCCCTCGCATTCCCTATTTCTCCAAATCGACATCTCATGAGATATACTGTAGCAATAGACTCGTGTATATAGCATTAGCATACTCACTGCATAGTGCTAACGATAGCAAACTTGTACAATTATTATACTAACCCCGGCATATCCCCTCGTACTAGAATCTACGTAGTCCTTTGTACAGAAACTGTGATGACCGTCTTGATCTCTTGGCTTTACACCTTTTTCATCCCGAAGAAGAGTACGGTAGTCAGTGAACTTTTCACCAGAGTATATCTATGTTCTTACAATTATCTAGTCAGCATTTCCTTCCTAACTCTCTGACAGGTTCAACGCCCACTCGTTGTGCAATAGCCATTTCATTGTGGATACTGTAGGATAACGGTAATTACCGTAGCACTCAAACCGTATGCAGTTTTATAAATTGTGTAGCATAAGAGATCACCGTATACTAGCTAACTGTGTGCTTCCGTGATCTCTCTGTGTAAGGTACTGTACGATTCACCGTTTTATCGTGAACTGAACAGAAGATATAGAAGCAATAAAGAGGAGTAACCTTGTATACAAGGAAAAGGAAAAGGTGTACTGTAACTGTGTGGATGTAGTGCTTGCGTACTGTAATGAGATCGCAATTGAATACCGAAAGGAGGAGTAATTATAGGATGATTGGATCCGAGAGGAGCGGAATAGTGGTATTAGGTGGTGAATGGAAAGAGGAGGTGGCTAGCCGTTTTGGAGGAGTACAGTCGAGGCAAGATGCGCACGTCTGGTTTTGCTGTATTTAGAGAATTAGCGGTTCTCGGGGGCATATTTCATGATAATGCTTGGATGAATCCTCATTTTTGTTAAATGGTATATGAAAACCAGACGGCAGCCGTTTTCGACCTAGTGGAGCTCATGTCAGGTGTGGAATATTATCGGAAGAGGGGAAGATAAGGAAGGGAAGAGTACGGTATTGTTAAGGAATTCGGCGAAGACCCGTAGTGGAGGACGAACGAACGAAGGAAGGTTGGGGACGTCGGATTGAAAGGGGAAGAGGAAGTGAGAGGGCGAGAAGAGACAGTGGACTCTAGTGAGACGACGACGACGACTCTGAAGAGGTTTACTGTGTTCTATGTAGCTTGAGCTTTGCTATTTCGTTTGTACTTGTGGTAATGTAGTGTCTGAGAGTATTTCAATGTATGCTAATAGATAGTTGCCATAAGCATTACGGAAAGGCAGCAAATTTGGGGTTAGAATGGCCGCTGGGCTTTGATGTCTGGGCGAATAGAGAGCCGGAGCAAAAGGTTCGGTCAAGAACATCTGGGTCCTCTGGGGACACCTTGTCATAGGAGGAGAAACGGAGGGGCAAACTAGGGAAAGGGAAGGGAGAGAGGGAAAGGGGGAAGGGATGACGTGGGTCTGGCAAAGTCTCCGGACAACCTTCTTTGTGTAACGGGCGCACAAATGGTTCCGAATCAGAGGGCATAGTTGTGGGGAAACGGGCGTTTTGCCCTTGCAAAGCTTTACTCGGAATAATATACGGGTGTGTTTTCAGCGAAGGCGAACTTTCATAGCAATAATGACGTTGGGAGAAGCGTATGGTAACGCAAAAGAGAATGCGTGGATGCGCCGTTTTCAGGCATAATTCAATTTGTTTGCGAGCGCGTGTTGATGTTTGCTGTGAGTAGAGCTGTAATTAGCGGTCTTTATTTTCCATAGAGAGCTGTTCTCAATTTGCTACCTTTTGAAGTGGATGGCCGATCGGGATTGGACGCGTCGTCGTGCTCGTGTTCCGTGCCCATCTGAACGAACGGATTGGATTGTCGTCAAAGTATTTCGTCACCGTTCATTTCATCATTATTATCCTGTTAATGGCTGCCTACCGGCGCACGAGTATCACGAGATTAATTGCATTTGGAGAGGCCTGACGTATTTAATCTGGCCGCCGATACTCTAGCCTTATTATACTGGCGGCGATTATGTTAATAAGTCGGATGACTCAAGCTGGAAAGGTGTGCTTGCTAAAGGAGATATTTAGCCGACAGAAGAAGAGCCCCTAATAGGTGGTTGACCAAGTTTTAAAATAATAACATGGTACACGGACTAATCATCGTCATGCATGATTACAGCCAAGCGTTTAGTACTTGGAAGATGTCTAACAGATTGCCTGTTACCATGTCTGTCGCCAGATCTTGATGTATACTTGAAAAGTTGCCATTGAAGGCCGTCATGTTCTGCGTGCATATACCGGAACGGATTATTCAATTGCTTTTCGGGATTGGCTAACACCCGATGATGCGGAGATGAAGCAATGCGATGTACCGCGAACCGCTTCTCATCCTCAGTCGGGGCGTAATCTCATTGGGATTGCCGACGACAACGTCAAAGATCGTCGAGAAGAAGGAGAGAAGCAATGAAGTATGTGTGAGAAGAAGTGAAGCTGACTATGCCTCGACTCTCACTTCCCTCCCCCTCGACATCTCATTGACCATTCTCTCACCACCACCGCCACCATCCCATATCAAACTTCCGGGTGCCTGAGAGGCTACCAGGTAATGCTGGCAAAACACGCGAAAGGCAAGGTGTTGTGGCGAACGGTGTGCTTGTCGGCTAATGTTGGTCGTTCTCGGCGGGGCAGATGTCCCAATAGAGACGTCACACCAGGCCACAGCTCTACGTGTCACTGTATTTGAGCAGAAACACAAGGGAAGGGAAGAAGTGGCCCCAGAGGCTTAGCCGAGCTCCCAGGGCCCATTATATATTTATACCCACGCTGCCGCATGACTGTGACTCTGCACTTGAGTGCGGGGGAATGAGCGGACCCCGAGGGGGAGACGGGGGATGAGAATGACAGACGCATGGAGAAGCCAGAAATATGTGGTCCATCGTTATTGGCAGGCTAAGCGCTTTTGGCGCTGGTCTCTAGCCCTGTCTGCACGTTTTCTGAACCGCTACGTGCGGAAATTAGCGCCTGCGGGGCCTTCTCAGAAGCCTGGCGTCTCTAATAACAGGGAACTGGTAGTAGTGGTTGCCATTTACGCTCAAGTTTTCTTCGTATCTACCGTACGGCAGTTGATGCGTAAAAAGTCTTCTGGTTTTCGAATAGCCTCTATGATGCAAAGCCGCATACTAGACGGGCACGCGCTTTGTATCTCTCACGTTCGCGTTTCGAAGTAACAGTTGTGCGGCTGTCAACAAGAAAGCGAGATCTGATTAGGGGACGTCTAGAATAAGAAGAGGAAGAAGGCGGCCTCGATTTAGACACGACGAGGACGCCCTCTGATTGCGCCCACTGAAGAGGCAGATATCACGAGGGCGGAACGAGCGAAGCACAATGGAATGAGAGAGAAGCAACTCTCTGAGATTGAGTTGCCAATGCACAAAAGTCATCGTCAATCCGAATAAGGACATTGGTCAGAATGCATCTCCCACTCTCTTCTGCAACGTTTCTTGCAATTGCACGCTTCGAGATTGAGTTGCGGCCCCAGTCAGGAAGCTGAGTTGGAGGAAGCGGAGAAAGAGCAAAGAATGAATGGGACGGCGGGGATTGCTCGAAGTTTCGAGAGAGATAGAGAACGCTCGAGTGGCGGACTGGCCAGTGAGGGCAGCGAATCGGGCACAAAGCAACAGGACGCTGTTAAGGCGAAGTTGGCTGGCCGAGTAATGGACGGCGACGACGTGAAAGGGCCTGACTACGTCAGAAAGAGCGCGTGCTTGTGTGTATTCACGTGCTGTTGTCTTGCCGTGGATTGGAGTGCATCGTGTCTCCATTCCCTCCATCCTCCTCCCTCCTATCAGGTTACCTGGGAGAACCGGGCAGCGAGCTTCTCCCCCGAGGGGTCGACCGTGTCGACGTCCAGTTCTGCCACGGCGTTTCGTCGGCCCGATCGGTTGGAGGTCGTGAACTGCAAGGAACAAGGGTAGTTCTGTTTTGGGTACATGACAGAGGAACGCTTCCTAATGTGCCTGAAAAGCGGGCAACTGGAAAGAGATGTGATTTTCTTCTCCGTAGCATGCCTGACCGGGCGTATATAAGCAAAGCGTGCAATATGCACATATGCTGCCCACGACCCCTCCCACTACATTGTAGAATCATGTAGAGGGAAGTGAACTCTTTGGACGGAAATTGTCTCGAAGAACGAGGAACTACCGACGCACGCAACTTTCGTAATTTGTTATTGTGACTTGCTGCGTGACAGCTCAGTAAGCTAGTTATAGTCAAGGCAATATTTGCCCCTCGATCACACTCTTGTGTGTTTGCCTTTCACATTGCTTATTGCCACCGGCAAATTGTGTGTGTGACTTCCGGGGCAATAATCCCCGGTGTGGCAGTGGATATCGTGTTTTCGACGTGTGCTGCTTACAATACATAGGTCGTTTGCCACGGACTTAGGTGATAGACAGAACCCTACGTCGCCCTTTCAAGGCACTCGTGTTATTGACAGCCTATGCCGTAAGGTAATGCTTTCCCCCCGCGACGGAACTACTTCTTTGTATGTGAAAGTGCGGGTGGATTCCCAGGGGATCGGATGAAAAGAGTGGTCGTTGGACGGAAGGAGTACTGGATGAGAACATGCGCAAAGACATGAAAGCGGTTGTCTCGAGAAAGCGAAGTGGTTGTTTTTGAGGGGTTCTTGGATTCTTTCGTGGCATGCCATATGCATTCAAAGCCAAGTGAACGGTGGCAAGGGAAACTAGAGAGCTGTGTGGAAGGCATAGAGGCCAAGTGTTCTCTCTGCCAGTGAGCTTTGAGTGATGAGACCGAGTATATGAGGAAGTGCTAGGCCCGAGGGCAGCAGCAGCGGTCGTTATGACCCCTCGGGGGATGGGAGAGAGAGAGCGAGAGGAATGCAGAGTAAATGATGGCAGGCACGGGAGACGAATGACTGCACATGCACAGAGTGTAAAGCGTTATGATGATTTACGAAGGGAACTGGGCTACTGCGAACGTCAGAGGGAACTGACTGGGCTGCGGAAGGAGAAACTAGGAGCATCAAGAGACATAAGAGAGGTAGTAGACTCTCGTTCGGAGAGGATGAGGTCAGCGCGACGGATTACGCTGTACGAGGACTGCATGATGCGCCGCTCTTAATCCGCTCCAAAGGTTTCTCCTCTTCGTTCCTCGCCATCACTTTTCTCCACCTTAGATGAAGTGATGAGAATGGGACGATGGTCGCCTCGTGAGTGGTCTCGATTAGCGCTAATGCACACAACACGCGTCATTAGGCACAATGCAGGTGCATAGAGTGTAGTCGTAGCTGGAGGCATCTACATAGACTCTCTCTCTTGCTCTGTGTTCGCCTTGTTGCGCCACAGGACCGGAAGCGAGGCTGTGTGCTAGTTAGTGCCGAGTCAGTCGGCGAATAGCGAAAAAGCAGAGAATTCGAGCCCGACTCGGAGGAGGCGACACTAACTAATGCCGACGGGCACGGAATGAGGGGAAAGAAAAGCGAACGGCGAAAGTCGATTGACTGGCCGAAGCTATGCCATGGATCTTGTGATCGAGGGCAGACTTTGTGCTTTGCCTCGTCTATTGAGCAGACGTGAGCAAAGTTGTAGTGTTGGCACTACGAAGGAATGGGGGATGGGTGCTAAACAATGGACGGATGTACTTAGGCGCAGTCTGTGCAAACAATGGAAGGTAGCTCCTTTCTGATAATTGTGATGGGAATGATGAAGGGGGCGTACCTGCGTGAGGACTGCAGTGGACTCGAGCTCGCCCATCTCGTCGGCTGGGGTCGAGGGAGAAGACGTGGTCGCCGCCAGAAGGGGAGGGCGGAGTCTGAACGGGAGGAGGAGAGGGGGAGGAGGGAGAGGCGAAGAGAGCAAGAGAGTCAAGCGACGACACGAGCTAGAGGGATTGAAGGAGGGATGAGGGGGACACAGATGAAGGGTCAGGGAACACGCAGAGAGATGCAGTGGAAAGAGCAAGAGGAGGAGGAGGAGGAGGAGGAAAGGAGAGAAGATGAACAAATGATATTAGAGGAACAAGTCTAGGAGATGAGACGAGTCAACACGAGTAAAGAGATTCATGACGAAGAGAAGTGGCGGGGAAGGTCAGAATGCGGAATCTGTGTGAAGAAGAGGAAGGAGAGGGAAGCACTAGGAAGCAGTATTGCGGGGCTTCGAAGTCGTCTGCGCACACCGCACACTAATGTGAGGGAGGCCCCGTTGAAAGCCAAGGAAAAAAGAGTGATGTGTGGGAACGGAGACGGCATTTGGACGGGGGGATAAACAAGCACCTTCCCTGGTGGCGGGGATCCCAGTGTCCGGGGCTTCCTTCTCCATTGCCAAGACACTAGAGCCCTCGGTGGACAACACAAAATGAGAAAACACGGAGTTGCCGTGGACTGACAGGCAACCAATGGGCGATTGCGATGACGGTGTCGAAATCGACAGTCCACCGTCCGGTACAGATAACAGGATGCTTAAGGCTCTTCGTGAAACTTCGTGCATCGGTGAATAAGAACTACGTTGGAAGGGGTAATTGCGTGTCTTCCTCGTACTCCTCTTCGCTTTCTCATGTCTTGCGTAGTTATGAGTTATGCGGCGGAAGTAGTAAAGACGAGGAGTCGACGAGTATGAGGAGGAGTTCGAGATACACGAGAGGTGACGTCACGAAGCGACAGGAGGTCTCTCCTCTCCCACTCCCTCCATCCTCTTCTCTCGCTCGCTCTTCTCCCCTCGGACGTGCTCCATCTGTCTCTCTGTCGGGGTCGTCTCCTCTCCGTGTTCTTCTTCTTCTCTTCCCCTATCTCTACACTCTCCTCATCGCTCTCGTCGCGATCAGCTTTGTCTAGCTGCTCCCTCTCCCCGCCGGCCCTTCCCTTCCCAATCTCTCATCCCGCAATCGTCTCTTCCGCACTCTCTCTCTCCACTTGCTTATCCCTCTAGTTGTTGCAACAAACGATGACGTATGCGAGGGACATTCTTCACGTGTTGTCCTCCTCTCTTGCGGTTTGCTCATAGACCCTAGGCTCTTTCGAAGAAAGAAACAGCCGGATAATAAGGGAGACCCGCTTAGCAGGTGCCGCAAGTTAGAATGACGTAATTAAGAGGCAGGTACGGGAGACAGTTTACAAGAACGAAGAGGGAAGTGAGGTGGAGGGCGGATGGAGGGCGATGTTTGTGTTTGTGACGTTTCAGAGGGGGATTAAGCGAGAGAACGAACGGAAGGTGAAGTACAACAAATACGCTTTTTTTCTGTCGTGACCAAGCGGTACAACTACAAATGCGAGCGAAAGTTGTCGGGATAACGACAAAAAGGAAAAGGAAAGGATGAAAGTCTCGTAGAGGAAGGCAGGGAACGAAGGAAGGAAGAGTACACGAGAGAGGAGAGTTGAGGTGTGTATGACCGAATACGGAGGTTAGAGCGAAAGCCTTCCCTCCCTCTCTCACTCTCTGCGTCTCTCCGTCTCTCCACCCAACAACCCCTGAAAGGGAAGGGAAGAGGAAAGCGCGCTCGATATACGGAAGACAGCGTGCGGGCGAGAGAGAGGCTTGGGGGAGAGGAGAACGAGGTGGACACGGAGGAAGGAAGGGAGGAGGGGGGGGGGGAGGAAGGGAGATGATGAGACTACGGGTTAGGTTGGCATGCTTAGGGCTGCCAGCCAGTCCAACGTATGTAGTTTAGTGGAGAAGGTGGGATGGCGAAAGCATTACGGGAGGTTGCGGTATGACCTTTTCGTTAGGCAAATTCGCGGAGAGATTGCGAAAGCGAGTAAGCCTGTTTTTCGAAATAGGCATAACACGAATACATAAGTAGATTGCGCGGAAGTCGAAAATCACCGAGCGTACTGATTTGAGAGCGATAGGGAGAAGACGCGAACGAGGAACTGCGTTTTGTTTTGCGCATGGGGATATGCGAGACAAAGTGAGTGACTGTCTGGAGGGACTCGGGAGATAGAACAAGTGAGTACTCATTCTCAGAGCAAATGTCTCGCGCAATTTACGAAAGGTTTGCGAAAGCCTACCGTAACAGGATGCAAGGATGAGGGACTAGAGTGGACATTTTTATGGAATATGTTTAAGGTATGTTAAGAAGTTGCCCGTAGAGACCTTTAGAGAGCACCTGCAATCTTTTCTATTTCTTGAAGGTGTTGCTTGTACGAGAGGTAGCATAAGAAGCAGACGCACGTCCGTGGAGTAGGCAGTCTCCGCGTGACGGACTACTGAAACTCAGCTTATCGACGGTGACGATCACGGCCGCGCTCTCCGTCCTATCTCTGCCTCGTCATCAACATCTTCTCCTCGTCTTCCTACGCAGAACGCGGCTTTGCTCATGCTAAGGCGGATCTTCAACTGCGTCAGCAGGAACGGTCCGTTGTGGGGGAGGCGAGACTTGACTCTGCGGCGGCCAGAAGATCATCACACCCGTGCTGCCTTCTCTAGCCGTATGCCGACCAGATGGCACATTGACAATTATTCCCATGTGGAAATGAATCGTGCAGCCTTCCGTACGATCGAGCGTATAGAATATGAGCAGCGACGAGGATGTAATCGACAAATTGGGAATAGTGTAATATACGAATCGCAGAAAAGCGAAGGTAAAAGGAATAGGAGATCCGGTTGTCGTAAAAAAAACGGAGAGGTTGCTATAGGAGGGGAGCGGTGGTTGGCGAGTGGGGGAAAGTAGATGGGGGTAAGAGGGGAGAATGAATGGAGGGACTGAAAAGGTCCCCTTAGACTTGCGCCTTTCCCATGCATGACTGCTGGGAAGGAGAGTGAAGAGGAGGAGGACTATTGAGAGGCCGGGACAAGGAGGAAAGAGAGACGAGGGGGATGGAGGGAGGCGGAGGAGGGGGCTCATTACGAAAATGAGCGCCAACTTTGGCCGGCTGAGTTGACAGACCAAAGGCGTCTCTTGAGACGAGAAAGAGTCCATTTGGAGAGGCCGTAGACCAGGCTGGTCAGGTACACGAAAGTACGCACTGCAGCTGTGTTTACAGCATTCCATTACCGTGGCTGATCTGCGGCTATAGTGGCAGTCTTTTCGACCCCTCCCACGAAATCGTAGGCAATATGTGTGCCCAGAAAAAGTGACAGCGACGTTATAGCGATGGACGGTACTGTGTTTGTGCTTATGGAGGTGGACCAAGATTGGGCAATCTCTGACAGCTGTCATAAGAGGGAACGAGGCAAACGTGTGCAGAGGACGACGATGAATTGAGTCAGCAACGTCGTTATGTATAGCTCAAGTTGACGAATGTCGACTGCGAGAAGCGAGACAAGGGACACACAGACAAGATTGGCATGATTGCTAGGAGGGACGGGGAGGGGAAGAAGAAGATAGAGGGATGGATGGATGGATGGATGGTCACGCGATGAAAGCAGAAGACTATGAGGAGAATGCAACAACGAGTGGGGGATGAGGGCTATTAATAGGGAAGAGAAGAGCGGATGGCAGTGGTCAACTGAAGAGCTGTGCGAGCGATCATCGGTGAAGTTCGGAGGGCTAAATCGGTTTATATGCAGCAAGGTTTGCAGAAGGATGATCAATGTATGGTAATCGTGCGACAACAAGCGAATGGAGTACCTATGGAAGTTAATCTGCGGTGCGTAATAGGAGCAATGGCGCTAATATGATAATCGACAAAGGCAGTATTGACGACATAACGAGATTAACGCGGATTATTGCAGAGAAAGCGAACCATGGCGTGGTGATTATGCATAGTGATGAAGAAGAATGGAGACATGTGCTAAGAGACAATAACGAAAGGAAAAATCCCTTGTGCGTTGGATAGAAGCGGGTTCGGGACAGGTATATGAACGGGAATGAGATGACGGCATCGGCGATTGGAGAAAGGTTAATGACGCACGTAGTGGCTAGTCGCCCGAGCGTCTACACTCTTTCTTCACTCTCGTTCACTCCGACGGAAAGGACGACAACGACGGGGAAAAGTTCACCGATTGTCCTTTTGCTGACCACCGAAGAAGGCAAACCGACGTAATGCGGCAAGAGGGCCGGAATGGGTGACGGAGAAGGGAACGAGTAATGCGGGACAGTTGGACACGTATCTCCGTATCTTGGCACGATAACGGAAGGATCAAGTAGCGGCTTAGGAGGGGAAAGTCTCGCTTTAATGCTGACGGATGGGTGGCGAGGGGAAATGGTCTATTGAAGGGCTCTCTGTACGACCGTAATCTATCTAATTTGCATAGACAATTATCGTACATGCGCTGATAGAGTTTTAGGGTCTCACGGAGAATTGGATTTTCTTCGTTGAACTGATGTTCGTTAAAGGGCTTGTACGTGCATATGCGGGAAATGTGCTTAATGTGAATGAGGGGAGTCTGCATAAGAGAGATCATCGATGCAAGAGGGCGTGATGAGCTATGCAGGAGAAGAAAAAGAATATAAGATCGTCTTGAAGGCAAAGGAAAGGAGAGAAAGGGATGAGCACGTATGTAGAAGGGGGGGGGGGGCTTATTGGATTGTGTGTAGGCACACGGCCAATTGTTTTGACCGAAGGACCTTGTCTGGCTGAGGAAAGAGAGGGGCAGAGGGAGGGAAAGCAGGGATGTGGGCGGAATATAGGAGGATTTACCGAGAAATGATCGGATCGGTCTATGATGTTGGACAGTGAACAAAGTAGTGAAAATAACCACCACGGAGAATACGAATGGAATGCGGCCATGACGAATGTTAGTGAAAGGTCCGTTCTGTGTCGAGGGTAGTAAGGAAAGCTTTGATGGCCTGGGTGATTAGCTAGAGTGCTTCGAGGTTAGCGTGAGACGGAAGGGGCTCAGGGGCGTCTTATCGGCCCGAGTTCTGAAGACCGACCTGCAGTCAGGAGGAAGTCAGCTGATAAAGGGTGGTGCATCTTGTGCGAATAGCCATGCATGAGGAGGTCTTTTCTTGCGTAGTTTAGTACAGTAGAAATGAGACATTGTTGTGAGAGTTCGTGAAATTCTCGTGTGAAAGTATTTTAAATGAGCATTAACAAACGATGAAAAGAGAGTAATTTCAACGCGCTAACACTAGAACGAATAGAAGATTAGCAAGCATTTTGAAGATGAAAGCGCGTGTAGTCTAGCTATGGGAAATGAGATAGAGAGACAGCCTAGTAAGAAGAAGAGGGGGTGAAGGGAGAGAGGAGGATAGGGTAAGAGGGAGGAGGAACTGAGAGGGTTAGATGAGAAGGGCTGAGAAGGGTGAGAGAGTGCCAGAGATAGAAAGAGGGGATAGCAAAGCCGGTTCGTGTCTCATTCGGGTGTTACGAATTTGAGAGAGGGAAACGAGGGCCCCGTCTTGGCGCCTATTTTGGCGTCTGTCCATTCTTTGATGGGGCTATTTTGGGAGAGCGAGTGACTAACCTAGGAGATAAGAGGAGGGAGACGGGGTGTACTATGGAAATGGTTTTTGACTTTAGCGCCGCCGCAGTCTAATCTAGATGGCTTTTGTTGTTCTTGGAGAGTTGGAGTGGGTTAGAGGAACCGGCAGCAGAGTGATACGGGTGAACTATGGTGTGAAGTGGGGGGGAGGGGAGGGGTAACTTATCAGATGAGGGGAGTATGACTGGAGGGGAACAGGGTTGAGGGAGGGGAGAGGTAGTGCTGTCGGCGAGAGAGTCGCGCGGAATGAATTGTGCACTGAGCGAAATTACCCCAGCTTTACGCCTTATGGGGTAAATTTTACACCGACTGGCTGGGGTAAATTTCAAATTACACCAGCCATCTGGGGTAATTTCAAATTTACCCCAGCCAGTCGGTGTAAAATTTACCCCATAAGGCGTAAAGCTGGGGTAATTTCGCTCAGTGTGGTAAGTATGAGAAAGGCAAGAAAGCTTTCTGATAGCTGGGAAGGAGAAACATTGGAAAGGCAACGCGCCGTGATGAATAGCGAAGATTGGGGTTACTGGAATTGTCAATTCCTTTGCAAGTATACGTTAAAAGTATGAAGTGGCTTCCATTTTCCACTTTAGGCTTTTATGAGCTACTCCTTTATGCCCGTCATGGAGCATCCTAGGAGGATTGAATAACGCGCATTCTGAGCTTCAATGATCCACAGTAACTAATTCTCTTAATTTTTGATGTTATTCTAATTGTTGAGTTAATGCCATGGATTCAGATGTCGGAGGGCATACGGGAATTCGCGTTCGAAGAGACCTTTGATGCGTACGATCCGACCCAGATTGACACAGGTACATACTTTGTTGCGGTTTCGAGAGGTGTTTAAGATTGGCCGTGAACATTACGCAAACTATAAATTACTTTTCTGTTGTTTTGGTATACAACAGAAAAACTCCAATATTGAGAATGAGAAGAATATTCTTGGCATACTGTAGTAAGACTGTTTAAGTTTCGGCTACTGTAGGAATTCGAGTTTTCACTATGTTTATCGGAATTTTTATTTTGCATAATTTTTTTAAAATTTTTTTTAGTTTGTTTGAAATATATAATAACTTATATTCTGTATTTCGCAGACTACGGTGCCTACTTCTCCGTCCGACGGGACGTCTTTTGCGATGAACAGAAGTGTCCGATGGAGGAGGAGGACGACGGACTGGACAAGGACTGCAGGCACTTTGCCTTGTTTAGAGGTATTTATTTGGGTAGGGCAATGTTCTGACCACTGCAGCGGAAAATACACTATTACCGTTTTGTATGGTTCAACAGCCATGTTGTTTTCCTTTTTGGTAAATTTACCAGTTGTCAATCTTAACAGTTGTGTTTTCTCTACGCGAAGTTGTGTTTGCCAGCTTCAAAACACAGCCGGATGAAAACAATAGGACGTATCCGATTATTGTCTTGAACGGAAAACAAAATTTTGCTGGATACTGTAGCATTTTTGGCTTATTTTTTACCTAAATTTGAAATTTGGCTAATTGCCAAGTCAAAAGTCCATTCCAAGCGAGGGTAGGACGACCGGTAGGGTCATCCGGCTGTGCAAAATGAATGGTCACACCTAACAATAAACATTGTAGGAAAGCGAGCGATGGCCGTGTGCCGAATTCGTCCCGTTGGGCCGTATCTGAAGCTGGAGAGGGTGGCCTGCAGGAAGGTGGGTCGAGTTAGCAGTCGACCGTTCGCTTCATGTGTTCTTCATCGCTGTCTACCATGAATCGTGATTCGCCATCAATTAGGAATTATTGTATTGAATGTTTATCATGTGGAAGGCGATACATTACTATCGAAAACCGGTGTAGACTGCTCCAGGATGTCAAAATCAGAAGCACTGTCGTTTGTAACAGACAAAAATAGCCCATGTACGACTAAATAAATGAACGAGCGAAGGCTCGAGAATAGATTGTATGCTGATGAGCAAGATTGAATCAATCTTTGTTCAGGAAGCCCGAGGTCGAGGGTGTTCACAAGCCCTTGTGGTGTACATTCTCCGATTGGTCCAGAGGCACTATCCTAATCTATTGATTGCTGCCCATGCACAGTCTACGGTACTTCCGTTCTATGAGAGGTAAGGAGGCGGCTGATTCCTCATACGAGATTGTTTAGCATGATCTATGATCTTTGATCTTTAGACTGTAACATAGGTTAGCTGGAAGTTGATTTAGCGGAGATTAGTTGATTCAGGCTGGGATTCGTGGTGGTGTCCGCGAAGGAATTTGACGAGAGCGGCATTCTGCATCGGACCATCGTGTACCCGCCGCGAAGGGATCGGATACGGTAGGTGAGGGGGGGGGGGTACTGTAGACACTATGAGAGCCCGTGGAGTTTGCGGGCATGCGAGGTCTGGGGTTCAGACGAACGCGCGAGAATTACGAAAGGGCAAGGCTCGGGCAAAGAAATGCAAAAAAAGAAGATGCACATTTGATGAAGGGAGTGGGTGAATAGAGGGGATTACAGGCTTATGTGCAGTGCTAGGGAAGAGAGAATGGATGATAGGCGGGGGTGGGAGGAAGATGTGACCCTAATCTCGTACATCGTTTTGTAGCTAGCGTTCTGTAGTGTAAGTGCAAAGCTAGAGAATTGGGTAGTTTGAGGGGACATTGAGGCGAGGAAATGTGATAATCACGCGGGGGATATATCCGGGGCTTAGCTGGTGTTTGGTCGATTGGCACCGTTTCGAGAGATTATCGCTTACTTGCAAGCCAATAGCACACGATCAAGAACAGTTTTGTGCAATAGCTGCATGCTCTGTAGTGTAGATGCTTGTATCATGTGGTTATAAGCAGGATTAATTGAAGCTATGAACAAGCATTGATTTAGTTGAGATCTTTAAGTGAATTGCAATTCAGAAATCTTTCGTTGTGGGACCCGCGGACCTTTGATGGGCACGACTCGGTGGTGGAGGGAGATGCGTATGATGGAGACGTGAGGGAGGCCATCGGAAGGTTGATGAGAGAGATTGAGGTGAGGGGAGTGGGGGTACGGCACAGAGACCGGCCGACCCCACCGTCGGGTGGTAGGACCCTCTTTTTGTTAGAAACTTCACTTTGTAGGCATCACATTATATCAGAATCCCCATTGGTAGGCTAATCAAAATCTCATTGTGTGCATTGGTAGGCGCCAAGCTGAAATCATTGTCGGGAACTATATATAGGACTCGTATATATAGGAGACCGAGAGAGAAGTGGATTTTGTGTGCACTGCTGATCGTAGTACAATTATATCGTAGAAGAGATATTGCAATTACCGCAGATATGGTATTCATTCTTGCAGAAGGGTTCGTTCGTTCCGCTCGTTGCCTACTGTAACACGCTGATCGAGGTTACGGTAATCGGCTCGTCCCTCCTTCGGCTTCTGATCGATCTTGCCCTGAGGGTGCAGAGTGCACAATCGTGGACCATTGACGGTTGTGAGTTGGCCTTTCCAATGTGATCTTTGATCTTTGAAACATGGAAAAAGCGTATATATGTTGCTTAATTTATGGTTCGATTTTGTCTATCGCTATTCAGCTATCAGCGTGATCATTCATACGGTATGAATGTGACTACAATAATGCTCTTTTGAACCCGCCTATAACTTTAGCATAACCCCTTTAGTACATCTCGAAGTTGCCTTCTGCGACATATGTAGCTCGATATTTGACGGTCGATTTCTACTTAACTGAGAAAATATAAGCAAAAGCTCACCCCTACGGCTGATATACTATCCATTGTTCTCATATATCTTCAATAGAGATAAATTCTACTTCTGTCTTTCTGCTACAAAAAGCGAAAATCTGACATCAATTTTTCTCAACTTTCGAGGCCTGTTACAAGGCTCAGACTAAAAACTAAGCAAAAACGCACCCCCAGCGTTGTAGACCACTGGGAGTACATCAAAACAAAAACAAAGAATAAGGGAATCGGTTAAGTTAGCGCCGAGATATCTGCACTAACAAACTTCCCACAAATTTTAAATTTGTGAGGCCTTTGTGAGACCTTCCGAAATGAACACACTAAACATTTATGACTCGGGGAAACATGTTTTCTGGGGTAGAAAAACACGCTCGCTGAACAACGCTAGGGGTGCGGTTTTGCTTGAATTTTTCATAATTATAAAGTACCGTAACCCCATTATCTCGACTTCCAACCTACGCATCTCTAAACTGAACATAAAAGCTTCAAATATCGTTGACATATTCTTCATAGGGTAGAAAAATGCGCTGAACAACGCTAGATAGTCAGTTTTCTTTTTTTTTGGTCATATTTGCGAAATTCGCTCCCCTAATTTTTTTGGTCGCACCCCCTCTCACAATTGTAAGGCGTCGGACATCACTGTTCATACCCTACTATCCTAACTTTCTGGTTCAAACACCACCTTCTTGCAGATAGTGCGACGAGCCCTGTCTCACGGCAGATAGATGGAACGGAGGACGTGGAACTGTTGAGGGCAACTGCCTGGGAGAAGCTCAATACCGGTGAGATGGAAGGTTTACGTGGACGAGTCATTTACTTTTCCAGGATATTATTTTGCTTTTATCTTCGCTGTACACGTAATGGGGTTGGGGGAATATGAATCTGTTGAGGAATTGATCATTGAAGAGACTCGTCTGCATAACTCTCTATTAGCTAGAAAAAATAAATAGGCCACTTTGTTTGCATAGTAGGGTGATGCGATGAAAGAAAGTAAAGTATCGATAGAGGAGATGAACAAATAAACGTAATTGCCATTTACAGGCCACTATTCATTGGTGGACGAAAACTGGCGATACTTCTACTCCCTGCTAGCCCTTACACTGGCGATTGACAGCCGGGCCGAGGAAAAAGTGATCTTTGATCTGCCGTATTTGATCTCTGGTCTTTGAGACTTGATCTTTAATCTGTGATCTTTAAGAAGTCCCTGCTGTGGCTGGATCGCGGACTGCTGATGGGTCGGGATACGGTAGACGGGGTACTGTCGATGGAGGCAGAGAAGGTGGCCCGTGGGATTACGGTAGAGGGAATGGACTTTGGAGGATTGGTAAGACTTGATATCTCTCTCTCTCTCTTTTATGATTGCTAGCTATAACAAAATGTTTCCACTCCCATCCAACAAGGCAAGAATGATTGTAGAAAATAGAAATGTGCAGTTAAAGTGATGTCCTGATGCGGATTACGGTAGCCAATTCTTGCTGATGTGCAGGCAAATTCGACACGCGACGCGTCGGTGCTGTCCGCGTCGCGGCCTGTGTCGGTGGTCGATGGACCGATGGATGAATTGCGGTTTCTGGAAGGTATATGTGGGAGTATGGTAGCTGCTGAAGTACTGTAGTACTGTTAATAGTGCTTAGGTTACTGCTGTAGCGACTTTACTGATCGCGTTAGCTAGATATTGATGTTTTATTGTTTTAATCTTACAGAATACGTGATTCCCTCCAAGCCAGTCCTGATCAAGGGAGCTGTCAAGCACTGGAAAGCCTGTGAAAAGTGGACGTACGTTATTTTTATACTTTTAATTTTAATGAAAATTGTTGCATGTCCGTTAAGGGGGTAGTGTTTGTATAGTTGCCTTGCTGAAAATAGTTCAGAAGTGGGGATGAGGACTGTGGTCTTACCGTAATCCGATTGCAGATTCGATTGGTTCCTCGAGCGACATGGAGCGAGAACTGTCCCTGTTGAGGTATGTATTACAATTAAGTAGATTATGAGCAGAAACAATTTAGGTAAACTTTTCGTTATTTGAATGCATGTTGAGGCATCACTATAAATGCGCAATTATGGTGATGCCTCTAATCTTCTCTAATTATGGTGATTATTATCACTCTCTGCTTTCTCGTAAGTCATGCGATGAAAATATATTGGAATGAAGTGAGGCAAGCTTTCTAAATTGCAGAGGTTATGTTATAGTATATTTAAAATTTGCAAATTTGCCCTTTAGATTGGTTCCAAATACACGGAAGATGACTGGAGTCAACGGCTCATGACCATTGAGCAATTCTTCGGAAAGGCACTGGGAGCAGAGGTGGGATTATAATTAGAGCATACGAATTTCGCCGAATATTTTTTAAAACTTTTTTTTTCGAATCTCTTGAGTTTCTTTTGATTTTAATTTTCAACTGCGATCTACATACAAATAGTGTTGATCAAACGACCGTTTTGATGAAATGGCGGTTTCTCAAAATTTGAAGAATATTGTTGTAGCCGGGCCGTCCCCTGTACCTAGCTCAGCATCGTCTATTCGTCCAGATTCCCAGTCTGAGGGAGGATGTGGAAGTGCCCTCAGAGTGCGTGTGTGGATCGACCAGGATGGAGGTACGGTAGAGGGGAGGAGGGGTACGGTAGGTGGAAGGGGGAGTACGGTAGCTGATACACTACCTTGATCGAGTATGGGTAGCTAGCGCTAGTGTTATTCTGCCTTTTAAGTGGAAGAATTACCTGCGATCTTAATATGTTGAGTGATTGAGGACGTTGATCTCAACTTGTGGATGGGCCTGGCCGATACCGTATCCCCACTGCACACGGATCCCAGGGAGAACATGTTCTGTCAGGTGAGCGATGGTAGGCATTCGACGGTGCGATAGAGAACATCGATGGCAATATAACAGATCTATTCAAAGCGTGGGAAAAAATGCTATTGAGAAGAATAGCCCCTTGACAGATTACGTAAGCAGATTGAAGCGGTAAGAGAGCGGGTTTCGGCCAATTAAAGTTACTCGTTTTATGGTATCCTACATCTTATCAATTTTAAAAATCGAGCAGCTAAAATAAGTACTGCGACTATTCAACTTTGTGTCTGATTGAACTACTTTCATTCATTCCTTTGCCCCACTCAAACATTGCTATAATCCAACTCCCCACACCCTCCTTTACACTTACAGTGTGGATAAATCCAATGACATAATTTTTATTTTTATTATCGTCTAGGAGGCATGTTTTATAAGTATTGCCGGGTTCGGCTTCAGATAATGTGTCCCCTTTAAGGTTCGCGGTCGGAAATTCGTACGTCTGGTGTCTCCTTCATTCTCCGATCGAGTGGGGGCATTCGAGGAGGGGATTCTGACGAATACGAGCCAGAAGGAGGCCGAGACCCTCGAGGGAGTCGAGTGCTGGGATGCTGAGGTGAGGCAATACTGGCTTGGAATTAACTGGTAGACTTGGCAAGGTGCCAAGTTTTAAAGTATACGCAGCAATCACGTGTTATGCAGTTCAATTGTTTTTATACCTAGGAGCGGTTGGAAGTATGCGCGGGAAAGGCATGTGATACTTAGGGATACTGTATTCAGATGTTATATTATTCCTCATTTTTAAATGTAATGGCTTAGCAGTACTGTAGTGTTGAGTCGGCTGAACCTTATGCTGATACTTATCGTAGGCGTGATAGGGGACCTTCACTTACAATTAGGACCCTCAGACACGGTAAAGAGAGGGATAAGAGTGCTTATGCAAGCCAGCAAGTGCTAATCAGTTGTATGTACTCTATCGTGGAGAGGTCTTTAGAGAGATAAGAGACGGTCAGCTATCGGGCGAATGATGGAGGGAGAGGGGGAGAGGGCCCTGATTACATGACCCCTTTATCATTCCTGCCCTTCCGGGGAAGGTGATGGTCATCTATGGTGATAGGAGGACGATTTGCGCGGGAAAAGTCTTTGAAAACTAATTTATACGCACCCAGTATCGCTGTGCTTCACATGGTACATTGAAGGGGGGAAACGTTTGGGTGTAAACTGAACAACAAATTTTCACGGAAGATCGCTGTAAAAGTGTCAATAACACGGGAGAAATGCGATGCTCATTCTTAAAGTACTTGATGGATGGTTGGTATGAAATCTACAGACGTGTAGATTTCGTAGGTGGTTCCTGAGATGAGATTGCCCATCGATTTATAAGCTTTACCACGCATACCGTTAATAAAAAAATAAACACAAGCAGCTCTCAACCTTGCTTATCAGCAAGAAAGCGAAGGTCTTACAAGTTATTATGGACGAAAAGCTTCGGTTAATAAATGCTCATTCCTACTTCGTCTGTACTCTCTTCATAGCGGTTCGCTCTTGCAGGAAATAGTAGTAAGACAACTGACGGAACTCTTTTGTCAATAATGTAATCCCCTTCTTTTAGGTCTGCGAAGGTGATGCCCTGTTCATTCCCCGTACGTGGTGGCACTTTGTCCGAGCCCTAACGCCCTCCATATCGGTATCGTGCTGGTTTGATCTTTGATCGTTGGGGTTTAGTCTCCGTCGCATTGTAGTTAGCTAGCCTTGTTGATGTTAGAGGTGTATGTTTTATTGGGGATGTCATGCCTAATAAAGTGTCTGGATTATCTCGATAGATGACTCGTGTCATAATTCAACGTTCGTGTTGCCTGTCACCGAGCTCTTATCTCAACAAAACCCGTCGTTTTCTCATCGTTTTTCTGACCTTATCTGGGTCCTGGCACGATGTGCATCATTTTTGCTCCGTTAAAGGATTACGGTAGACCGTGAATGGCACCGAGGCTGGTACTGGGAAAGTTATGTGTTGCAAGGTGGAAGAGGGATGAGGGAGGGAGAGGTAAAGAGGGAAAAGGGAGGGAGAGAGGTAGAAGAGAAACGTTGTAAACGCAAATGGGGTACTGCCAGAGCACGGTTTTATGAGAATGCGGGGAGGGGAGACATGGGAATTGCAATGGGACGTAGGATTCGCTTTTTGAGCGTCCTTTGCCCTGCTATATTGATAGGCATGAGCCATTTTTACAGATAATTTACACAAAAATATTATATTCATGGAAAATACTTAAACGAGCCCCTAATAGGAAAAACTGTAATAGGAAATGGCGATCACCGTGCTTATCTCGTCTGTGTCTTTCAATTGGCTCCATCCTTTCGGGGGGAGTCGGAAGTTCGTCGTATGATAAGGAAAGGTAGTCTGGTCTTT